>CM070035.1:27853922-27870292 GCA_036250615.1 Ptychadena robeensis
GTCTGCTCTCTAGTGACACCATTTTGGTGGTGTGGCTGAATAGGGGTACTGCATGAGATGCGTCTTATGGTCAGGTGCATCTTATAGTCCGAAAAATATGGTAAATGAAGTCTTACTGACAAGTGATTTAAATTTTATTTTAAATCCGTTTGATTTAAATCAAATCCACCCTGCTACAGATGAATGCAATGAATGTCTATTGCAGAAATAGGGAGAGATCAATAGAACATGTCTGTCATATTCAGTGTTTACGTTAAGCTGTGAATGTAATGTTTAGGATGGGGTATCCCTTTAAATGTGAAAGGCGTCCTATACAGACAACATGTTAATCTGGAGCAATATGTATTCCATGTGTTCACAGGGGCAATGCTGTACAGAGAGAGGGCAGGATGAGCTATGCGGAATTCGTCTGGTTCCTGATCTCTGAGGAGGACAAGAAAAACCCCACCAGGTAATATTATGTCATACTCCATTCCCCTCCTTACATAACATTGTCATGTACTGTAACTGATTCCATAAAGCAGTCTGACATAGACTATATCTCCATGCTGGACAAATTCTGTATAAAGATTCTGTGCCCGGATCTGAATATGGCGATTCCGAGGTCTGAGAGGACATCTAGTGGAAGGATCTCACAATTCCAAGTCTAGAGTCTAGACTAGAAACTTGGCAGATCAAACTGAAATGGTTATAAGATCTTCATTGTACAGAATACACACAGTGGTAATGTATCCTTCTGCAAAGCAATGTGTCCTTCGTATTTTATAGACTTCTTATTAACTTCCTTGGCGTTATGCCCGAAGCCAGTACGGGCGCAGTTTGATTGTGAATCAATCTGCACCCATGCTGGGATTGGACACTCCATGAGCCTGTAGCATTTCTACAGAGCTGCAGACTCGGAGCCTTTTTACGGCACCGTGTCTTCAGCATCATTTGTGACGCCAAAGGGGGCGGGGGGGGGGCGGTGCCATACATAGGCCTACATGTTAATGGAGGGGGTGTCACTTTTCTCACCACACACCGCCAGCGTCTAATTGACAACGGTGGTGTGTAGAGGGCCGGGGGGAGAGCCAGCAATCATGGCGGAGTACACTGTATTCGGAGTACACTGCCTGGGCAGCGGCTTTTCGTACCATAAAAAATGGTGCGAAAAGCCTGTAACACTAGGGAGGTTAAGTATCCCATGTATCAGAATCCATTTTGTACTCACTACACATTAGTAATGGTAATAAAGATGAACAAATAATTGTAATATACAAACCATTCAGTCTGCATTCTTCTCTTTTTTTTTTTTTTTTTAATTAGGCTGGCTACGTTTTTTTTTTTAGGAGGACCGTGCAGTGATAAACAATGGGCACGTTATGTGACATGAACAATGACATTAAACATTGTGTTTTGTGGCACGGCTTGTTCATTAAAATTAAAGATTTCTACACTAACACAAACTGTGCCCAAATAACAGGCATGCCGTGGGTGGCCACCATTTACATATCATGTTAACGTCCATAACGCCCACCTGGTTTTAAGTATAGACACAATCAGCCTCTATCTGGTTTGCTTCTGATCCAGAAATGTGTCTTCATTGTCTAACCTCTCCTGTGTCTTCCCACCTGCAGCATTGAGTACTGGTTCCGCTGCATGGACCTGGATGGAGATGGTGTGTTATCGATGTATGAACTCGAGTATTTCTATGAAGAGCAGTGTGAGAAGATGGAGACCATGGGCATAGAGCCACTACCCTTCCAGGACTTACTGTGCCAGCTCCTGGACCTGGTGAAACCAGAAGACGAAGGTATGATTCAGTCATACGACGATTTGTGGCTTCTAATAATAATGTGCCATGTACTGTGTAATTGTAAACAGTGACGACTAAAGTTATATCTTATTAGTTAGATGTTAAACTTGTCATTTCCTGGGAGGCTCTGGGGGGTTTCCATGCTTTATAGGAAGTGATGCAGTTACCAAAACACCGGTGATTAGTATCTGACTCTAATTACCAGTAGAAGCATGCGGTGTGGGAGTTCCCTTACTCTCACTCAGCATCTTCTCAGTAGTCCTAGTTACAGGTAATACTGATAATTGTATGATAGTTCTTCTCGATTCCTGCTATGGTATGGAAGTTGGATCAGTGCAGAGGGTTAATGAATTCCATTTAATCAATCTATACCTCCACTTACATCTCCAACCTTGGATGGCCTCTCCGCTCCTCCAGCAACCTGCTAATGACATCCTCACTCATAACATCATGCGCGGCTTCAAGACTTCTCTAGGGCCACTCCTACTCTCTGGAACTCTCTATCTCACCCCATTAGACTTGCTCCTACCTTTGGCCCCTTTAAAAAAACATCCTTAAAAACCCACCTCTTTAGTCTGACCTACCCATCCTCTCATTCCTAATATCACCACCATGCCAGTCCCAGCCCCCCACACACACCCACCTTTTTTATACACTGTACCCTAACCTATTAGATTGTAAGCCTGATCATGCAGTGTCCTCTACTCCTCCTGTGTCATAACCTATACCTGTGTGTTATCTTGTGTGGTGTTTGAATTCTAATTTGTTGTACATCGCTGTGGAATATGTTGGCGCTATATAAATAAATTATGATGATGATGAATGGTTTCATGTTCTCTGTAATATAATGTTAATACAAACAATGACTTGATATAGATGATGGAGTTGTTTTGTTTTATTTAGGTCGGATAACACTGAAAGACCTGAAGAGATGTCGAATGGCTCACATATTTTACGACACATGCTTCAATCTTGAGAAATATCTGGACCATGAGCAGAGAGATCCCTTTGCTGTGCAAAAGGTACATCATCGTGTGCATACCCGAAACATTTCTAGCAAGTACAGGAGATACCTGTTGGAGTAAACAGAAATGCGGCATCCTCCTCCTTGAATGGGATCTCAAACAAGTGTTTCTTCCTTTTTGGGCTACTGATCTTCCCGACCTCCCTGTCAGCCAATCATACTTGATGTTCAACTGGGGTATGAAGTTGGGTTTGTCTTCTCCCATATAGTGGAGGAGTGAATGCAGCCACATAGACAGTAACATGTGTTGCTCGCTATATTGGCAGGTGAAAATTAAAGGGGTAAATGAATTGGAAAAGTAATGCAGATAGCACTTGTAAGGATGTGTTACCTGAAGTATATAACATTTATGTTGTGTATGCGCACATCACACTGGACTGGTGTTGACACCTTCTGGATGGTTTCAGTCCTGCAACTCAGCTTTGTTTCTTTAAAGCTAGCCACACACGGTTCGACTTTGGTTCAATCGATGCTCGATTAGATGAATTTTTTCATTGATTGAACGAAAATTGAAAAATGCCCACATGGTACGATCGACGATAATTGTTCGATGAAGGCAGAAAAATTGATCGGACATGTTGGAAAATCATTGTCGATTGTGCCAAAATCGTTTTATAATCGTCGATGTTTGTGATGTTTCTCCTGGATCAATTAGATTCAATATAATAACATAGACCACTTCAATCTGAACTTCAATCATTTCCATACCAAAATCGACGATTTTAGTAATATTTTGGAATTGCAAACTCAATGTGGGGTGTATGTTGATGCGATTAAGATCGATTTTTGATTAGACGATTGAATTCCTCGATCTATTCGAGCATCGATTGAACCAAAATTGAACTGTGTGTGGCTAGCTTTACAGTAATTTACTAATTTCTAAAGCCCCCCATACACCTTTAGATCACTCCATACAATTTCCTTTAGATCTACCAACAACAATGTAGTGCCGGGTCCTCCCTGATAGAATACATAGTGATTGGAAGGTATATATCACTGCTATGTAGTGCTGGGTCCTCCCTGATAGAATACATAGTGATTGGAAGGTATATATCACTGCTATGTAGTGCCGGGTCCTCCCTGATAGAATACATAGTGATTGGGAGGTATATATCACTGCTATGTAGTGCCGGGTCCTCCCTGATAGAATACATAGTGATTGGAAGGATTAGAAAGCTCCTCATATTACATGGTTTTGGTAGATAAAAAGTGGATTGTACAGAAATTGTGTGGTAAAGCCCCACATACACGTCTAGATTTCCTGTTCAATCAACTTCAAAACATCATTTTTGGGGTCAGGGAAATTGATTGTATGTTTGTCAACTGTCGTAACAGATTTTTGATCAACTTTTTGGGGATCGACTGAAAGTGTAATCAATTTTAATACAACAACAATAATTTTTCGATCAATTTGTTCCCAATTTTAATTGTTTTAGGTTGATCTAACCATGTGGGCTGCCATAGATTTTCAATCAACAAAAAAATTGATTGAATGAAGTTGATTGGATTAAAAATCTTGACATGTATGGGGGCCTTAAGATTGTAAGGTGCATCAGTGATCAGTGTGTTTAATCATGTATATTCTCTGCAGGATGTGGACAGTGAAACACCAGAGCCATCAGACTGGGACAGATATGCGTCGGAGGAATATGAAATCCTAGTTGCTGAGGAAACTGCTACTGAACACTTACACGAGGGGTAAGTAGCCTGGGCCCTGGCGCTCCCCCAAATTCTACTCCAGCACCTCCTTCTCTTCCTCCTGCCAGCCATTCTCTGCATAGTACATGTCAGCTGTTATGTGGATAGACATGGCTCCAATGATCAGCACTTG
This sequence comes from Ptychadena robeensis, assembly GCA_036250615.1. Taxonomy (NCBI): domain Eukaryota; kingdom Metazoa; phylum Chordata; class Amphibia; order Anura; family Ptychadenidae; genus Ptychadena; species Ptychadena robeensis. The sequence goes on from CM070035.1 coordinate 27,858,573, forward strand.
GAGCATCATACTGTAAGGTATATTGATGAGTCTAACCCCAGTAAAACCCTTTATTATACTTGTAGACCATTTCCTTTTATACACACAATTGTTCAAATATACAGATATATCGCTTATATGTTCTCTCCATATTACCTAGAGTGGTTGCTGCATCTGAGCATTGATATCAGATTGCTCTGGAGGGTAGCTAAGAAGACCCTGGCTACTTCATAATCAATATTTCTAGCACATAATATTACATAGTACATATAAGTCATTGCATTTTTACATTACTGCTGACTTTGAGGGCTCTTTCACGCTACAACACCGCTTATGAACTGCTGGCAGAACATGCGTTATGTGCTGCATGTGGGAAAACACACACAGTATGCTCCTTTTGGATGCGCTTTGTGTTACCAGTATGCTAAGCAGTACGATGGTACGCAAAATGGTCTAAAACCGAGCTCAGCGTACCTTTTTAGGCTTCCTAAGCACATCCGTGTACTACAGGAGGAGAGATGCACGGAGCTTTCCCCCTCCTCCCTGATGAGGAGCAGCCTGGCTGTGTTGTGCTCTAACTACAAGTGCTCACTAGTGACATCCGGTGGCTGAAGCTGATATTGCAGCTTGAGTTAAGATTACAGCTCCACATAACTTTCTATGGCACATTTTATTGTTTTTGTTGTTAAATGTATATAATTTATGTCACTTGGATAACCGCAGGGAAACTTTAATAACTATAAAATGTTGCAGTTAGGGGTGTCAAATTGGGAATCTAAATTACTAATCCAAAAAAAAAAAGATTAGACTTATAAGGGTGTTGGAGATCTGGGGGATGAAATCAAAGTAGATACATGTAAGGTAAAATTTGACAAGAGAAAAGTTGCACTACTGAGATATGATACTGAGATCTGGGGATCAAACTGTTGTACTGAAGCCAGCTGGTGACCTGTGGATGGAGACAGCTAATACGAGGATTAATCGGGGAGGTCCATATGCAGCAGAATCTACCATGCAGGAGGCTGACGCAAAGGACCATCTCCCGGTACTCCTCTGATGAGCTCACTAAAAAAACATTAGAAGAATTAGCATTTTTTGTACTTCTATACATTTGTATTTTCCATATTATGTAGGATTTAGTTTGTTAGTAGCTGTACAATGCCATTGATTTAGAACACCACACCAGTGCATGTATGATGTATCAAATACAACACAGGGGTGTAGCACGCTGAATGTGTTATGTGCTGCAGTGTCCAAAAATGACCATGGACCATTTGGAACAATTTTAAGTCAAAGCAAGAAAGGTTCCCTTGCATAATGTGTATTAACAATAACAAGTTGTGTGTTAGGCACCATAATACCCAGCGAGTGTGTCCTCCTGAGCTCCAGCTGAGCTGTACAACAGAAAGCATTTTAGCTGCAGTTTGTTTCAATTTCTCAGTTATCTTTATTATTATTCAATTCTCACACCAATGTCTGTGGGTGCGTCTAAAGATAGCCATACACATTGCGATTTTCCCTGTGATCGATCATAACATGCGATTGCAAAATCAATCACAGTGCACACCACTTTGGGGAATTGATTTCTTCTCAGTACTATGGATGGGGATCGAGGGCAATCAAACAGAAAAAAAACGACATGTGGGATCACTGTGCGATCATTTTCTTGTTCAATTCTGGTCGTGCGCTCAAGGTGGGCAGCCATCAATTCCTGGAGGATCGATTGACATGAATATGCACTGTGGTTGATCGTTCAGAAGTCGAAAAATAGACCGGTCTATGTCCAGCTTAAGATATGAGTTTTTCCTTGAATCAAACCATTGTCGCCAAATCCATCAATACAGATCAATAGTGTGCAGGGACATTGACAATCTTGTGTTTATGTCTCCAGGTCCTTTGAAGATGACTATGAAGGGGAGGATATCATCTCTGCCCCGGAGATCACCAACAAGATGGATAAGCTGGTCATTTCCGACCTGACGGCATGAGGACAGACTCCTCCTCTGACTGGACAATCAGACAAGCTGGATTTCAGGACTGAGCCCTGGCCACAGGCAGACATCCAGGGGAAATATAGAAATATATTTTTTATGATTTTTGTGAGAAGATTTGCTTTGTTTTATAAGACTGTGGGACTGCTTGTGTTTCCTGCGTTGTGTGCGCACACCAATGCTGTCCGATGAACAAAAGCCATGATGTGCAATATGTCTTAATATCTACGATCAGGCGGAGGGTCATTCACTGCCAGCGATGCAGAGGTCAGGATAGATTAGCTGTAGACACAACCAAAGTGGAAATAAATGGAATAACTTTATTAGATGACACGACACATGAGATTTATAAGGGAGAAAATGCCACAAATATTTATTTTTATTGTTGAATTGCTCTTATGTGTATAATTCCTCGTATTGTCTACCTTCTGTATACATGTATATAGCACAAATCCTATGGAACTCTCCATTTACCTGGGTTATACATGAGACTAGCAAAGCATTGTGGGATTGCTAGTTTGCATTGTGATGACGCAGAATGTCTGTGTGGAATCTGCCTCGATCTGTATAGCAGTTGGATAACGGAAGCTTCCAGATGAGGCTTTTCACACTGATCTTACTCTTCAGGACAGATCGCTTATTTAAAAAACCAGCCGCAGATCATATTAAAGTCGTCGTCTTACCAAACGTTTACATGGGGAGGGACATGCTTTCCTCCGGGTTTATACTGCTGTGCCACCAGTGGATATCATACAGCCATATGGCAGCCTGTTACTCCAATGTCAGGATTTGATTTGCCTGTTTATTTCTGAAGGCCCCCATACACCTTACAATCTTACCATACAATTCCTGTACAATCAACTTTTGTTCTACCAAAACCATGTAATATGAGGACCTTTCTAAACTTTCCAATCACTATGTATTCTATCAGGGAGGACCCGGCACTACATAGATGTTGGTAAATCTAAAGGCAATTGTATGGCGTGATCTAAAGGTGTATGGGGGGTTTCATGCCTCTGCTTATGTTTTGCACATTTACATACGGTAACAGTACATTTACACGCTCTCTTTAAAACGAGCGTGCGCTCTTTGGGACGGGTGTCTGCTCCATCGGAGTAGAATGTAGTGTGCAAACACCTGATAACCGCCCGGGTAACACCTCATGCTCCTGGGCGGTTGCTGTAATCAGGTGTTTAATGGTTGTAACTTACAGCGCGTGTAAATGAGTCCTAAGGGTTTCCACAGGGTGCAATGGACGTGTCCATGCTATCCAACCAGCATATCGCCCATAGTTTGCAGATGGATTGCCCATGATGTAGGGAGCATAACTGCCACATTGAAAATAATGCACTCTTTTCATGTGGATAGAAGAAAACGGCCTTTCTGCCTCCCTCTAGCGCGAACTAAGGCCCGGGGGCCAAAACCAGCACTTTAGTCTTTCAATTTGGCCATTGTCAGCTGGGTGTCACAACGCTCTGGTTCTCCTCATTCCCTAGAATAAGTGGAGATAATTACTAGAGGATAATTGTTTGGATAGTTTCCTAGAGGCCAGAGTTAGCCTGCAATCAAATGTTTCAGCTTCTCTATCAAAGGCTACTGTTCATTAATTATTTTTAACCATAGTTTATTTTTTAAATATCCTGTCCTGGCTATGAGGACCTCTTCGTTGGGCCCTTGCTGGCTCTTGGTTTGGCCCCTATGTCACATTTAAAAACCCATTGTTGTCAAAAAGTTTGCCCACCCCTGCTCTAGCTTGTTTACTGATATTCAATGGCCAGTGAAGGCGACTCCTAGCGTCACCATGATCACAACACGGGCCCAGCTTCACAGTTGATCTTTGTTGAAGGTGGCATGAGGTTGGAGTCTGGCTGACTTCTTTGTCAATCCTTGTAACACTATATATAAATCTCAGACTACTCTACCTTATGGGTAGACAACACTGCAGTAAATGATTGTTCTCACCCCGTTGCTGGAAAAAAGGCAGGATTGACCGGTAATAAAACTATTCTGTTTTTTTGGCACTATGCGTTGTGATGCAGTCTGAGGTGCACTGCAGATTTATTTGGTCATATGCTTATTGCATTTTCAATTAAAGTAAATGTAAAAGCAAAAAACTTAAGTGCAGCCAAAATGCATACTGCAGCGTGATTTTAGGAAAGCCAACACTGCATAGCTAGTTAGTGTAAATGGTAACGGGTGTTGTGTAGATGTACCATGTACATCACACAACACCTGTTCCTAAAAGCACAACATAACACATATTGGGGAAAAGGAACAAAGACGGGCAGAAGAGTAATCTCACTAGTGGGCAATACCCAGCGATAGGCAATGGCTTCTAGGTACCATAACAGGAACAGGGGAGGTTGGGGCAGTAATACATGCCTGACGTTTTATAACCCTTTCCCCTGCTATACATTTTTATATAAACGTTTGGTAAACGTCTACTTTAAAATATCTTTTATATTTGTAATATATTTTACTTGCAACTAGTTTTAAAAAAAAAATCGCAAAATGTAATAATATGAAAGTGATATTTTTGTTTGATACACCTACAATGTATTGTTTGTACTATCCTGTCTCTTTGTAGGATGATGTTAATGTGATTTTATATTTACTATGTAAACTAACCACATGCCAGCTGTAGATACAAGTGTTAGGGTCTCGTCACACCACGTGTGTTGGGGTGCAAGTCTCGGCACAGGCCTGATGGGCATTTCTTCATTCAAATCCATTGTTTGCACTGGGCCCAGATCACAGCAATGCCCTGCGATTGGGGGAGGGGAGGGGACATCCAACATATTACATAGCCTGTGTATGACATAAGGCACAGCAATATAATACAATGGGTGAGGGATGTATCAAAGCACATTAATTCAAGTGCATGTCACCGCCACCTAAGTGATGTGGATTGAGCCTTGTGACTTGGGGTGTAGGGGATACCTGTGGATGTATGTAATGTTTGCATACTTAATTTTTCTTGTACATGGGACAGCTAGTCATCTAGTAACCGCTACACGACTATTCCTATCAAATCTGTACAGCTTAGTAAGTGCCAATAGTTCAGACTTGATGACACTAGATGTAGCTCTATAGACCTCATTTACTATAGAAAGGGACAAACTGTACAGCCAATTGGTGCAGAAAGAAGACTATACCGGTCCTTAAGGCCCCCATACACGTGTCGGATTCCATGGCCAATTGATCACTCATCCAATTGATTCCGGCGATCTCAGCGGGAATGGGAGCTGCGATCAATCTGCCAATTAAGAGTATCCGATCGCTGCACACCACCTTGTCCAATTGATCACATCCAATTGATCGGGGGCTCAGAATTGGATCCGACAGAGAACCAACATGTTGGTTCCATCAGATTGATTCAGGGCCGATCGGGCAGTTCTCTGTCGGATCCAATTCTGAGCCCCCGATCAATTGGATGTGATCAATTGGACAAGGTGGTGTGCAGCGATCGGATACTCTTAATTGGCAGATTGATCGCAGCTCCCATTCCCGCTGAGATCGCCGGAATCAATTGGATGAGTGATCAATTGGCCATGGAATCCGACACGTGTATGGCTAGCTTTAGACTTGGGGTCATTTGTGACTGAATATTTAGATGTCACGTTAAGGTAGGAATACACGGGTCGATTTTCCCCAGATTTCTGCACAGCCGAGTGCTGTGTGCGTTAACGGTATTGAGCTGTGCAGAAATCTGGGGAAAAATCTCCCAGTGTATCAATAGATCTCGCTCGACTAAACAGGATACCAACATGTTGGTAAACCTTGTTCGATATCCTATACTTGGAATAGGGACTCGTGGTTCCCCATTCAAAGTATACGATGGGCTGACAGCTGGCTCCCGATATCAGGGAAGCTGGACAGTAGCGAGATGATGTCATCACGCTACTGCCGAGATCTTTCTATCTGCTCAAATTTCAAGCCGTGTATTCCAGCCTTTACAGCTGATGGTCACTTTCTACACAATTCTAATATCCCCATAATGCTCAGCTAGCATTGCGTTGGCCATTAAATACTTAAGGTGGGCATACATGAGACTACTTTTCAATCGATCACCGTGCACATTTGTGGTGATCAATTGTTCGGGAATGCATTGCCATTACTTTGGATGGGGACCGAGTGTCCACATCGATTCTCTGTTTAATCAACGAACGCAGTGTTGTGACCTCATCGTGCTGCACTTTGAGGGTTCATCGCTTGAAGAAAAATCGACTTGTGTATGGCCAGGTATAGGTGGTGCATGCCTGGTGGGTGATTGAGTGTATAGAGCAGGTCTTGGCTACACACATAGTAAATGTTATTGCCGTCATACCTATGTCATGCTAATAAATCTGTCGAAGCATCCAGAGAGACTGATGCTGCCAGCTGTCACCAGTGTCTGGATTGACATCTCTATGACATCAGTCTGGAGGTAAACATTCAGAGCAAGTCATAGAGAATATTTGTATTTGGTATGTCTGTCTGTCTTCACATGCGCTCCTCGTCCTCATCTTCCCTGACACTGAGCCTCTGGGGTTCCCTGATCCATCCGCTCACCGGCCCAGCTCTACTAACAGATGTACAGAACGCTCCCTTGTACACACCGGGCACTTCACCTCTTCTCTGTCCTGCACTCTTTGCTGTAGTCTGCCTTAAGTTATATTTTAGTGGTTTTCTTATTTCTCTGACTTTGCCTTTCAAAGTGTCCTGCACCTGTGCCTTCACGCTTCCTGGAAAGGTATATCAACTCTGGCGTTTTCATTTTGTAAGTAGTGTATATATTAAAATGAGTGGTGCCAAAACGAAGTCTATTGGGTGTGACTGCAGAATTCCTGATATTTGTTATTTATTATGGTAACGCCGCGCTATGAAGGTGTGCAAAGATGTCTTACCATTGTCATGTCACATGTCCTTTAACTTGGCGTCAGCACCTTGAACAGCCGTCATCTCACAAGCCAATGTCAGGTATATATATATATATCTAAGACTTCCTGGTTGGTTGGCAGCAGCTATTTATATTTTAATATGCTCAGATATTCTGTCAGTTCACATTGAGAATACAAGACCCAAACTGCAAGTACCGTCCTATGCCTCGTGCTCTGTCTTTTACTGGGATTTATCACAATATAGGGGCTCAGGGAAGAAATGTTGTCTTAGGCTATGTTTCCACTATACGTCGGGACCCCCTTTCGCTAAAGCTAGCCATACACGTGTCGGATTCCATGTCCAATCGATTCATCATCCTAACGATTCCGGCGATTCTGCCGGGAATCGCAGGTGTGATCAATCGGCCAATTAAGAGTATCCATCGCTGCATACCACCTTGTCCAACGGATTCCGGGACGGATCCGTGTCCGATTGTCCACCTCACAAATGGCAACTCCCCCTGATCCGGACAGAATCGCATGAGAAAGACCAACATGTTGGTTCTCCGTCGGATCCGATTCTGAGCCCCTGATCAATCGGATGCAAACGATCGGACCAGGTGGGCTGCATGCGATTCCGGCACGATCGTTTGGCGTGCACGCGCCCGGAATCAATCGTGCTGGAATCCGGTGGGAATCCGACACGTGTATGGGGGCCTTAAGTGTGTTGCTTGGTGGGGATCCCGATGTATCGCATAGACTTACCTGAACGGTAGTCGAGTACGTTGAGCTGGTAAAGTCTATGTGACCCATCGGTCTCCCCGCAAGAAATACGCAGAGGGAGTCCAGATGTATAGTAGAAACAAGCCCTTAATCGTTAACTATTCATATATGGGTGAAAAGGCCAAGCAGACATTCTATAAGTGCAAGAAGTAAGTACACAATACCGGGCAAAAGTACTGGCATACCCCTCCATGTCATTCCATTTAGGTGTTTCACGAAATTCCATGGTCACAGGGAGGGCTGGGCAATATGACGATATAAATGGTCTAAACGATACAAAATGTCTATCGTCCTAAATGAAGCTCTATCGTTTACACCAGGGTAAGCTCCACAGCCATGGAGTCACAGTCAGATATTGCTTCCTTCAGCTGCTCCAACAGCCAATGGAAACACTGGAGCCAAACACACCCTCCTCTCAACAACCAGTAGAATCACAGGAGCACGCAGCCTCGTCTTCTCACTACTTTGGACACCCCGATCTTTGAAACCCTGCATAGTAAAACTTTGGGGGTTAACCAATTAACCCCTGAGACTACATCCAAGTAAAATTTTAACCCCCTGGCTGCAACACTTCCTACTAAAAACACAACAGATGTATTATCATCTATATAGTTTCATACTTCATATAAGTGCAGAATATCACAATGTACAGAGACTAATATTGGCTCTGTTCCATCTATTGAGCATTTGGTGATGAGCTTTATTTTCACAGCCCCCCCGGGCACGACAATTTTTATTTAATGTTTGAATCAACAAAAAATTGCTAGATCGTCATGCATATCGTTATCAGGATATGTCATTTTGGTCAGATCCCTCACCCCTAGTCGCATGGGCGATATATATATATATATCACCTAGCCAAGCAGAGACAACTTCTACTATCATCTCTAAATGATGGGTAAAGGATCCCCATGAACCCTGGCAGTAGGCTCAGTTTCAGGGAACAAATAATCCAAGATGGGGGTGGCAAAAGAGGGGTGAAACAGAAGTTTCCCAGCAAAAACAAGGTACTTTACAGGTGTGGGCTGATGGACATCTATTTCTGGCCCACCCCTTTCCACCATCATTTTTCAGTTCAGTCATCAAGCTCGCTATGTACAGCACCCTGATGGCTCCTCCACCCCATTCTATGAGCTTCTTGACACAAAGAACACCGTGATCATGGTACAGAGCTGTGGACATAGCCCCGTCATACCCTGATTGCGGACAATGAGCAGCTTCTGCAGCGGTAGCCATACGCGGATCGTTCTTTCCATTCCAACAACCAAAAGACCAATCTGTTTACATCATTTGAATGGGAATTGATTCCTGACCAACAGGTACGGTTGACCAAAAGTGATCAATTTCAAACAGAAATTTTTTTGAAACGCCAATATATGCCCTAGCTCTTATTTTCAGGGGCATGTATTATTCTGATTATTGTCCCCTCACTTTTTTGGGTTCTACCAGTACGGCCGGGTAACAGACTCCGTTACGGCGGGGATCAGCAGCTTGCTCGTCCTTCCTGCACTGCAGCCAGCCCTGACAGAGTCACACGGTTATGCATTGTACCACCTGAACGGGAGATTCGGGCAGGTATCGGTGGGTGGCTTATTTTAATGTTTTGGGCAAAAATGGGGGTGGGGGGGGGGGTGGCTTATCATATCATAGGGGAAAAAGAGTAGTCGATTGTTTACATTTACATGTCGTGTTTTCTTTCCAGGCGCCCTCTTGTGGCAGAAAGAGGTAATGATGCTTTAAAGTAAAGGAATGGATCACACTGTGTACTCGTACAATCGATCGGTTTTCCATTTTCCTCAAAGTTTCTACTGGAGATAAGGCAACCCTAAGCACTAATGATCACGATAGAGGAGGGTACAGTACTAAGGAGGAAACCACCAGTAACAATTACACCATTTCGAGTCTGTTCCCTCACCAGATCCCCACATCTGGCTTGGTGAGATATTGAAGGCAACGGGTTATTATCGGACAAATAAGAACAAGGACAGAGGCGCACAACCTAGTACAACAGATGGTTAAAAAATGTGGAAAAGGATAAGGTAAAACAAATGGAACAAAATGAGACAAAACAACAGACAAGATACTCACATTGAGAGAGGTTTACAAGGCTGGCTCCCTCAGGGCCATGTGCTATCCAGGAGGACCTCACTTCCTGGTGGGGGAGAAGAGATCACTTCCTGCTTACAGATACTGGGGGGCTCAATAGGAACAATGGGACGCGTTTCGAGAAGAACTCTTTTTCAACCATAGGGGAAGGGGTGCAGAGAGTCTCTGGGTTTATACACACACATACAGAGGAGTGCCCTCCCCTTCATTAGCATGCTGCAGGTGAGGGGGGGAGGGGACAGGGGAGGCTAGATCAGCTCATAGAAACAAACAAATGGATAATTAGATGGTACACCTGTATGTGGAGACAGAGTAAAGCATGAATGTGAATTAAGAGTCTGTTGTTTTGTCTCATTTTGTTCCATTTGTTTTACCTTATCCTTTTCCACATTTTTTAACCATCTGTTGTACTAGGTTGTGCGCCTCTGTCCTTGTTCTTATTTGTTGGTTACAGGGGGCCACACTCCTCCATTTTGAGAGCTGCACACCTACACACAACTTAAACATCCATCCCTCATACTGACTCCATTTTACTCTGTGATCCTTGCTCAGGCCCCATACACCAACTGAGGGCCTTTCTGGCCACTGACATCACTATAGCTGTGTAATCATTGGTAAAGGTTGTGGGCAACTATCTATTATCTTTCTTAACGGGTTATTATCACCTGTCTGTTGGTTCAATTTATTTTGGGAGAAGAGGCCATTCCCAATCTTAGATCCTCATTACATAAAAACCTACATTATAGTGTAAGTGTGGTGTTACCCAAAAAGCAAGTAGTAGAAATATAGAAGGATAACCTAACTGCACTACATAAGTATAACAAATGTCCTAAGATTTTGTAACGGGGTCCTAGTCTGTGCCCCCCAATCATAGCAGGAGACTCCATAGTATTGTCTGTGGTCTCCATGCTCTTGTTCTGCACTTTGTCAGCATGGTGGACCTGAACTATCCCCCCATCCCATCAATGACCACATGCGGACTGAACACCAATTTATTAGGAGAGCTAACCTCTAACAACATGATTTGCAATCTCAAATAGGTTAAATAGTTATGTTTACCAGTTTCAAATGTGTCCACTCATACAGGGAGGAATTCACCTCAAATTTACTATATGAAATGATTGGCACCGCTTATGTGTGTATATTTTATTTATGTATTCTATATACTCACATATACTCCTCAGCTTATACTCGAGCCGATGTCCCCCTCCCCAGACGAGCCATTGCTAACCTGTGTGATGTGTGAACACCCACCCAGAGCCCACATCACAGCATTCCTCTCCAGGCTGCAGCACCTTGCTCGGTCCCAAGTGTAATGAAGTGACACATAGAGGCACCAGTGTGGTAAATCACGCTCCATACGGTGCATTAACAATACCAAGGAGCTTCACGTTCTGATAAACCATACACAGCACAGTACTCGCCATACTGCTACCTGCATGTGTCACTACGTGTAATGCTGGAGCCAAGCAAGGGTATCCATGGAGTTTCTGAATTTTCCAGTGTCGGTGCTTCTCAAGCTGTGGGTCAGGACCCCCTTGGGGTTGAATAAGCATTTCACAGGCGTCACCAAGTTTACTGGAAGCATCAGAGCTGCTACTAACAAGTAACAGAACGGACGCCCACAAGCGGGGTGAGGAGTAAGGAGGGAAAGTAGTCCCCTTCCAACTTAGGAGGGGGGTGGGACATTACCTCTCCCTCCCGCACATCATTTGTACGACCCAGGCGAACCATTATAAAGCAAGGGGACATTACACTTACCTGAAGTAAAGTCATAGAGTGGCACTTCCAGGATTTGGAACACAGAACTGACACTCCCCACTGGTGATTTTTGCGTTCTAAATACAGGAAGTGACACTCCATGACATCACTTCCAGGAACTACTACTGCACTATAGAGAGTTACACTGGGGTCAATAGGCTGTCCCATTTGCTGTTGGTAAAGTAAAGGCCCCCATACACCTTACAATCTTTCCATACAATCTCTGTACAATCAACTTTTG
>CM070035.1:27870392-27884621 GCA_036250615.1 Ptychadena robeensis
GGGGCTTTAGGCACCTAGGCTTATATTTAAGTATATACGGCAGTAAACTAAATGTTCCTGGTTACAAGAAGAGGATCCACAATTGTGAGCCACCCGTGTACGTAGAACCAGGGATGTATGTATTCTGGAATAAGGAATAGTGATCAGTTGGAGAAAATAAATAAAATCATTCATCACGATGGCAGTACATGTGGAGACGGCCGTGTGTTGGTGAACGCAGAAAATCACAAAACATTAACGAAATACAATTTGTATTTAATAAGACATCACAGAACCTCATTTAATAATTAAAAAGAAAGGTGCCGGTGCTGGCAAACAATGACAAGAAACACTGGAGTATTCATTCCCACCATTTACGCATTATCAAAAATAGTTTGAACTTTTTTCACAAAGAAAAAAAAAATGAGAGGAAGGGCGGGGGAGGGGGGTTATTACAGACCGGACGTGACATCTTCCTATGGCTTTCGCCTTGACCTCTCCCTATGCACAGATATACATCAGAAGTTATGACTCGCAGTCTACCTACACACATTCACATACATTGTGATACAGAAAACAAGAGCGTGGGATCAGAGGAGGGGGTCGCCTTTTATACCGACATGGACTATGCTGGCCTAGCAGGGATCGCATCCAATGGTAACATCAGAGGGACATTGGGGAATCCTAGCCGATCTTTAGCTTTGTGAGATGACTTCATTCTGAGGGATTCCTTCTGCCAATAGCTACATGGGTTTTATGTCCTTATACCAATAAACCATTACAACCATGATAGAAAATGGGATTACAGCAGCAGCCATAAGGCATAGTCAACCCAACAGTAGTGAACGCATATTAATGTGACGCTAATGAACAGGAGGCATCTTCCCAGTATAAGACTCCACATAGGACAGTGGGTCAGGACCCCCTTGGTGCTTAAGTGACCATTTTACACAAGTTGCTGCCTTCACTTTTTCAATCGCCAACACTACTTTCAATGGGCCAGCGCAGGCGATTAATCACCTAAGTGGGAACAAAGCCAAAGCATCATGACAAGCAGCAGCTCTGATTCCCTCAAGCAGGGTGGGAAGTGAGGAGGGAAAGTAATGCCCTCTCCCTACCAACTTTGGAGTGATGGGGCGTTACGCTGCCTCCTTACCTGCCACCCAGCACATCATTTACACAAGTGGATTGGGAACATGAAGGGAGGGGACACTCCGCACCAGCACTTTCTCGTTCCATATACAGGAAGTGAAACTGTGACATCACTTCCAGGGGTTGTGGACTGAAAAAGGTTGGAGAACCACTCACATAGGACATTGCTAATGAGAATTGTGAATGACCAATATACTTTTCTGCAGCATGATCCTTGGGAAAAACCATTGCATACAACTTGTAGCTGTTTGCTGGAGAATAATAAAATGTGTATTTCCTGTATTGACTGTGGCTGGTGTATCTAACAAACAAGTCTCCACTCCGCAGCCTGGTGGGATCTGTAGGAACCTTTCATTCTGCATATAGAGGACAGAGCAATCACCTTTCTTTATATATAGGAGTGAAGGAGAAGGACACCATGTCACCACAATTCCTGTATAAATAGTTTTAATAAACTAAAAAGGATAAACATTCATTTCTTGACACCTGGATGAGGATTTTAGGGTGGATACATCAGGATCCAATCAGTAAGGGTCCCCATACACCTTTAGATTTCTCTGTCAGATTTCCTTTAGATCTCCTTTTGTTTTACCAAAACCATGTAATATGAGGGACTTTGTAAACCATCAAGTCTACCTGTGTTCAATCACAGCGGACCCGGCACTACATAGTTGTTGGTAGATCTAACGGTCTATGGCCAGCTTAACCAATACGACCACACAGTCCTATTCTTTGTAACCTGCAAATCTGATTGGCTGACCGTATAGCTGTAAATGGGAAAGTTCTTAAAATAATTCAATAACCAGAGATATACAATCACTAAATTACAATCTGTTAAGGCCATAGAAACGTGTGTATAATGAGCAGAGCCCGGAGTGAACATCTGAACTCTGATTCTATGGGTGCAGAGATAGAATACTAGCAGCATGTCAGTTAAGGAAAGTAAAGTGTTATTCCTAATTTAACTTTCCTTACAATATATTTCTTCTATAAATCATCATCATAATAGTTTGTATGTTTTGTGAATATAGAGAAGTATTAACATCTAGAGATGGTCAGCGAGACGCAGAAATTTAAACATCACCTGACTCCATGTAGACAAAGTGAGCCAATCAAATAAAGCAGCGCCTGTACCTAATTGGCTCAGATTCAGTCCGCATACAAATGTAACATTCCAGCATCTCACTCTGCCAGGTCAATGTTAGGCTAGCCATACACAGATTCCTGCCAATTGACCGCCATGACCATTCCCGCCAATCTGGTGAGCCTGTCTTGCAAGATCGATCAGGAATCTGGCGCATGGTAGATTCCCATCCGATCCCAAAGGGTATAGGCCGATCCTCTGGGGGGCCGGCTGCAGCGCGATGAAGAATCGAGGGAGAATCCAAACATGTATGGGAGTAAATATCTTTTTTTTGGAAGCGGTTATGACCAAGTTGGTTATACTGTCATTACACGTGTTCATGCACACCAGGTCTCGTTTCCGTCTGAGACGTAGTAGACGTCTGAAAGGTTACCGGGCACAAACCTTCCGTTGCAGATGTCTACAGGCTGATCACAATCTAGAAGGGCACAATGCGTAACTAAAAAGGTGGCCATACATGGTTCAATAGTTCCACTTCAAACAATTAATTTTTAAGTCGACCGATCATAAATCATTTCCTGTGTTTTACAAAAGTTTTTATTCTGTAGCCGCCTATGCTATAAAAGCACCATTTATGCTTTCTGCCACAAGAGGGCGCCTGGAAAACCTAAACAACGCACGTGCAGCAAGCAACGACCCGTCATTTACACCGCGGCCTGTGGGAGAAAGGTTTCTATTTCCAGCAGAACGGTAAATTCTATAAAACTATAGAAGATGAACATACATTAATCCAAGTCAATGTCCTTCGTACATTTTCTAATAATTCAACAAGACCAAAACTTCTGTGCACAGATTTAACCTCAAGCCACACCACAGGAAGGCCGCGTCCCCATAAAATGACAGGAAGCGGGGATGGCACCAAGTGTCTCTTCCAGTGCCGTAGTATAGTTTCACTTCCACAACTGACACCCTGTGGGGTCACTTCTGCCACAATCGGGTAGGTGTTATGCCCCCCGCTCTCCTATTTTCCCACCCTTCTTGTGCAGAGGATGTGCAGGATGGGAAGTAAGAGGGGAGAGCATTGCCCCCTTCCTCCTAAGTTCCCACCCTGCTCATGGGTATCAGCGCGGTCGCTTTCAGTGAACACGGCGACCCGTTAAATGGTAATTGGATTCCCAAGGGGAATTTTTGTTTATATAGGACTATAGAGATTCATTTTGCTTCATTACCAACGTGTGACAATTCACTCTGGGATAACCTCACTGGTTTAAATGGTAGTTGTATATAAAATATAACGCATATTACACTAGCACTAATGTCATGACTCATGTCAATGCATTGAAGTAGTGAAATGGAACATCATGTGCAGAAAGTGAAGCAACTAGTTCACAAAGTACTGACCAACACTAAGCAGAGCGGCATGTTAGTATAACAGAAACATCCAAGGTAGAAGATCATTCCCAATGTATAGGTCACACCCCTACTCCTCCTATACGGGTATGTGACTAAAGGGGACGTGGGGAATCAGAATATACTATGTGCTTGAAGTCTCTGGAACCTAACTTTACTTTCCTGGCACACCACCACCTACCATAGTCTAATCATAATCATCACAATAATGCCTAGGTTATCCATCCAACGGAATAGCACTAGTTTTCCCCCCCAAGTATACTCATGAGAAGGATGATGAACGAGTTAAATATTGTACCACATGCAATGTTGCACGTGATAAACGGTTTTATTTAGGACTACACAGTTGAAGAGTTTGAAACTCATTGCTTTCTTCAACATTATTTCTGGAATAAGTTGTGAATATCAATGTAGACATCAAGAATGTGGCTTTACATCTCTCCATATGTGTTTATATCTCCAGATTCGTTTATAAACCCCCTGGAAATAATGTGGGGTAGATTTTAAATGACCAAAGGTAGTAACCCCAAGCTGCACTTGGGATTGCTTACCTGTTCCAAGGGAGTCCTCCAGCTAGTTCTGTCCCATGTCTTCTTCCTAGACCCATGTGGGGGCTTCCCACACCCCTGGTCTGTATAGCAATACAGGCATAAGCACCCCAAATTCTCACATGAGGGGGTGGGAAATTTAAACAGATCACATTGTAATCTGCTTAAATTCCTCCTACTGCTTTATAAATGGAAACAATCATACTGGCAGGGAGGTTATAGGAGCAGAAGCCTTTACTTCCCAATATATCTGGTGTGGTTCCTGAGTATTATAAAATAAGGGGACAAAAGGAAAGAGTTCA
This sequence comes from Ptychadena robeensis, assembly GCA_036250615.1. Taxonomy (NCBI): domain Eukaryota; kingdom Metazoa; phylum Chordata; class Amphibia; order Anura; family Ptychadenidae; genus Ptychadena; species Ptychadena robeensis. The sequence goes on from CM070035.1 coordinate 27,874,868, forward strand.
CTAGCACAGGATCAGCTGATTGAACTTCATGTATTCATTTAACTAAGCAAGCTTTCACAGCCATGATACCTTTTAACTGATCCAACCTAGGACTTCTAAATGTGTTGAAGGTTATATTTTTACTTTTGATCTTATATATTCTGGTGTCACAAGGCAAGTTTCTGGTCATTAAAGTGGATTTTCCATCACCAAATTAATAAGTGGGAGACCAGTTCTCCACCATTTTGTTAGTGCTCTGGTGACCAAAAATATTCAGCACCAACAAACCCTTCTCCTGCTACGTTAATGATCAGGGCAAAAAGATGGAAGCTTCTAGAGCTAAGCGGGACAGGAGTGTACCAACTACCAAGAAGGGGGTGTGGATGACATCTTTACCCCCAGAACTGGAAGAGAAAATGCTAGATTCTAAATTTCCAGAAATAAACATTTCATTACAGTCGAATATCTGGAGGAAATTTACTGAATAGTAAGAACTTTTCAAATCCAAGGCAGCCAACGCTCTATGTTTTTTTTTTTTTATCCGCAAGTCACCATCACTCTGAAAACCTCAAAAAACACAACAAAATTGACGGATAAACGTGCTGAAGTGGTGTGAAATAACAGACTTGCGCATGCTTCTTTGGAATGCTGCAGGTATATTACAAATATGACTTTAACAGACTGGACCTAATGCTGAACAAGAAAACGAATGACTAATTGGCAGGTAGAACTGAAACACAGAAAATAAATCGCTTCAGCAGCCCAACGTTAACTTCTTGTTGACAAACATGCTTCCTGCTGCAAACCAGGTAACAGTCAACAACTAGTTAACATCAGGCAACAAAGCCATTAAAAAGAACGCCTCCCATTCATCTAAATGTGATAATGTGCACAACAAGAGGTTTCTCTAACAAAAAGGTCATGGAATTTGCATTTTGATTTCATTAGAATGTAATAAGTAAGAAGATTGGGGAGTCACCCTCACAAATATATTGGACAACAGATAAAACAATGCATGACAGAGATACAAGAGGTTGTCATGTGGTTGTTTTTTTTTCTTGCCAAAGATCATTTTCTATAAATCCGGTTCACTAACCCTCGTAAGTCAAGAAAATTGACAGACATATGGGTTACAAATTCTCTAACAACCAAAGATCCCCCCCTCGTGCCGTCCCTGTGCCTCCCCCACCCACCCTACCCAAAACACATGAACACATAACTTAGCAATGAACACACTTGATACAAGTGATCTATATGCAGAAGCTCCGGCAAGTGAACCAAACAGAACCATAGCTGCCATAAAACTACGAACCATTCTCCCACCCAAAGCCAGAGAACAGCCGGCCCAATTAACAGTCAAATCTTAAGTCAATCGCTTCATCTAAACTTTTGTCATCGTGAGGACTGGCAGATAAAAATGTCGCTACGGGGGATCCCGCAACGTTAATGACACTTGCGCTTGTGCTGGCATTCCGCACGGCAATGCTTGTCACATTAATGCCCAAAGTTAGCCGGGTCTGCTCTAAAGCCTTCTCCGGTACTGCAAATGCCTCCAGCTTCTTCTCCCCATTTGCCATGTAAGAGTTTTGGCAGCCACGGCAAATACAGTCAAGGCAAGCCTTGCGGTTTGAGTAACAAGGGCAGCGCTGGCCTCGGCATGTTAGAACACTTGGATTTTGAGTAGCACGTCCACATTTACAACCTTTCTTCTCCGGTGGTTTTTTATACACAGTTTTCGTTGGGCTCCCAGGAATTAAATTATTGCTGGGAATCTTCTCTTTTACTTTATCTTTTGTTTTTAGTAACGGCGGTTTGGTTTTTGGATGTGATTTCTTATGCATGTGCTCTGGATTCTTCTTCAGGGTTTTATTGGACAGGAGAATGGTCTTGCTAAGTTTGGATGAGCTACCCCCATTTGGGACAGTGATTATGGGTTGCAAAAAGTTCCTGTTTTCCCGAGTCAGTAGAAAAGGAGTTGGGGTACCCAACGCTGGTCCAAGGATAATGCTGGAGATCGGAAGTGGCAGGACCTTTTCGCTGTCACTTTCAGACCGTGAACGCTTACGGTTTGTTTTCACCATTTTCAGGGTTGCAGCTGTACAAGACACACCATGTGATGGAACGTGACTGTCAGACAATAAAACAGTGTGTGTGAGAGGCTGAGGGCAGATATCCAGGAAAGTGCCATTCGATACTGAAGTGTCCAGACTGTGCTGTAGATCGCAGTCCGTAACTTCTGCGCTGGTCTCTAAGCTCTGCAGAACTTCCTCTACACTAAGTAACAATGGGTCTCCACTTTTCAGGTCATCGTTATAACTACATATATCCAGTCCGGCAGCACAAAGGTCACTGGTAGAAACTGGGTCACAGACCACCTCCAAACTTTCAGATAAATCTTCTGTTTTTATGTCAACCACTGTGCAACAAAGGTCAATGGGGCTAGGACTCTCAGGAGAGGGGATATTTACAGCAAGTTCAGTTTCAGATAATCCATTACAATCCGGTAAACCATTAGTAACTGAGCAGTCTGTCTCCAACTCTGGTGTATTCTGGGTAATGTGGCAGACGTTGGCTTCAGTTTCTGTGACCAGTTCTGAATTGATAGGTAAGGGTGAATGAGAAGGACACAAAGGTGAAGGAGGTTCTGAGGGGTTAGTATGGTCTTCTTCAGGTGCCGGTTCTTCCACAGGTTCTTCAGGAAGAAACGCAGAGATGTCGGCAGAACACTCCAAAGAATTTAATAAGTCTTGTGCCAAAGGTGTATGGGTGATGTACTCGCATAGTTTTTTATAGCAGCTCACCAGGATGCCCAACTGCTCGTTCTCCTCAAACTGATCATAGTCCTTACACCAGCTGCACGAGGGCTTCATCATCATCTTTTTCCCTTTGCACTGCTTGCAAACATAATGCTGGCAAGTAGAATTGATTGGAGCTATAGGATCTTCAAGCAAATTTCCTGAAAGCAAAACGTGAAAAAGTTTAATAAAAATAACAATCACACAATTTGATACAACTATTTTTACCAATAACATGCAGTCAACAAATGGGACTACACTTCAGAAGACTACTATGCTACTGAATAGTTTTGCTGATTTATGTGCTTCTTGCTTCTGTGTGTCATATCAATGCGCTAGTGTACAAGAAACATTTCACAACTGTCAGAAGGGAACCAAGTTTCTACCACTTCTTAAAACCATTAAAAACCATTTAATACAGTGTTACACAACATGTCACAATGCTAGTAGTTACATCACTTTCTCCCCACCATGGCACGCAGCCATCAGAGCTGATCCACCGGCTTTGTCATGTATGGATGGATGGATGCCCACAAACTATTGTGTCTGAATTACTGAAGCTGCCCGGCCTCTCCAACTAGAAGTTTTAAAGCAACAGGAAATTCAACGCAAATGCAGAAGAAAACGGACAGGACCTTCGTGTTACACAACCTAGACCAACGCAGAGGGCAGTGAGAAATATGCAATACAACTGTGTACATGTATAGTATAGTACATGACTAGAAGAAACCTTATTGAAAGAAATTTGGAAGGCGCCATTGCAGAATATTTCTTAGAAAAAAAGACCACCGTAAGGCTAACTCACGGTCAATAAATAAGTGGCACAAACCCTAAAGAACTACATATCCCAGTAACTGACTTCACTCCTGTTTTGCCAGCTGCATGCTCGTTTTGGGCCAATGACTAAAAGGTCCCCATACAGGGGTACATTTTTATTTGATTCCCAAACAATGGATTACATGCATGTGCACGTTCACATTGATCAATGATTGCGGCCATCCTTTTGAAACCCTGTTCGATTGCGATCGCTTTGGATGGGGACTGAGTGGTGTGCATCAAAGTGGTGTGCATCAATTCACCATCCAATCAATGTACGCTTGGGCATTCAACGATCATGCGGGTATCGACTCGTGTATGGGAACCCTTACAGAACTAGTCAGGGACAACCAGGCAATTGGCATTTTAGGAAAGGATGTTAACAAATAGCAGGCTCTCCTTTTGTCCCTAATAATTCCTGGAGCAAAGACAGCAATTACTATAAAGCTGCCCATACACGGTTCGAGATTTCCTTTAATTCGACTTAAAACGATTAGGATTTTAAGTCGATCACACAGAAATTGTTTTCCGCACACCTGGTATGATCAACCAAAAGTCACATATTGGTAAATGTTGCTAGATTGTACAAAAATCTGGACATGTTTTGTAGACATTTTGATTGGTTGTGAATTGAAAACACTGTCAACTGACGATTTAAAAATTGTGCAAGAAAATCGAATCAGTGATCGATCCATGTATGGCTAGCTTTCGATTCAAGGTATATAAAAAACAGCATTTCCCTTTAAAAACACCTGCAGAGCCGGCGACCCTGGCTGCGATTGTTATCAATAATAGTAATAATATTAATAGTAATAATAGTAACAGTATGGAAGTCTGGTTAATGTCAGGATTTGATTTTCCTGTTTATTTCTAAACCCCCCCCCCATACACCTTACAATCTTACCATACAATTTCTCAACAATCAAATTTTGTTCTACCAAAACCATGTAATATAAGGAGCTTTCTTAACCTTCCAATCTATGTATTCTATCAGGGAGGCCACTATACTACACAGTTGTCAGTAGATCTAATGGAAATTGTATGGCTCGATCTTAAGGTGTATGGGGGGCTTTAAGCCCCCCATACACCTTAAGATCGATCCATACAATTTCCATTAGATCTAGACAGAAAGAAGTCAAAGCTTCCAGGGTTGCAAGGAAGCAGTCTATGAATAGTGTGGAATTGCAGTGCTAAGTAGTGTGTATATTCCATGTTACATGAGAAGTTCCAGTCATACCAGGACGGAGTAAAATACCTTCCATTCAGTAACACAGCGGGTGAGTAGAAGAAAGTGACTTCATTCTCACATAAGGGTTGTTTGCAATAAGAAGTGGTACACATCTAATAAAAATAAACCAGATGTGTTGTAAAGAAAAGGTTAAAGGGGGTTGTTTCTTGTGTTCTAAGATTTTAATTAGAAAGTTTAGAAGACTCCGGCAGTGAGATGTATAATAAAGCCATCTTGCTGGATGTACATCTAAACAATTAAAGACAATACGTTGCCGTCTCTGCCAGGCGGCTAATGAAAGCTTTGGGAGACGGAGTGTGTAAAGTGCATGGCAGTGACTGGTTCACAACAATCACATCAGAGACTATACACACACGCCCTGGAGGAGGGCTTAGCCCAAGCCCAAGTCATAACATGGGTGTGACAACAAAAGTCAGGGCTTAGCCCATGTGCAATGAGAAAGAATGTGTGTGTGTGTGTGTGTGTAGAACACACAATATAACCCAGACCAATAATATATAACACAGCATAATAAATACAATCTTCCCGATTTCCTGCGTTTCTCCGAGACAGTTGGTGCAGAATACACTTAACGGTTTTACAGAACGTACACAGAACGGTTTTACTATCCGTTATCATTTGTCTCATAACTAAAGGCACTATGAGCCTCCAGGATGAAACAAATATTATTCATTATTTGATCTTATTATATCAGACAAAGCACAGGGCATAGTACCTCATTATAAACCAGCAAACTGGAAAGCTACCTACCTTGAGAACTACCTCCCCCACTATATACGGAACACAACAGCCAGGCTTACACACTGTGTGAGGAGCAATGACGAATGCAATAAATCTTTCATTTCCTGATAGCAGATTAGTGGGAGAGGATTCTGATTGGTAGAAATGGATTACAGCACTACTGGCATTACTATAGGAGGGTTTTGCATAAGCTTCTTCAACCACCAATCCCCCCCCCCCCCCCCCCCCGGTACAATTATTTCTCATTTGTACAACTTCATGCGCTCTATAAAACATTCGGACGACTAAGGATAGACTATGTGATTGGATGCACAGCCAATCACGCAAGACCCCTATTTGCTCCATTTAGGGCCACATTATTGGTCAGGCAGTCAATAACATGTCGACTTCAAATCAATGGGCTGACGTATGACAAAAGGCCCCCCATACACATAGCATGTCCGTAAATCTCAGGCAGATGCTATTAGTTTGAATGAGGACCGGTGTCCCCATTCAAACTAATGGCCGGCACACAAAGGGTTCCCCGCCGATACTCTGAGCGATGGAGAGCAGCGCGATGACATCATCACGTTGCACTCCACAGCTCATCTGTCGCCCCCCCCCGCTCACTACATGTGTGGGGACCTTTAGGATAGAGCAGTGGTTCCCAAAGTGGAGGGCGCAAAGGTATTCCAGGAGGGCGCAGGCCCTCATTCTTAACCTGTGTTTGAATAGGGAGGGGGGCTTAATAATGTTCCTAAATAGAAAAGGGGGGCCCTGCAAGGAAAGTTTAGGAACCACTGGGCTATGACAGGGCTGTCTAACACAGCCCATCATAGCCTCCGATTTATTGCTTCTCATTCATGTTGACTCAGTCATGTCACTCAGAGCTCCAAGCCAACAAAAACGCAATAGAGGCTTGACATAGGACGCATCCACTGACAGTCAATGACAAACACACCCAGACACATCAGTCATATATGTCAGCACATTGATTTAAAGGAGGTGCATTACCAGCTGTGCTGATGGTGTGGCCCTAACAGAGTAAACGGGGAGGGGGGGGGGGTTGCACCCGCTGGATGCAATGAAGCCATACGCCAACATCAAACCACAACCTGGCGTGTCAATTGACTGTCAATGTATACTTCATACATCAAGCTTTAGTTGCGTTTATGTCAACACCATGCTCTAATGAAGGCTATAATGGGCTGGGTAGACCATTGCGGTCAGTAGCCTGGCTTGTGCACTTCCCAACGTTCAATTAAGGGATTTTAATGTAGTGTAGCCTTCGCTTAAAGCGTCGAACATGTTCAACGCTTTGCAGGCCATGGTAAGCACATTTACAATTCTATAGGACATCAATACAGACAACTGTTCTAAGGAAAACGTAGGACTTCTTGTGAGAGTAAAGAAAAGAAGTTATAGCTGGCATGAGAACCTGAGCCTGTGCATAACTGAGCGAATGACTCCATGTAAGCCTGACGGATCATTGCCGTGTGAAAAAGAATCAGGTCAGTTGTAACTATGACCCTTACTGCACCCTAAAATAAAGAGACCATGAACTTCTGTGCTTAGGCTGCCCAGAGGAAAAGGTACAACATGTGTAAGGAAGGAAATTTTCCCAAAACATGAACATTGCTCCTCTCACTTCCTGTTGCATCTACAGGACAGGAAATCTCTCTAGTAAGACACAGCACATTGCAAAGGCTGGGATTGAACTATTATTATACAATCTAGATAATAGGCATAAGATAAAGATTTAGGAAGGAATGCATTATATGAAAAAAGCAGACAGATGTAAGCAACCCCCTCCAAGTCACATGGTAAATGTTAGCGGCTCCTTCACACAGCGTGTGCATTTATGTTCGCACGCATGTGATGTACATTCCACAACCTTATTATAATGCTGTGTATTTTACAACTGTTTAAACACTGCTCTATGCATATTGGTTGTGTTACCAATTAAATTAATTGGAAACGCAAATACAAATGAAGGCAGCGCAAAATGCAAGGGAACTCCACATATTCCACAATGCATTCAGCGGTGCATGAGTATATTTGATAGATTTAAACAAAGGAATGGGGAAGGCAAACTCAGATGTATAACTGATCTATGTAGAGTTCACTCCATTGGGTCCCTGTATAAGAGTATCAAAAAGAAAAGTGAAAGTGCAGCCATGTCCATATCGCTCGGGTTAGGAGTACGGGTAAACATGTATCTGCTGTGCATGTATCTGCTGCAGGTCTGACACAAGTGCCATGCTTTCCCACTTGTCAGCGGTGATCTGCAGCATTCAGCACCATACAGAGCGGTGATCTGCAGCATTCAGCACCATACAGAGCGGTGATCTGCAGCATTCAGCACCATACAGAGCGGTGATCTGCAGCATTCAGCACCATACCCTACACGTGAAGCTCTTTATACGTTGACCAGCCCACCCCATCATCCCGCAGCCTCACCGCAAACACAGCAGGCCAAAGCCTGTCTGAAGAAAGGCAACATCTTGCAGATCTCGGCGGAAGCTTGCGGGTCCCCAGCGTCGTAGTTCAGCACCAGTCGGCTTGCTGTGATGTACAGAGTGGTGGCATTCACTGGGTTCATTGCAGACTCCTTATACTGCAGGCTCCAGCATACAGAAAATCAATGCAAGCACGGTGTCTGGGGTTATTTTACATTCCCATCCGAAAATTGAATAGCAAAGTGGAAATCGGGGTGCAGAATCCCCCCAATGCGATCAGAAATCACCAGAAGTATAAAACTAGTGAATTAAAACCAAGAGCAGCCTGCTGACATCCCAGAAGGTTTCCTCAATTCCAAAGCGGCAATCAATAAGATGATCCACCCTCCCCCCCTCAGTCATAAAACAAGGGGTCCTTCTAATAATCCAGTTTATTAGGGAGGGGAGGGCTCCACAGCTCACATGTCCCCCACACCGTATCCGAGGGTCGGGGGAGATCCGGCAGAATCGGGTGGTCAGCAGGACAAGCCGAGGAGCCAGCACGGAATTTCAGGAGAGCAAAGCAGAATATCCATAGAGATCAATGTACATCACATATTTCCGGGGTGCACGGGTTACCATGGATACGCTATCCCCAGGTCATTGTCTCCGGGGGGCTTCAATGCCCCGAACCCAAACACTGAGCTACAGCACGGCGGCCCGGGTCCTCCTCTTCATCGGGCGGCTCCAGGGCTCATACGGGTACGGGTGCAGGTGCCGACAGATCACAGCCGTCTTGTCTCGTCCATACTACGGAGAGCGCCGGGATAGGTGCAGTGGCCTCGGCTGCAGCGCGCTCCTGCGCCCCGGGGATGGGAAGCGGCCTACCCGACAGCACAAGAAATATAGGCCGCGGTCTGCTCAGGCCTGATTGTTCCGTCACTCCGCCCTGTCGCTCTCGCCGGAGTCTGCTACTGTTCCTCTACCACCCGGGTGACAGGAAGCGGCTACGGCCTTGTCTTGTGCACAGCGCACGGGATCTCCGGCCTATCTGCGCTCCTCCACACCGCAGCGGGCGCCGCACAAGCCAACGCAGAGCCCACGCCTATGCCTCCAGGGAGCTCCGCGCTCCGGAAAACGGGAAGAAGGGGTGTCCTAGGGAGCGCCGGGGTCTCTTCTCGCCGGTATTATGTGTGAAGGAAAAGGGGGGAGGGGTTGGTTTGGTTGCTGGTCTCTCGCGCACGCGCCTGGCCTTCCTCACTCTCGCTCCGGTGAGGCGCGCGACCAGTGGCGGGAAGTCGAAACAGACCAGAGATCGCCGTATGCGTGCGCGAGAATGTCTACTGAGTTTGCGCACTACAAAACCTCTCGTGACTGACTGAAGAATGGGGCGGGGTATAGGGCGTGTCCATGAGTGTTTTATTGAAAAATCGCGGTCATGTGTGTAGAACGGCGGAGGGAGCTTATGTATTGTTGTCTAGGAGGAGCTTTGGGGAGGTGCTGCGCGTGCGCTATACAGGATCTTGTAAAGTGTGGTTAGCTGCGTAAGCTGGGAAGTCATTCCTGCAGAGTGCGAGCAGGGGTTAGGTTCTCTGTAGTCGTGCACCGGAGTGTTTACACAGAGCTTAGCCGCTCAAATGCCCACTCTTATGTTCATGGACTCGTTCCTGTACCTCATGTACATGGACTGATAGTCACCCCTCACTGTCCCTCATGTACATGGACTGATAGTCTCCCCTCACTGTCCCTCATGTACA
>CM070035.1:27884721-27903708 GCA_036250615.1 Ptychadena robeensis
CTGCTCGGCTCCTGTGTTCCCTGGCCTTGCACCCCCAGTGTGATCAGTGTCCTTCCTTCCTTCTAGTGTGGCATGCCTGGTTTTAAAATGTAAACAGATTACTTTGTAATCTATTCAAACTGCACCAGGGAGGTTAAAGCAGTAATAATAACCTAATGGAAAAGATAACTATTCCAAGCTAAAAGTTTAAAAAACACTTTATAGATACAGTAAATTACATGAATTGTTCATTTTTAACAAAAAACTTAAAGTACGCCTAATCTGATGTACCGTATTTTATGGACTATAAGACGCACCGGACCATAAGACACATCCAGTTTTTAGGGCAGGAAAACCAGAAAATTTTTTTTATAAGTTTTCACATCAATTGGGTTAATGCAATGAATTCAATGAATGCAATATTCAATTCAGCCAGAAGGTGTCACTAGCAGCAGTACACTCTCAGCCCAGCGTCCTACTTCACACTAATCGGGAGGAGGAGGAGGGGCAGAAATCTGCAGTCTTCTCCCTCTCATCTGCTCTGATCAGCTGTTACTGTGTCCGTGGGAACTGCAGAGTGACTGAAGTTTCCACGGACCCTGAGAAAAGGAAAGATTGCAGTTCATCTCTCCATTGCCTATGCCAGCAAAGCTCTGCTGACAGCTGGGAGAGCTGGACACCAGCCGGCATCTCTCAACTTCCAGCTCCCCGGCTGATCTCCATGCCGGGAGAGCTGGCAGGAAGCCAAGGTGCGACCACCGGCGAGTGGCTGCGGGGGTCGCACATTCGGACCATAAGACGCAGGCACTTTTTGCCCCCAATTTTGGGGGTAAAAAAGTGCATCTTATGGTCCAAAAAATGTCTATATACACTCATCTCATTGCCATTGAAAATAATTGTATTTGGTCCCCCGGTGGCCGTACATGTTATTGCAGCTGTTAACCCCAGAAGGAAAAGACATGGCGATTTCCATAGACTAGGGCAGAGAAGGTAAAATGATTGTTTTCGGATTTTGGAGCAGCCATTAGGACCACTCAGAGGTAAGTAAAATGTAATTTCGTTTCTGAGTGTTGCTGTAATTTACGTATAAACACAATTACACCGATACAGACAGCTTCTCATTAACGTCTCTTCCATAAAGATTGCACGTAAGTCTCATATTAAAGTAGTTTGAACGAAAGGTGTGTGGTGTCAAACATATACAAAACAAAATATTTCAACAGTCAGTTGAACGTTGTTTGTATGCATCCCATTCATATAAAGTGGACTAGAACCTGCGATCCTATTGCAGTGTGATTTTTAAAACCTGGCTAACCACATCATATCGCACTCCATCATACTGCATATATTTTTCCAGCTAATCTCAAACTCTGATGGAGTTTCAGGACTTTTATTACTTATTATTTTGCTTGGGGTGGCATTAATCCGCCGCTGCACACTGTGCGTACCCGAACACAGGTGTCTGTGGGTGCTTTCTAGGGTTCTGACAGTTTGTCAGAGGTAAGTCGTCTCCTGTTACATCATGTAAGAACACCAAAGCTAAAGCCTCCTGTCCTCTCTGTAGCCGACTCCTCACAGCGTGGTGACGTCACCGTGCTGTGAGGAGTCTGCTAAAAGTCGGCCATAGATCGGGATGTCTATGGCCGGCTTAAGTCAGCATTGTTTGCAGGCCTGTTATGTAGTCATGTAGTCTACAACCTTCTGCCACATAATGGTATTTACAGAACACAACTTTATTCTTCCTTTGTGCCAGCAATGTCCCAAACTTCCTTCATGGGGAGCTCACCCTCCTGCCTATAGAAGGCTTCTTCCCTGGACTTCATATCCCAAGAGCACTGGTGTGAGTTACTTGTTGCACATACACACGAGGAACAGCGACTGAGAGATGCTGGCAGTGGTGGCTACATACAGAGCTACACAGAGTGCCAATAGCTTGCTTGTTAAACATACTTAAGCTGACTTATAACTTGCACTGCCACTTTCTATTGAGGCAGACAACTATGTAGGGCCGGGTCCTCTGCGATTGAACACAGGTAGACTTGATGGTCAAGAACAGTGGTGGGCAACTGAGGTGATATGGAGGGCCACAAGTGCGGCCCTCTGCATCTCTACATATACAATTTTGGACCGCCAAAGTTGATTAGCAAAGCCGGGTCAGCGTGTGACCACTACACATGATGATGTATGGAATGCCTCATATACATCAACAAAGGTTATGTGCCACGTACACATTATCAAAGTAGTCTAGTGGAAGCATAGGCATTCAGGCGCTGTCTTTCATGTATGCCAATTAGCGTGCTCAGCGTGTTCCTCTCCTCCTCTTACCACTCTTAAGCCCCCCATACACCACATACAATTACCATGCAACTTCTGTACAACCAACTTTTCTTCTACCAAAACCATGTAATAGGAGGACCTTTCTACACCTTCCAACCACTATGTATTCTATCAGGGAGGACTCGACACTACATAGCAGTGATATATACCTTCCAATCACTATGTATTCTATCAGGGAGGTCACTATACTACATAGTTGTTGGTAGGTCTCATTAAAGTTGTATGGAGGAATCTGAAGGTGTATGGGGGGCTTTAGAAGTTCTCAGATGAGAACGTGTCAGTGGAGGATCAGTGAACAGGTGAGTTCCTATGCCATATGCATTAAAACGTTTTTGGGACCACAACTGGAGGACCAAGGGGGGGGGGCACCAAACAACACCCAAAGGGCCGTATATATAAATGTGTCATCGAATACAATCGCCCCGACCAACACACACAATGCTACAATCTTGAAAATTTTCCCACATTTCCGATCAATGTCTTGATGGGTTTTGAACAATTTTCGCCAATTGTACCATGTGTATGTACCAGTATATGATTTAGGTCCGATCGATGTAAACTTTGATTTAAGTGGATCGAACGCTAAAATCGAACCGTGTATGCCTAGCATTAGGAAGGTAATCATCACCTTGTGCCTGGAAGTCCACAGCGTCATCACTGGAGGATCGGAGCAGGGTGGAGGATAGGCGAAGATCCCTTTCTCTGCTCTGTCCCTCCAGTGTGTCACAACCACTGAAGGAGCAGAGCTGTGACTGGAAGCAGGGTAAGAGACTTTGATCTTAGAAAAACGAGGAAGAGGGGAAGTTAACTGTTTGGGTATTATGTTCTGGTCTGTCTGCATCAACAGCGAACAGGTAAGTCATGTGTATTTTTGTTTTTTTTATTAAAGGGCCATTTCACACTAGACACGCTGTGTTTTTTTTTGCCAGTAACGCACATGTTAGGTAAGTCAGTAACGGGCATGTTAGGTAAGTCAGTAACAGGCATGTTAGGTAAGTCAGTAACGCACATGTTAGGTAAGTCAGTAACGGGCATGTTAGGTAAGTCAGTAACGGGCATGTTCGGTAAGTCAGTAACGGGCATGTTCGGTAAGTCAGTAACGGGCATGTTCGGTAAGTCAGTGTAAAAGGTACAACAGTTTTCAAATGAAAACCTGTGTAGCTTGCATTAGCCACACTGCCTCGGGGTGCTGCAACATAAGCGCAGCTAGTGTGACATGGCCCTAAAGCCCCCCATACACCTTCAGATTCCTCCATACAATTTCCATCAGATCTACCAACAACTATGTAGTATAGTGGCCTCCCTGATAGAATACATAGTGATTGGAAGGTGTAAAAAGGTCCTCATATTACATGGTTTTGGTAGAAGAAAAGTTGATTGTACAGAAATTGCATGGTAATTGTATGTGGTGTATGGGGGGCTTAAGGCTGCATTGTATACAAGAAATAATGGTGTTAGTAGAATGAAACATGTGACCATTTGTAGATCAGCTCAGATACTAACAGGTTGGAATATTTGAAGTATTCCTCTTCTGAAGTTGGAAAAAATAATCATGCAGAAACCCCAGTGTGAGTTCTATAGAACATCCAATCCTTTTATTCTGCAATGTATAGAGAGGATATTATCACCATCTTACAGAGTTCTCCTTATTCTCCATTTAACTTAACTCTAAAGCTAGGCACACACGGGTAGATTCCCGTGCAATCGACCCCTGATCAATTACAGCATGGGGGCGTCACCACGCTGTGATTGATCGGGGATCAATTGAACGGAAATTAATGTGCACCACATGGGCACATCGATTCCCGTTCAATGGGGACCCGTTCTCCCCAGCTCGCAGCCCATGTGAATCACAACACGCCACAAGCTGGGGAGAAGCTGCCTCACTCACACAGCTTCCGAGTGAGCAGTGCTGGCTCCGCCCCCTTCACACTGACAGTGGACACAGCACATCCAGTACTTTGCATGAAGACTCATATCTCTATGCAAAGTAATGCAGATTAAACGGGGGTTTCCAACATGTTGCTCTATTGATCCCGCACATTGATTGATTGTACTTGAATCTTTTTGCAGATCTACCCGTGTGTGCCTAGCTTTATAAAAGAAATATTATTTGACCTGCAGAACAACTGTTGTGTAGCACAGTGAAGCATGCAGCATTTGTCTTCCACTTGCATTATTTAACAATAAATGTAACAAGGGATGCGGTCCACCCTGACTAAAGAAGCCTGGAATCCCGAGAGCTGCCCCAAATGAAAGCAAATACCTGGAACAACAGGTGGAAGGCTGGAGAAACCTTCATGTCCGTTTAATAATTCATATTGTCCTGTAATATTTAGCAGCAAACAAGCAATCTGAAATTCAGATTAGTACACATGACACACAACGAGAAAGTTGAATTGTAAATACCAGAAGATACATTACCAATATACCAGGTGGTAAATTCAAGCATATGTGTATATTCAAATATGTATAACATTTACAAAACATTTGCCGCAGTTTGAAATTCCCAGTGCATACATATATAAAGTGGGCATGTTTAATATTGCAAAGTCTTCCAGGGGTTAATAGCTGCCAGAAATGTGCATGGCCACCGGGGGTGCCAGATACAATGGCTTTTAATGGGAAGATGGCAACAACCATGAAGGTTATGGTGAGAAGGGATTAAAGGAATTGAAAAGCCGTCACCTCAAGCAGTGCGTAGCACAGTCATGCATTCTTAAATCAGAAGGTATTTACATGCTCCATCCATCACCACAATTCCCAAACGCTAAGGGCCCCCATACATCTTTAGATGTCTCTGTCAGATTTCCATTAGATCTCCTTTTGTTTTACCAAAACCATGTAATATGAGGGACTTTCTAAACCATTTAAGCTAGCCATACACGGTTCGATTTTGGTTCAATCGATGCTCGATTAGATGAATTTTTTCATCGATTGAACGAAAATTGAGAAATGCCCACATGGTACGATCGACGATAATTGTTCGATGAAGGCAAAAAAATTTATCAAATTTTGATCGGACATGTTGCAAAATCATTGTCGATTGTGCCAATATCCTTCTATAATCGGCGATGTTTGTGGTGTTTCTCCTGGATCGATTCGATTCGATATAACATAGACCACTTCAATCTGAACTTCAATCGTTTCCAGACCAAAATCTACGATTTTAGTAATACGTTGGAATCGAAATCTCACCACAATCGCAAACTCAATGTGGGGTGTATGTTGATGCGATTAAGATCGATTTTCAATTAGACGATTGAATTCCTCGATCTATTCGAGCATCGATTGAACCAAAATTGAACCGTGTGTGGCTAGCTTAAGTATACCTCTGTTCAATCACAGAACACCCTATACTACATAGTTGTTGGTAGATCTAAAGGAAATCTAACAGAGAAATCTAAAGGTGTATGGGGGCTCTAAGGAAAAAATCCTCACTTCAGGACTTCAGTGGGTGGAGCCATGCAAATTATTCCTTTACGCTTCATCAGCCAAATGCACATCCAGAACCGCAAATATAGACTTATGATACAAAGCCGTTTATTGCAAACTGCTAATGGCAAAAAAGGAAAGTCCATAGAAACTTGATGATGGGACATGTCATCTCCTGACCAACACTGCGATTACAGCCATTTGAGAATTATCATATTGGTGATCACGACCCCTATATTCCTTCCATTTCAATATGTACTCATTTATTTATTACATATAAAAGTATAAGATCGATGTTAGACTGACCCATCAAATCTTACATTGATCTTGTAAAAATTGAGGCATGTATGGCCGCCCCTACTCTCTCTCTCCGCCTATTAGACTGCACCCACTTTTAATGCAAAAAAAAAAAAAGCCCCAAACACCCATCTTCCTCTCCTTCTGAGCATTGGCTGAGGTTGTTCATGGACGCGTGCACTCCTGCAAATACCTGTGGTCACCTGTATAGGTCCTAACACTAGTATTCCAAGGTTCTCCTGGTATGGCCATTCATATAGGTATTCAATAGGTTTAGTGTAGAAAGTTCAGAGTTGTTACTCGAGAGTGGTAGGGTTGGTAGATCCAGACTATGCTGAGTGGTAGGGTTGGTAGATCCAGACTATGCTGAGTGGTAGGGTTGGTAGATCCAGAGTGTGCTGAGTGGTAGGGTTGGTAGACCCAGCTGTAAGTGGTAGGGTTGGTAATCCAGAACGTGCTGACTTTTTTTCCACCCTATGCTACCACCCTCCCTCGCACCCCTTCTACCAACCCTCCCACTCAGCCACTTCTGGTATCTACCAACCCTACCACTCATGGCACACTCCTGGTCTACCAACCCTACCACTCAGCACCTCCTGGGTCTAGCCACCCCTACCACTCAGCCATCACTCTGGATCTACCCAACCCCTACCACTCAGCACACTCTTGATCTATCAACCCCTCACCACTCGCACACTTCTTTGATCTCCACCCTACCACTCAGCACACTCTGGGTTCTACCAACCCTACCACTCAGCAACACTGCTGGGTCTTGACCACCCTGGACCACTCCAGCACACTCTGGTGTTCTACCAACCCTACCAACTCAGCACACTCTGGCTCGTCTACCAAACCCTAGCCACTCAGCACACTCTGGTCTACAACCGCTACGCACTCAGCACACTCGTCTCCAACCCTACCACTCAGCACACGCTGGTCTACCAACCCTACCACTCAGCACACTCTGGATCTACCAACCCTACCAATCTCGAGTAACAACTCTGAATTTTCTACACTGACCCTATTCAAGACACAGCGACTATGCTTTCAGTAAAACTTAGTGGAGCCCTAGCCTATGGCTTCATATAGGGCTTGTTCCCACACTAGCGATCAGCCACGATTCTAATGGCGGTGTGGAGATCACTGGCAGTCAGTGATCTCCTACGATTAGATTTGCGGCACGGAGATCACTGACACTTGCAGGCAGGAAGTGGGGAAGTAGGACAGGATACCTTCTAGCCCCACCCCACCTGATCACGCCCATAGAGAGTGAAGGGGCGCAGTCAAAAACGCACGGTGCTGGGATTCTGATCGCAGGGCGCTGCGATTCTGATCACGGGTCCCACTGCGTCCGATCACAGCCTTTAGTTGAAGTGGGGACAAACCTATTCACTTAAATGTTGACAACCAGATGGGGAAAGAAGGACCCCCACATCTAATTAAATTCCCCCCTGGCAAGGGGACTTTGACGGCCACTTCAGTGTAATAAGGTGACATATAGTGAACAGTTCAAATCAATAACAATTCATTGAGCGTAAAAATTTTAAACATAGGGCATGTCAATGTCGGTCGATATTACAGCATTATTTTACAGGTACTAGGACAGTGGTGGGCAACCGAGTTGATATGCAGGGCGGCCCTCGGCATCACTAAAGGGCCGCACATAACATCAATCCAGACCCTCATCAACATATCTCAGCAGGCGGTGGACCAGATCTCGACAGGCAGTCAAAACCACCCCCTCCTGCCCCTGGGTGCAGCGCTCATATGTAGACCTGGTTTCTGTGGTCAACATTGACAATGTTACTGATGTAGGAGCGCCAAAGCTGATCAGGAAAGCTGGGTCAGTGTGTGACCACTTCACAGGTTAGGTTTTGGAGGCCGCATGGGGAGGACCAAGGGGGGCCGCCGAACAACAACCAAAGGGCCGCATGCAGCCCCCGGGCCTCAGGTTGGGCACCTAGACACTAGGAACTTCCACATAAAGTGGGTATAGATAATATTTTAATACACATATAAAATTATATAAAAATATGTTTTTTATTAGATGTGGGGGTCCTTCTTCCCCCATCTGGTTGTTTAGTCAATATTTATTTGGGATGTTGGCCACACCACCCGGATTAGTGTAACTCTTTTTCTATACTATGCACTTAAATGGAAGCGATCACAAGCCCTAAGGGCTTGTTTCCACTGATGCGGATTGCTGCGGCTGCAGCCGCTCCCGCCGGCACCCCAAGCTGTTTGTCATGCGGATTGCACGCGGACATCCGTGCGGTCGGATGAAGACTCTGGGCAGCCCCCATTGTAAAGGATGCGGTCGGTTGCGGTTTCCGCACGAAAACGCTGTAGCTAGCTTTCGGAACCGCACCGCATCCGCACTCGGCCGCACCAGTGGGGCCTGGCTGATGATTTGCCCATGGATGCGGTCGGAGGGGCGGCAGTCGCGCGGATACAACCGCAGCAAATCGCACACGTGGAAACAAGCCCATGGAAATGCAGGTTGAGTATAATTGCAGGATGACAGTGATATATGCTCTCTGGTATAACATACTCCACTCCTGGAAGGGTGGTCACATGACTTTGACAGATCATGTGATCCAGGTGTCTTCTTCCCCATGTGCTGAGTACAGGTCTGAACAACGTTGTGTTGCTTTATAGGTGAATTGAAGCTTCTGATGCACCCAGCGTGGAGCTCACAGTGTGCAGAGAGATCCGAGTCATAGAAGAGCCAGACGAGCGGGCGGGGGAGGGGTGCGCCCCGGGCACCGTACACTGACACCGGTCCGCCTCCCGCACAGGTCTCCCACACCCTCCAGGTCACTCTCCTCACAGAGGTGACTTTACTGCTCCAGCCTTCCCGCTCACTCATTGGACCTCTGTTCAACGATGTTTGTGATTGGCTCTCTAGACGGGCTCTGCTCAGTAATTCGCCCACATTCCCCGAGAGATTTTCCTATTGGTGAAGGACGACCCGCCCTTCTTTTGGACTAACACGGTCAGTCGCCTCTTCTGATTGGCAGGCGTGTTCCGTAGCCCAATAATTGGCCTGTAAGGAAGGAGTTGTCATGGCGGCTGTCCGTAGTGTGTGCCGGCTCCTGGCCGGGCTCCGGGTACCGCGGATACCGGGCCGCCTGTACTCCGTCAGTCAGCTGTCTGTACCGGAGAGGATAGAGAAGAAGAGGAGCGAGGCGCTGAGAGGTGGCGGGGAGCAGAGAATCCAGGCCCAGCACAAGAGGGTGAGGAGGGCACGGGACCCGCTCTGTATAGTCACATGGAAAGTTTGGGGAATTCCCTCTCATACTGTTGTCACCAGGACAAGTGTCCCCATTGGACAGGCTGACCACTCTTGTTCCAGTGACAACCCTCCCATCTGTTCCTTAAGGCTCCTACACACATTGGATTGTTGTCACAAGAATACAAATGAGCTCTGAACCCCTAACGCTTAGGGTCTGACTCCAGCACAACATCCGTGGTCTTGGAGACGGTCTCCGGCACAACGTCCGTGGTCTTGGAGACGGTCTCCAGCGCAACGTCCGTGGTCTTGGAGACGGTCTCCAGCGCAACGTCCGTGGTCTTGGAGAAGGTCACCGGCGCCACGTCCGTGGTCTTGGAGACGGTCTCCAGCGCCACGTCCGTGGTCTTGGAGACCAGCTCACAGTAGGACATGCTATGAAGTGATGACGGATGTTGCTTTGGAGCCGGTCACCATGACGATGGATGTTGCCATGGTGACGCTCTCCAAGACCGTGGACAACGGATGGTTTTGAAAACTTTTTTTTCTGGTGGAGACCACGGCCGTTACTGCGGGTCTGATCTCTATGTAAATAGTTTCAGTTGATGACTTGTGTTCTGTGTTGCAGGGAAAGCTGACGGCCCGGGAGCGGATCAGTCTGTTGCTGGATCCCGGCAGTTTTGCGGAGTATGACATGTTTGTGGAACATCGATGTGCTGACTTTGGAATGGAAGAAGATAAAAACAAGGTGCCTCCCTCCCTTCTACCTTTACTGATCTATAATTGTGTAATAAAGAGATGAGAGTGTGCAAAGTCACACCATTTGTGATTTGTCCTTGTAGTCTGTGTCCCTAAAGTGCAGACCATTTGGCACTATTAGCTATAATGACACAAAGTGTGTGGCTGCATCTACGCTTTTCTACGTTGTCCATGGGGAAAACCACGTCCTGTCCAGAAGCACGCACCACGTCCATTGGCAAACAACAGTTTGCTAATTGTAAGTATGGGAGATAGTATTGCCGACATGGCGAATACCGCGCCATATACGCCCTGTAATAGCTTCATAACAGCAGGCGGACGGGCACAAACCCATGGGCACAAACCCACGTAGACCCAACCTAAATGTGTCTTCGGAATGGGCCAGAAATATTTCAGCGCAGGTTATTGGCTTATTGCTGCACAGCTTGTATTGGCTGCATTTGTGTTTCAGGTATTGACTGTAACTACAGAATCCAGGTCAGCCTCATATCCAGGCAAGCCGCGTTCTGTAGAATCTCATATTTACGCGTGGCACTTCATCACCTCTTTCTACTCTTTTCTATGTATTTCTTTACACCGTACAGGAGAGGTTTGCTCCTATCTGGGTGTAAGATGCAGAACGATTGCTGTTGACCATCAGACGTCGCAAAGCAGCCTTTGCCGAGTGTAATGCTTTCCTGTTGTTCTGGAGAGACACACCTTTATATGTACGACCCATGGCACACCATTTTATGACATTGTGTGGCCTCTACACATACTGGGCATGACATACAAACTAGATCCTTGCAGAAGTGAAGCTAATGGCTTTTCTTTCCTCATAGTCACATTCTCAGTGACTGCTTTACCAGCCATGGTCAGCCAACTGATTTGCTTAACCTCCCTAGCGCACTTCTGAAGTTTCTGTACCAAAAGCGCACCGTAGACTTTAATGGGAATTTTTTTTTTTACATTGTAGGCCAGTAATTTCCTAAAGTATGTCCATACAGGAGTCTGGTAGACATTCTCCATATAATAACATGTTCAGATGCTTTGTGAATAACTCACAATATCAGATAATGAAGATTTCAATGATTCACTGTATCAGGTAAATTAGCACTGCAACCACTAGATGGCGCTGCAGATGTGCCAGGTTACATAGGAGAGCATGGGAGGGAGGAGGGAGTGATCCATTCCCCTGCAGCTGCCTCATTAGATCGGAGACACGCGGAGCAGTAAGTTTGCTCTCCTGTGGCTCCAATCTCTGCCTGGCGAACTTAGCTCGTTCACGGCAGACTAACCGGTCAGAGCTGGACGAGCTGGGACCATCAGGAACAGCGGGGGGGGGGGGGGGGGGGGGGGGGGGGGGGGGGTTAAGGTCCCCATACACGGATCAATTGTTCGGGAATCAAACACAGCCAGTCTTTCTTAACGGGGTCACTTTGCTGCCCTCAAGCATTCATTAATCGATAGAGTGGGTATCGACCCGTGTATGGGGATCTTTAGTTAATATATTGGAGACAATTAAATCATTCACAGAGCTTACAATGATTCAGACATCCTGAAAATAAGACGTAGGGGGACCCCATCCAAAGTAATGGAAATTGACCTGTCCAGTTGAGCTTTTTCAAGTAGGATCAACTGAAGGAAGGAGGCCTGGATGGCTCAAATCTTGGAATAGCTTCAAGCAACATCGACTGTGCTCAAATCTGTTACGATATCATGTGGGGGGGCTTTATACCCACTTATGTTGTATCCCAGTACTTCTGTTTTTTCTATCCCTCTTGGTGTAGTACATAGGATATGACTAGACACCGATACCCTGCAACTGATTCCTCCCGTCACTGCCTTGTGTTCCTATCCTAATCATATACCATCCTACAGTCCTGTACCTGGAGTATAATCTCTTCATGTTCTTCTTGTAGTATCCCGGAGACAGCGTTGTCACAGGACAAGGCCGCATTAATGGAAGGCTGGTGTATGTTTTCAGCCAGGTAAAGTCTAAAATCTGCAGGTGAATGTGAGATCTGTACCCTGACTGCAACATGTTATGTGAGTTGGATCTGTTCTACTTTTCAGGACTTTACTGTGTTTGGAGGCAGTTTGTCTGGAGCGCACGCACAAAAGATCTGCAAGGTAAGTAGGCTGTGTGTCATGTGCTAGGACTTGTCCCAGCTATTGTTCTATGTTGTAGATATGTAAGTTTTATCAAACAGAGAATGTGGCACCTTGCCGGAACCCGGGCCCAGACAGCCGGCCTGCGCACGGATACCGGTCACAAAGGACTTTAAAGGTAGCAAATCATAAATTAGTAATAGATTGTAGCGATACCGTAGTATCGTAGCACAGTTTATGCAGCATAGAAGAAGGTAAGTAATTGGTCAAAATTTACTCCCAATGAGGTCCTTCAGATGCACGTAATATCCGTTCACAAAAATGATAATAGAAAAGTGTTAGTTCAAACTTTTATTCCAAGTGGTGCTCTCTTGTAGATATGTAAGGATGTAATGATGGAGATGTCACCTGGGGAAGTGATAATGCTCTTTTAGACCTGTTCTACTAATACTAGGGTAAGTTAGGCTGAAAAGTTTTCCAGTATAAGGTAGCCAGCAGTTTGGTAACAAGACTGCATTTCTTCCTGCTGATCTGTGACTGACCAATCAAGAGATGGGACACACAGCTTTGTATTAGGCACACACAACATGATTGGAACCCACACTTGTGATGTTCTTTTGGCTGAGCATTGGTCATCCAAGGAAGTGATAACTTGCTCTCCACATTTGACACAAGTCCCATTGATGGATGATGTGCATTTACACAATGTGGAAGGGGAAGCTCGGCTCAGGTGAGATCCCAGGGACAAAAGGCAGCTCGGTCTATGACATATTTTTATCATTTGAATTGGTGCCATATACTGCATGATATGTGGATATGGATCAGTGTAATATTTAACTGTAGGCGTGTAGTTGCCTGGCGGTAATTCAATAGATTGAACAGTCAGTAGGTTGACAAACAGATCTTTATGTATCTGTGATGGCTCGTTGTGAACTAGAAACTGTCCAGTTTACTTTCCCTCACAATAGCAATGTGTGTATTTAAATATTGTACTATGCGTACCTGATGAGCCTAGGGAGAATCCTTCAGGCTTTTTGTCATTTGAGAGTTGAGAACCTCTGCTGTAGAGGATGTTTTTTCATCCCATTGAGGTATACAGAGTTGGTGATTCAATTCATCATTGTTCACTAGTTCTAGGACTTCTCCATTGAGCTCTGCTTCTAGAATTCCTGTAGCTGCTCCACATTCAATGTATCCTCTCATGCTCTCTAGATCATGGACCAAGCTGTTATGGTGGGAGCCCCAGTGATTGGACTGAATGATTCTGGAGGAGCTCGTATCCAGGAAGGGGTGGAATCCTTGGCGGGATACGCAGACATTTTTCTGGTAATGTTTGTCACATGATCACTTTTCAGCTTTTTTTTTTTTTTTTTTGTGAATATCTACACATAACTACAAATACGTTAAGGGGCTGCATTTTATTGTAGGACAAGTATTCACTTATTTTATTTAATAGATGACCTATTGCAATATTTTGTCCACATTATTTTATCTAACAATCTATATTATTTAATTGGCTGAGGAATATGAGATAATGCCAAAAGAACAATAGAAAAATTGTGATGCAAGAAAGTGAGTTTTAGGAATTGGAAAAGGGTCAGACTACCCTAAGCAATGGTCCTTTCAGATTATTTGTTCGCTTTAGTACAGGGCAGGAGGTTGTGGTGGCTCATCATGGAATGGATACATAACCAGTCTGACCACTTCCTCCCAACTGTGGCAGATTTCCAGACTCTTATTACATGTACTGCAGAATAACTGTTAATGAGTGCAAAAGCCTAACCACAAAGCCATAAGTTAAATTCTAATTTACAGAGCCAGCAGTTCTTCATCTGGTCCAGTGACTGTTCTATGCAAACTCTTACCTATGTCTTCTATTTGTAGAGGAATGTCTTGAGTTCTGGCGTGGTACCTCAGATCTCTCTAATTATGGGTCCCTGTGCAGGAGGTGCTGTCTACTCCCCCGCTCTAACGGACTTCACATTTATGGTTAAGGTAAGACCCGAATCCATATAATATCAATAGTAATTCAGGGGATGATAACTACTCCAGGGGTAACCCTCTCCAACTATGTAATAGAACCTGTTTATGTGTATCGTAGCCCCACACAGAGCCTTTTTATGCTATGTACCGTTTCTGTGCTCTTTCTTCTAGGACACTTCCTACCTCTTCATTACTGGCCCAGATGTAGTGAAGTCAGTAACCAATGAGGATGTGACACAAGAAGACTTAGGTGGAGCCAAAACCCACACAGCCCTATCAGGTCATTGCAGCACAATTAAAGCAATACTTCAGTTTATTTTGTAATACAAATTTTTGTTTATTTTGTAATGCTACTGAAGTCTTGTCCTATATTTATAAACTGTGTGTGAACCTACCAATTGTGGTCAAATGGTTCTCAGCCTTGTGTGATGATTTAGCTGAATGACTGCACCAGGAGCATATCTAGCATGAACTCGCAAGATCAATTTTCTGTGAGTATTGTATTAATGGGGGTGAGGCTGTGTACTTACCTTTGATGCCCCTTCTGGTATGCTCACTTCCCATTGACTCAAATATCTCTAGCAGATGCTGTTATAAGGGTTATTAAACTCTCGGCAAACAAAACCATATTGTTGCAGAAAAGAATCTAAATCTGAGGCTGGTGCAGTCTGTTTCCTGTTTAAAATGGTGATACCATAAGGTCCCCCCCCTCTTCTAGGACCGGATGACAGTGTGGCCACACTTTCTACATCCATAGCTATTACTAGACTTGGTAGACCTTCTCATGGAGTCTGTTTATGCCTGTGAGCGCAGAGAGTGTGACCACAATGCTATCCAGTGCTGGAAGAGGGAGCAGGACCTTCTGGTGTCACTTAATCAAACAAGATGACAAGAATAACATGTTCAGATGCTTTGTGAATAACTCATAAAATCAGTTAATGAAGATTTCAAAAGAAACTGTATCAGGTAAATTAGCACTGCAACCGCAAGGTGGTGCTGCAGATGTGCCAGGTTAGGTTAATCAGCATTTTAAATTCTTGATGGGTATTTATCATTTTACAGTGAAAAGAAAATATTGGCTACAAGTGCAGTCAACCTCTAAATTTCACTCCATCCATCCACCAGCTGGGTGTTTACTGTGTTTCCACTAGCATGATGCTGTAAAAAGAACTTTCGTGTTGATGGCCATTTGATCTTCTGTGATGTGAAATTCGTTTTTTGTCTTTTTAGGGGTGGCTCATCGAGCATTTGAAAATGATATAGATGCGTTATTAAACCTGCGGGAATTCTTCAACTACCTCCCACTAAGCAACAAAGATGGGGCGCCAGTCCGAGAGTGTCATGACCCAAGGTATTCTCCTTGTTTATGGGCCTTCTGGCACAAGCCTCAAGACCAAACTGCAAACCGAAATCATACTGTAACTTGGAAACTGTGTCCCGTCCATAATATCTATCCAGTGTGTGTCCATCGCAGACACTATACCCTTGGTGCCCAACCTGCGGCCTGGGGGCTGCATGCCGCCCTTTGGGCGTTGTTCGGCAGCCCTCCTTAGTCCTCCACATGTGGTCCCCCAAACCTTACATGTTATTAGGTTTAGGGCATAGCAACTCACCTGTAAAGTGGTCACTCGCTGGCCCAGCCTACCTAATCAACTTTGGCGGTCCTACATCAGTAAAATTGTCAATAATGATCAGGGAAACCAGGTCTACATATGAGCGCTGCACCCAGGGGCAGGAGGGGGGTGGGTGCTTTCGGGCTTTGACTGCCTGTCAGGATCTGGTCCAGCGCCTGCTGAGACATGTCGACAGGGGGAGGGTCTGGATCGATGTTATGTGCTGCCCTTTAGTGATGCTGAGGGCTGCACTTGTGGCCCTCCATATCAACTCAGTTGCCCTCCACTGCACTATACCCGGGATACCTCAACAGCCTATAAAAAGATGTAATACAGGGCAGTTAATATCTGTCTGGTTTCTCAGTTTGTGGACCTCATAAATATACAGTATTGCTCAGAGGCCACATGTCTCCATGTTTTACCAGTTGCTGGTATGTTATGCTTGGTGAAGCCGAGCTTGGCCACCTATGAATAACTGATCAGTATACTTAACACAGAATATTACCTATTCTTCAGGGTTGGTACGTTTTTTTTCACATGTATGTATGTATGTATGTATGCGTACCCATAACGTGCCCTGTCGCTGCTTTCTAAGAGAAATTCTTAATGATCCAGACGTTCCTTGTGTCTTCCTTTTCATTCTGACCACAAAAGTGCAAAACCGTAACTAAACTGTTGTCCTGGCAGCTGAAATACAGCGCTCTATATGCATTGTGTGCATCGTCTGTGTCCTGTTTAGATCAAACTATTCCATACCCTGTTTCTACGATGATAAGACACTGTCTTATATTTTTTTGAAACGCCAAAATATGCCCTAGGTCTTATTTTCAGGGGGATGTCTTATTCTAATCACTCTGTGCCATTCATTGTCCCCTTCTGATCACTCTGTGCCATTCATTGTCCCCTTAACTGACTCACTTTTTTGGGGTTCTACCGGTACAGCCGGGTAACAGACCCCGTTACGGCTGGGATCAGCAGCTTGCTTGTCTCTTCTGGCGAAGGCTGTTGTAGTGACTTCCTGCTCCGCTCTGCACTGCAGCCAGCCCTGACAGAGTCATACAGTTACCCATTGTACCACCCGAATGGGAGATTCATGCAGGTATCAGTGAGTGTCTTATTTGCGGGGGTGGCTTATTTTAACGTTTTGGGCAAAAATCTGGGGGTGGCTTATTTGATGGGCATGGCTTATCATAGGGGAAACAGGGTGGTAATTACTCCAATGTTTTTATTTCTCTTCCAGTAATCGCCTTGTTCCCGGATTAGACACCATAGTTCCCATGGAGTCTACTAAAGCCTATGACATGCTGGATATCATTCATTCGGTAATTTATTTGTGATATAGACACTTTTTATTCTCATTAAACTATTAATGAGATAAATTTTACTATATTTTTGTTTTTTTAAAGCTGATCTTGCTAATGTAAAATTCAACAGCTAGAGCACTGAGACCATTTCACCAGGAGATGGTTTGTATCTCCTTTTTGTTATAGGCATTGTTATACTGCTTGGGTTTCCCCCATTTCTTCAGGTGTTTTGGGGCATTGCATTCCAAACCTCACTTGTACAGTAATTTAAGACCACTCCCCACATGACCCCGATATATGTAGGATACACATTTTACATGCAAACAGTAGTAATGGTCTCTGAATATACACTGCCTGGCCAAAGAAAAAGTTGCTACCTGGATTTAACTAAGCACATCGGTAGGAGTCTCCTATTGGATAAATCTAGGGTCGCTGCAGTTCTAGGTTCAGCAACAGTATGTGCTCCAAGAATGAGGTCAGCTGACTACACTGAATGACCAGGTTATTCCATCAATGGATTTTTTCTTCCCTGATGGCACGGGCATATTCCGATGACAATGCCAGGATCCATCGGGCTCACATTGTGAAAGAGTGGTTCAGGGAGCATGCGACATCATTGTCACACATGGATTGGCCACCACAGAGTCCAGACCTTAACCCCATTGAGAATCTGTGAGATGTCCTGGAGAAGGCTTTGCACAGCGGTCAGACTCTACCATCATCAATGCAAGATCTTGGTGAAAAAATCTTGTGCCATTGCAGGAGCTTGCCGAAACAATGCCACAACCAATGCGCGCCGTAATCAAAGCTAAAGGAGGTCCAACTAAATATCAGACTGTGTGACCTTGTTTTGGTATAGAATTATTATTTTTTTTTTTTTTTGGCCAAGCAGTGTATTATTGTTGTGTTATACCCACTGTGTGGACTTCTTATATCGGATAGTCATTTGTATTCTTTTCTTCCAGATTGTTGACGAGCAAGACTTCTTTGAGATTATGCCCAACTATGCTAAAAACATGATAGTGGGCTTTGCCAGGATGAATGGCAGAACAATTGGCATTGTTGGAAATCAGCCCAAAGTGGCATCAGGTAATGGACATTTTAACAAATTCAAACTGAAAAACTGAGGAATATTTCAACACAATCTGTTATTTAGAAAATCTGCGGATCACCATTGCTTAAAATCCTAGTGACTTTGGCTATGTCTTCACAAGTCAATATATTCTCAGTTACACAATATGTTTTTCATCAGTGAGTTTTGCTTTAACTGAAGACTAGAGAACAAAACTCACTCAGATGTTCTAAACTCATTGGCATGGTTTTTAGGTTTTTGGTAGCCTATTTCTCTAAAAACACTAACCATTACTTACCCAACCAAACATTTACTACTGTTCTATCCACTAGTAAATAGGAATTTTTCTTAAAATTGGACTACACAGTTGTTGGTAGATCTAATGGAGATTGTATGGATCGATCTTAAGGTGTATGGGGGGCTTTACTCTGCATTGTTTTAAAGACAACTTAGTTCTGTTTTACGTGAGGATTATCCCTTCAGTTGCATTCCCAAGTGCGGCTCCGGGTAAATTTTAGAAACCAATAATGTGAACTCCGTGCCACACCTCGGGCAGTTTACCAGTTCCATGCAAGCAGCGGCATGCTCCAGCGATGTCTGTCCTGGATGCTTCCTAGGATGCCAATTGGATGGTGCAACCCGTTCTACTTATCTTTTGATTAATAAAAAATGTGTCATAAAATCTCCTTCTTTCGAGTCGTCTGGCAGCATTCAGGGAGCAGGCAGCGTTCCTCCTGATGGTGGCAGCAAAACCCATTATACCCAACTAGGAATCACTATCGCTGAATATGGAACTATACACCGCTAAGTAACTAATATTTGTGAAATATAAATTTAACCCTAACACCAGTTTATAGGTTCTGGTAAACCAGCTAGAAGTGAGGT
>CM070035.1:27903808-27915683 GCA_036250615.1 Ptychadena robeensis
CTGACCTTTTTTGATAATCACGTTCCCCTGCAGGCTCCATACATTAGTATTCAATTAATTAATATTTGTGAAAGGTCAGCAATGGCTGCCAACATATTTCTCTCAATTCATCATATTTAGTAAAAAAATTCTGAATCATTTGTAAAAGGAAACGGTAATTCAATTCATGACAAAGTTTTTTGCTTTTCAGAACCCCCCTATAATAAATACAATGGCAGTGAGGTGAGAATTAAGCTTCTTGATGTTTACTTCCAGATAGTGATGAGCGGCATAGGCAACATTCGTATTAGCGGCATGCCGCAAATTTTTCGGAAAATATTCGGGTGTCTTCTTATTGCGAAAATCGGCAGTTTTTTGGCGAAAATATGTTTAACTTGCCTTGAGGGGTGTGTTGAAAAACAAATTTTGGATGCTATTTTGGATGCTATCTTAGTGATTTTTGCAAATTTTCAAAAGTGCAGATTTTCGCAATATTCCAAATATTTGCATCACCCCAATATTGGATTTAAGAACTGTTGATGGTCGCAGGGAGTGTTGCTAAGCTCTTGTTGCAGCCTTCCCATTCGTCCACTTGCATGTAGAGGCATGTGTAATGAGAAAAAAATACTGAATATTCGCGATCATCACTACTTCCAGAGCTGTGATTTAGGAGGTAGGAGCATCACATGGGCTCTTGATCATTGTATCAGAGATCTTCCAAGTCCTTTCATTTTGGAAATGGTAACCACAAACTGGAAAGGTACCATGAGCCTCTGAGTGTAGGTGGTGTTCCCAGGTCTGTGATTCCTGTAGAGATCACAGTAGAGTCACCACAATCGCTGTGTCTGTCCTTCGTTCTATGTAAAGTTCTGGGCCAGACGTTTATGCATTGTGTGATAACAAGGAGCACAGAAAGTGTCACTGAGAAAATGTGCTCCGGAAAGTTCTGTTTCGTATGCTGTGCTGCAGATGGAGAGTGACCTATGGATTTCAGGTTCTAGCTGCAGCTTGTGACTATAATTCAGATGAGGACGGAGCCCACAATAACCATCTCATTATTTTCCTCTTCTCTGATCAGGCTGCTTGGACATCAATTCTTCTGTGAAAGGAGCTCGCTTTGTGAGATTTTGTGATGCCTTCAATATACCCATCATCACCTTTGTCGATGTGCCAGGATTTTTGCCAGGTGAGATTTAACATTTTAACTTATAATAAAACAACAAATTTAGGTCTATAAAGTTTGTAATGGTTTGGTAATATTCAATTCAATCAAGTGATGTTAGATTCTGCAGATTACATCACAGCTTTATTTTCCTGTTCTCTATTTTCTATGTTTTCTGATTTAGATTTAAGAGAAGGCAATGTCCTGCCTGATTGAATACAAAATTATTGGGTAGTTCTTCCATGTGTCTTTAGTTGATATACTGTAAGTTTTTGTTCTATAAGGCGCACTTATAATTGGGTGAGTTGGAGTCTGTGCGACTTATAAAGCAAATGCCCGGAGAGTACGCTGGCTAGGCATTCACGGAGAGCAACTGGCTGCTGACCACTTCCCCCAATGTCTCGGCTCTGTGTATCACTGATCTCTTCCTGCTCTCCTCCTCCTCCATCGTATTGATAAAATTCGGAGTGATCGGAGAAAGCAAAAGATGTACCCAAGCTGCCTGTTGCTTCTCTGATCACTTCCAGCTCTCCCTTCTCCTAGGTGCCATCTATCGTCAGGAGGGAGAGCAGGGAGTGGTCAGAGAAAGGCACTAGGGCAGTGGTGGCCAACTAAGTTGATATGGAGGGCCTCAAGTGCAGCCCTCGGCATCACTAAAGGGCCGCGCATAACATTTTAAATGTATACTGATCTACATTGTATAATCTAAATTTTAATGAAGAAATTACAGCATGCATAGCAAGAAGACAATATTTTTAATTTTAAATAACATTTTGTGTCATATACATTGCCAAAGGTTATGTGCCGCAATATATATTATACAATCGCCCCCTTTTCATTGGTAGAATAGTGGGAGCATAGGCACTTGCCTGTCTGCTGATCCCTCCCCAACACTAGAGGAGAAAAGGTGAGGAACTTGCTCAGGCACCATCTGGGCTCTAAGAAGATCCCGGATGAGGGCCTGTCAGTGGGGGATCGGCGGACAGGTGAGTTCCTATGCCCAATGCATTAACAGTTAGGTTTCGGGGGCCACAGGTGGACTGAGGGGGGCCACCAAGGAATGCCCAAAGGGCTGCAGGTTGGGCACCTGGGCGCTAGGGAGTGGGTAGGACAGGGAGTAGTCAGTGCAAGACACTAGGGAGTGAGTAGAGCAGGCAGTGGTCAGAGCAAGCAACTAGGGAGTGGGTAGAGCAGGGAGTGGTCAGAGCAAGACACTAGGGAGTGGGTAGAGCAGGGAGTGGGTAGAGCAGGGAGTGGTCAGAGTAGGAGACTAGGGAGTGGGTAGAGCAGGGAGTGGTCAGAGTAGGAGACTAGGGAGTGGGTAGAGCAGGCAGTGGGTAGAGCAAGACACTAGCAGACTGTTAGAAGGCGCTGTGTAACTCCCGGCTTTTCCTTCTCCTAGATACCGTCAATACCACCATTAGTAGTAGGGAAAGCAGGGAGAGATCATAGCAAAGTAAATGCACACCCCTGTATACAGGGCAACGTAATTTCTTTCAGTGCATTTTATCGTGCAAGATATTGTAGTTTTTCAAATCTAAAATGGATGGTAATATGAGCTGTGACTGGCCACACACTGGTAAATCTAGATATACATGCATGACGGGTAACAATCGGGGTAGGTTTCCTGGACTCGTCATGCACCTAGAAGCCACTACACAGTCGGAATGCTCCCTACGCTTTACTATAGTAACACTGCAGATTTCTGTGCACTTAGTTGAGAAATCTTACAGTTTTCATACATAAAAAAAATAAGCCAACTTGTCAGTTTGACTTATTTATTGTCTGTGCTCTTTGACCAGGCACTGCCCAGGAATATGGCGGCATTATACGCCATGGAGCCAAACTTCTGTTTGCCTTCGCTGAAGCTACTGTGCCCAAGATCACAGTCATTACTAGAAAGGTAAGTACATAATGCCATTGTATAGTGAATGGTTCCACATAGAAAGAGAGCTGTGTGGAACATCCAGAACATAGGATGATCGTGGGCCTTGTCATCTGTCCATCCTCAAATGTGTTGTATTTGGCCAAAATCTGCAGAAATTTGTAAATGAACACGAATATTTAAACTTAATGTTTTTTTGTTCACTTCTTCTTTTGTGGTCCCCAGGCATACGGTGGGGCCTATGATGTCATGAGCTCAAAGCATCTGCGAGGTGATGTCAACTATGCGTGGCCAACAGCGGAAGTGGCTGTCATGGGGGCGAAGGTAAAACTAGATCACCGTACTTGTCAAATAACGAGTAAATGAAAGGAAATGTGCCTTGGTGTACAAGTCTGATATCCGTTCTGTGGCTGGAATGCTCATTCAATGTTCCTAAAGTAACTGAACTCCAATCACAACAGTGCATTTTACCCTGACTTTCTATGTCTGTGGTGTCATTCAACTTGAAATAATTAAACTTGATGCGTCAAGGCCTCATCGCTGCTGTAGCGAAAGCGTTTTTTTTCTGGAGAAAAATCTTCATGTCATTGTTTGGGGTTGTTCTTGTGTGTAACTTGGGGTAAACCCACACCTTGCCAATGTAAGGATTCATTCCAATAAAAAGCAGGAATTCAAACATCCAAGGTTATGTCCATCGAGTAAGTAGTGGACGCATCAAAAACGAGTCCTTGCGATACTGCAGATATCGGTTATTGAAAATAAAAAGAACTTTTTCTGACAGCAGGAGGGTCATGTTTTCTGACATTGCCCCTCCCATTGTCTGACGACGCACCGTCATACAGCCGCAATGGCAATAGGGACATCTGTAGGAAGTCACGCTTGCCCAGTTCCATGGGATTGTGACGTCAGCATCCCATCTGCGATACTTGGGTGACTTAGGGTGACGTAGTGATAAGTGTCTCCCATCTGGAGACACCTCATCACTGCAGCAGAAATCCCCTCCCCCAACGAAGCTTTCCGAGGAGATAGAGATGCTGGTCTCAGTAGGAGGGGGAGGGTCTCTCAGCTGCAGTGATGAGAGGCGGAAGTGGCTTTGGTTTGCCAGCACTTCAGATGCTGGCACCAGAAATGAAAACGTGAGGAAGGTAAGTATGTTTTTTGTGTAGAAGTTTTCCAGGATGTAAACTGATGGTGAGTATTGTGTCTATTGTATGTGTTTTATTTTATGTGTGAACACATAGGTGTGTGTCTTGTTGTTCTGGCTAGGTTTCCTGGGGGCTTTCTGTATCAGATTTCCAAAGTATACCTGTGGGAGAATGTGAAATTACCTGATTTGTTACAGCCCAACGCTCGCTCACACTGTATGTGCAGCATTGCTGTTAGTGTGCGCAGCGTCACATTATAACCGAACACAATGTTTTGCATTACATTATCTTCCTGCAGCAGGATGGTTTACCATGCACTTGTATAGACCGCTAACTTGTAGTGTGCGCATTGGCGCTGACCTGTGTTGCCAGTACGGAGCGGTGTGTATAATGTGTGGGAGCCCTGAATCTATAATGTGTTTTGTCTTCTGCAGGGGGCTGTACAGATCATCTTCAGAGGAAAACAGAACCAGGCCGAGGCAGAAGCCGAATATGTGGAGAAGTTTGCCAATCCCTTTCCTGCTGCAGTCAGAGGTGAGTTGTGTACCAGACCAGGGAGCGATCTGTAGAGTCCACCTCGTATATTCTGCCACCGTTACATCTGGCTCTGTGTACGAGATATCATCATTTTTTGGCTTTTGTTTGGAGGAGCAGCAATTATGGCCAAATGTGAATGGACGGGGGATTGCAGGTTCTTTACTTTTAACAGTGTTGAGTTATTTTTTCTCCTCTGTTGCATGTGTAAGGTTTCCATATTGTTAGACAAGTTTACGCCACATACCTAATCCCAGCCTGCGGTTTGTGAATCACTCACTTGAGCATTCTGGGGGTGAGATGAGCCCCGTTGAAGTTCAGAACACCACTTCATTAGAATTAATTTACCTGTAAAATGATTGGTTATAGGCGCCAACAAGTTACTTCTAGCTCGTTGTCAAGCTGAACAGTGTTTTCTCAGCGCTGGTTGCCATTGAGGAAGTGACATTGAGTGGAGGGAATCCGTGTTGTTACAGTCAGGTAACAAACACAATCACTTTAACTGCAGACTGTCAGCTTTAATTTGAGGGTCTTTACATCCAAATCAGGTGAACGGTTTAGGAATTACAACAGTTTGAATATGTGCCTACCACTTGTTAAGGACCCAAAAGTAATGGGACAGAATAATCAAACTTTCCCTTTTTAAGAATGTTCCATACAGTTGTTTTTGGCCACGCTTTGTGTTTCTGCTACCTCTCTGATAGGGTTGTTTTTGTTTTTTCAGCCTAATGATAGCTTGCTTCACTGATTGTGACAGCTCTCTGGATGTCATCTTGAGTTGACAGCAGCAGATTCCAAATGCAAACAGCACACTTGAAATGAACCATGGACTTTTTTATCTGCACATTGTAATTGGGATAATGAGGCAATATCACACATCTGGCCACAGAGAAGCTAATTGTCCCATTACTTTTGGTCCCTTAACAAGTGGGAGGCACATATTCAAACTGTTGTAATTCCTACACCGTTCACCTGATTGTGGATGTAAATACCCTCAAATTAAAACCGTCTGCAGTTAAAGTATATTAGTTTAGTTTCATTCTAGATCCATTTTAGTGGTGTATAGAGCTAGAAAGTTTAGAATTGTGTGGATGTCCCAATATTTATGGACCTGACTGTATATCAGCAGATGGGTACTAGGTGGGGGAAGTTGTTTAGGATTTCCTGACCTCTGACTTACTTTTTGGACAGGATTTGTTGACGATATCATCCAGCCCTCTACTACCCGCTTGCGGATCTGCCGTGACCTTGAAGTACTTGCGAGTAAACAGCAAGTGAATCCGTGGAAGAAACATGCGAATATCCCTCTGTGAGGCGTGACATGGTACATTCCATCGGGGGGTCACAGGACACAGACTGGTTTGTGTGATACTGGAACAGCCAATCCTCCCTCTCCTGGCTGCAGGCAAGGAGTCATGATCTACCGGCCATACCCAATGTAAATGTCTCCTATTCAATCCTTCACAACGGTGGAGACCACTAGACTTGATTTTAATCATTACTGATGGCTGGGACATTGATTTTTAGGCAGAATAAAAAAAATCATTACTATGTGTGTGTTATTACTGGGATCTGATGGACAGGTTTTGTACAAACTGTTCTACATAGAGCCCCCTACACATTTAGATTTCTGTCAGATTTCTTATAGATCTCCTTTTGTTTTACCAAAACCATGTAATATGAGGGACTTTCTAAACCAGTGGTGGGCAGCTGAGTAGTTATGGAGGGCCACAAGTGCGGCCCTCGGCATCACTAAAGGGCCGCACATTTTTGATCTACACTTGTATAAGCATTTTTTTTTATGGAACAAATGACAGCAGGTATAATGTTTAAATGACCAAACTTGTTTTACATTATACAAGTAGTAGGGAACATTGTAGGGTTGGTTTTGTGTCATATATATCATCAAAGGTTATGTGCCTTAAAGATATCCTTTGAGGATATTTATGGGGCACATAACCTAGGATTTAAAGGTTACGTGCCCCTATGCTCTTCCTGCTGTAAGAAGATTCTGGGAGAAGATGCCCTATGCATTAACAGTTAGGTTCCGGGGGTCTAAGGACTAAGAGGGGCGCTCAAGAATGCCCAAAGGGCTGCAGGTTGGGCACCTGGGTTCTAAACCATGAAGCCTACCGGTGTTCAATCTCAAAGGATCCTATACTACATAGTTGTTGGTAGATGTAAAGGATATCTGACAGAGATTTAAAGGTGTATGGCTAGCTTTTTACTCAGATTCCTGTGTTGTGCAGTTCTCATGATACAGGCAGTCCCCTGGTTATATACACCATAAAGACTTTGCAGGTTTGCATGCAAGCTGGTTGCCTTGTGAGTAGCAGTACCTCTCCCTGTGTCTCTGGAGGTGACACACTTCCCTTATCTTGCGTTTTCGAGAATATTGCTGCATGTATGTCCCCACCCTGCATACTCTTCCTTTAGTTATCCAGCCGAACAGCTTTCAACTTGGGGTCCAGACATATGCCTTTGGGGTTGTTTATTAAGCCATGTCCAAGTGCTCAATACATCATTATTCTTAAGTCAATCCTGGCAGATGAATTTTTTTGTTAGGGGTTATGTTTGTCAGGGAATAATTGCAGGTGAAATCAAACATATAGAGGAAAGTACACTACAAGGTACATTTTTTTGACTCTTCACCATGAACAAGGCAATATTCTTTCCCAGTTCCAGGTAGAAACAAATGCTGCGGTTTGCTCAGACCTTCTGACTGGTGGAATAGTTCAGTGAAGTGGTCCTCACAAGCCACCAACCTTGTACTTCCCAGTCAGTTACTGTAGTTGAGCACATTCACTGCAGCCCACCACTCCTGCAGAACCTGATCACCTTGCTGCAGACGCCTCCAGTTGGCCTATTATCTAAATCTATCAATCCATAACCAGAACCTGCTCATATCTTAAGGTAGCGAAAAATCTGCTGCGCCCACCAGGCAAGATCAACCAGGAATATGCCATATGTCAGATCGCATGGTGATGCGTCATGTTGGTAGATTCCCGTCCGATCCCATTACTTTGGATGGGGATTGCTCCTTTACTACCTTCACTCTTAAGCAGGCCATACACCTTTAGATCTACCAACAACTATGCAGTATAGGGCCCTCTGCGATTGAACACAGGTAGAACTGATGGTTTAGAAAGTCCCTCATATTACATGGTTTTGGTAAAACAAAAGGAGATCTAAAGGAAATCTGACAGAGAAATCTAAAGGTGTATGGGGGCCCTTAGCTTGGTAAACCCCTGAATGCAAAACTACTACTTGTGCCTAGAATCCTGGATCTTTTTAAACCCAGAACCTTATGGCTGCAGTGATGGGTGCGATGTTCATTTCTTCTCAGAAATATGTCGGGTTAAGGGTCCCACCGTCCTATGGAATTCCTGGTTGAATTAAACCTTGTGAATAAACAAAAAAAATGAACACATGCAATCCACAGGGAGAAGCAATTCAATAGAATAAGTCCTCCAAGGATCCCACAATGTAGTAAATTTATCCCATTCCATAAAAGAAATCCCTTCCCAGAACATTTGGGAAGCTACACGCAGCATGTACCTATACGAATGCTTTAGGGTCCAGTAACACAAGAATGGGACTGATGCAGAGCATATGTGACGAGCATTTGCCACAAAGAAACCAGACAAAACCGACCAATAGAGAATATATTTTGGAAGTTTATAAATGAATAAAAAATGAAGTAACTTTACACTGCTTTTTTAACTGAAGGCAGAAACATTATTTGTCTGGTAAGGACAAAGGACACTTAACCTGCTTGGCCTGTGACAGGATCGGGCACAACCACTGGCTCTCTGCAGAAGTTCTGCAGACACAGCATTTCCGGTCCCGTGTCTTCAGCGTAATCGCCGACGCCGAATGGGGATCCGCTTTTCTCCCCACACACTACCGGCTGTGTATAGAATGGCTGGGGGCGAGCCGGCAATCGCGGTGAGGTACAGTGTATTCCGCCGCGGAAACAGATTTTTGGCCCATAAAAAATGGCGCGAAAAGCTTGTAACGCCCAGGGGGTTAAACAGCCAAAGAGAAGAGTTTATTGCCAGTTTTGTGCCTTTTTATTCTTTCCCTTGCATTGTCTCAGAAGGCAGCAGAAAATCTTCCAAACAGACAACCTTACAGTTTCTGATGATGTCTAAATGCAAATCTGTTAATTTTGGGACCTAGTCCTTATTTTTATGGGCTTTCCCCAGAATGTTGGGCCCAAAGAGCATTTCTGAGGGCAGGTACAGATATTGAGCTTTCAGAAGTCAGTTGATCCCAATGTTTTCCCTGCAAGGTTGAGGTCATGGCTCCATGAAAGCTGTTTTACAATTTTGTGGAAAGTAAACTTATTCTACTACTGGAGTAGCCACATAACAGCTGTGATAATCATATGCCCACAAACATCGGCCTCACAGTTCTAAACACGGAATAAACCATGTTCACCTTTGTGAGGATCTGGCTTTGCATTGGGAAAGGGTAGATTTGTGATTGTTGAAGAGTAAATATCTGGCATTGAAAAAGCCGTGTATGTAGTGGTTCCAGTTATCCTGCAACACAAGGGTAACATGAAGGAGAATACACTTGGTTGGTGCACACTCCTACAAAAAGCAAAACAAATGATGTGTGCGCCAGGTTCCTCATTGTCCTGTGTCTGTGGAATGACCATGAAAAGTTCTTCACCGTATCGGTAATTGAATGAGGGTTATGCTAGCCATACACATGCCGATAAACGGCCGGATTTTAATCTGACCGACGGGCGTGCGCGCTCTCGCCGTCGGTCAGGTTAAAAATCGGCCGCTAATCGGCATGTGCCCACATCTGTCGCCCCACTTCTCGGCCGGCCAGAGATCCGACATGTCGGAAAATCTCTGGCCGGCGCGAGCCGATGGAAGCCGATGCCATAAGCTGCAATGAAGACGGCGTCTCCATTGCAGCTTATGGCCGGCACACAAAGGGTGCCAGGCCGATTGAAGGGGCCCCACAATGCAATGGGAGGCTAACGTGATGACATCATCACGTTAGCCTCCCGGAAAGATATCGGAGCAAGATATCGGCGTAGGTCTGTATGTGTATGCCTAGCATTAGAGGAGAACTGAATGAGGCTATACACCTAAGATATCCTTTGACATGGTTTTGGCAAAACAAAAGGAAATCTGACAGGCAAATCTAAAGGTGCACTTTTCCCCCGGGGTGCCATTGTTCAAATGCATTTTGGACAATGGTCCCATGGCCAGATCTCCCATCTGTACGGTATTGTTTATATCAGTGGAGCCCTGCCGGCATCTCTCCCATCTATCACTGTCTGTGTGTGAAAGCAGCACTCATCCAGAACCTCAGTCCAAGACCACTCAAATATGATATAACCTGAACTAATATTCAGTGGGTGATATCCGTATGGCCACTAATCAATAGGACTTCAAGAGCAAGCTACAGGCCCCCACAACCGTAGTGAGCGGTGGACTCCATATTGGCAAGCACCCTTTGTGTGCCGGCCATTAGTTTGGACAGGGACGCCAGTCTCCATTCAAACTAATGGCATTGGCCAGAGATTTATGGACATGTCCGTTCTCTGGCCGACCAAGCTTTGGGGCGACATCTGCACGCAGCTTCCCCCCTCTTCCAACAATGTGTGAAGTGAAATATGGTAGTGCAGGGGGATTTTTTCCCCAATTGGTTTGAACACTTCAAATATTTATTTTCTTGCTCTATAAACTGGGTCTTATGGTCCGTAAAACACGGTATTACTTTTGTAAAATAAACTCTTAATGAAAACCTGCGAACAATGATCACGGCCACCAACGTAAAGGCAACGTCAGAAGTATTGTTAAAATCACTTTTATTTAAGACATGTGATTTTGAATTTTATTACAATAATACAGAACAGGGCAGTTAAACAAGGATTTATTGTGCTGGGGGAAAAAAAACCTCTTCTCCCCTCAAAAGAGCCAAACGAACAGTTAACACTGAAAATGCCGTAAATTTCAACATTGACCAGAGGGGAACGAAAAATAAAACCCATCCAAGCGATTCTAGGCTGCAACAGTAAGACAGTTTAAAATTGTATTTTTCATTTTTTTTGTCTTTTTTTTATTACAAAAATATTCCTGTTGTATCTTACTGCATGGAGATCGGAGTCAGGTAAGTCCCACTACTGTTAGAAGTTTCCTTTATTCGTTGTAAAATATGAACGGTTGTGTTGAACAATACAAAGAATACAAAAATGGTGACAAACGACAAAGAAAAGGGGGGAAGAAAACAAGCGTCAAGAGACGATGTAGATGATTGGTTGAGGCGACTTGCTGTCCTTGGTTTGCTGGTTTTGGTTGGTTAAAAATGTGCCGGACAGGTAAGGGTGTAGAAATAAAAGTATAGCGCGCAGATACTGTGGGCTCCAAATAAAGTAAAGATTGGTTATAGGCGTTGACATCCGAAAAGATTGAACCTACGTTGGTACCAGAGTGGGCGTGTGACGTTTGGCCACGCCCCTTCACGTTGGCTTCCAGTGCATCTTGTGATCGGGTTTTGGATGGTTTCGGGTTGGGGTGAGAGGCAGCTCTTGCTTCAGGTCACTTAATAGCCAAATACTCAAAACAAATCTTGATCGTGAAGGCAAAAAAGTTAAAATTGTACAGCAGAAAAAAAAAAGAAACCGGTTATCCATAAAATGTAACCATTGTAACCGTTCTGAACGTTCCGTCTCCGCAGAAACTTCAACCAAATGCAGACAGCGGGGGCCGGGCACCGATGGAGCCGCAGGGTCTCCGCTCCGACAATCCATCAATACAGCAAAGCATTTGGTGTCAACAAAACTAGGTTTATTAAAAAACTGTCTTTTTGTGTTTTTCTAGTTTTCTTACAGAAGCTCACAGTATACAGGCCTTTAGACAAGAGTTCCAGGTATGCACGGAACCTCAGAACATTGGCATCCCGAATCCCTGGAGGACGACACAAATAGAAACACATCCGTCATGCGTATATGAATACATCCGGTCTATAATGTCTCATATGTGACTATATCTGGGCACAATTATAAAGGCTTTTTAGATTTTGGCAAAAGCCCCCCATACACCTTCCAATCTTACCATACAATTTCTGTACAATCAAACTGTACTACCAAAACCATGTAATATGAGGATCTTTCTACACCTTCCAATCACTATGTATTCTATC
>CM070035.1:27918617-27946789 GCA_036250615.1 Ptychadena robeensis
GGGGGGCTTAAGAGATCTGACAATTACATTTGACTGTAACTGAGAACTATGTTAAGCTGGCCATACACCCTTATATCCGTCAGATATCCTTTAGATCTACCAACAACTATGTAGTGCCGGGTCCTTTGCGATTGAACACAGGTAGACTTGATGGTTTAGAAAGTCCCTCAAATACATGGCTTTGGTAAAACAAAAATGATGTAAAGGAAATCAGACGGAGAAATCTAAATGTGTATGGGGACCCTAAATTGCCATTCCTGAGCTGGTTGCAAAAATCCCTGTTGGCTTTGTTAGTGTCGTACTCCTCAGCCTTTCATACAGAACCAGCACACAGCTCGGGTGTTTAGCAGTTCTCTGAATTTTTGTTTTAGTAATGGCAATTTTCATAAACTGCTACGATCACTTTTTTGGAAACCTCCCGGAGCTATACGATCACCCAGAACTAACCTAACACAAAAATTCATTAAACTCACTTATAATTATCCTCAAACTTGAAGAACAGCTTTGGGTACAGAGATGACTAGTATTTGCAGTTATGTTTTTTCCTCTGAGCAGGCATGAGAATACCCCAAGAAAGCCAGTATCCCTCTACATTAGAGGAAAGCCATTACAGTGCACAGAACACACTGGTTATGGATCAATACCCTCCAGTAATACTTACACTGTCTTCTTGTCTTGTCTTAGTAGTTTGGAAGAAAACTCGCTCAATACTTCCAGGAACGCCAAGTTTAGAGGAGGGTACTCCATTCCTTTTGGATTCTGGTATTTAAAAGCAAACTCTATGCCATCCCTGTGGGAGAAAAATAAAAGTAAATCTGGAGAAACAGATGGGCGTACGCACAATCCATCCAACCTTTTTTAAAGCACTTTCAGAAGCACTATTACATCAAATGGGTTAGGTCTAATGCTTACTTGTGCAATGTGGCCACCGCTTCTCTAGTCTTTATCTGATCCAGGCCAAAGGTGAGTGCAAACCTACGTGCCAGCTCCTTAATACCGCTAACATGAGCAGATGTACGGTCCAGATTGGGGCCTTGATCCTGCACCAGCTCATTAAACAGCTAAAAGGGAGAAGGAATTACAAGTATTATGGTAAACAGACAAGAAATCTGCATTATTGAATGAGAATACTTTAAATAATGAAACGCATGAAATGTGTGTATGTGAGATGCACCAAAGATGAACCAGTGCTTTGTGCACAAGAACAGTCCGGCACGTACTCACTGGAATCCAAGTAGGCTGCCTCTCAGGCTCTATCTACCAGGGTTGGATACACCAATGCTGGAATAGTTATGGCCCGTCTCCAAAGCCAAATCACTTCTATAGTACAAAAGTCCCCACTCAAAGTGCAACTTCTTTATTATATATTCAACATTGGATCTACAATGAAGTTGCACTTATGCTCCTTGTGTATCAAAGTCCACACACAAAGTTCATTGCACCTAAAGGTCTAGCTCAAAAAAATTTCCAAAACTTCACCAAAATCAATCTCACAAATTTGGTTGTTTGAATAAATTAAAATCAAAATGATATTACTGAAAAGTGTAATCAACCAAAAACGGAAATTCATTCAGTTAAATAACGTATTGGACTCAAGTAGTTTAGGTTAACCATCCTGTATAAAATGCAAAGTGTTGTCCTGATGAATTATATAATCAGACAGAATGGGGGAAAGGATACATTATCTGATACGGATACATGATCAAACAAGTGGATGGGGCGGTCATAGATGGCACTGAGAGAACACTGCATATCATCTATACAAATAACACATACCTGCTGCAAACTGAGGATCAAGGTCTTGGCGCACTGGATCTTGTCTATTTGTCGTGTTTTACTTAGTGTTTCCTTTATGATGTCTCCGTAGTCATTGTAATACTGGAAAGAGAAATTACTTATAAGTCTTCATAATACTTGTATACAGAAGAAACAGACAGAGTCTGGTGATTAATACATTGTTCTTTATTTTGTGGTGGTAAAAAGATAAAGCCGCACACGTAGATAATTTAATTGATAATGAGAAGTGGGATTGTTTCTAATCTGATGAATAAGGGTAGTTTAATAAGTGACCCTAAACTCAAAATGTGAACATGGTAAAGCAAATATCCAGGAGTTATGCCTGGCATACACACGCCGATAAGCGGCTGATTTTTCACCTGACCGGCTCACGCCGTCGGTCAGCGGAAAAATCGGCCACTTATCAGCGTGTGCCCATTAGCTTCAATGAAGACCGGCGTCTTCATTGAAGCTAATGGCCAGCACACAAAGGGTGCCGGCCGACTGAAGCAGCCCCATAATGCACCAGGATGCAAATGTGATGACGTCATCACGTTTGCATTCCGGTGCATATCGGAGCATGTCTGTCGGCACCCATCTGTGGGTGTATGGCACGCATTACTTGCACTCTACCCAAACATTTTACTTTTAAGCCCCCATACACCTTACAATCTTACCATACAGTTTCTGTACAATCAACTCTTGTTTTACCAAAATCATGTAATACGAGGACTTTTCTAAACCTTCGAATCACTATGTATTCTATCAGGGAGGACCCGGCATTACATAGTTGTTGGAAGATCTAAAGTAAATGGATGGAGTGATCTAATGGTATGTGTGTGGTGTGCGCTTCAGTCTAAATGCACAGGAAGTGCACTGCTATCTCCAGGTGGAATTTAAGCCTGATATTTGCAGTGGAACACATCATGACATATAACTGACATATAACTGTGCCGTTATCTGTTCTCCTAGATTGAGAGGAAGCTGTAGCCAAGGTCCAGGATTCCAAGAATATCTGTGCATTGGTTTTATTCATTGAGGTTTGTGTTTTCTCTACCTCTTGCTGCTTCCTTACTACTCAATGGCTAAATTCTAACATAGGACATAGGATTTGCTCCTCTTTAAGGGTAGAAAATCTTAGCTTTAGGAAGTTTATGGGCTTCCACCACAGTACATGTGCTCCAGCACTAAGTCCTTTCTTCTCCTGCACAGTTATCTCATCAGACACAGAAGGTAGACTAACTGCACTAGAAATGCATTTATTAAGAGCCCTGGTGGCCTGTTCATTCAGCCCACAACAC
Source organism: Ptychadena robeensis (assembly GCA_036250615.1). Classification (NCBI taxonomy): domain Eukaryota; kingdom Metazoa; phylum Chordata; class Amphibia; order Anura; family Ptychadenidae; genus Ptychadena; species Ptychadena robeensis. The sequence continues at coordinate 27,921,695 of CM070035.1, forward strand.
AAAAAAACAAACTGATTTGAACCCAAAGAATACAGGCACCTTCATGTAGTGCTTAAAGATGTCTGCCGCAGCGTGCATATCCACAACGTCATATATGATGAGTTTACAAAACGCTGCTAGCAAATTTCTTCTTTTGTGCAAGGCCTCAATTTTGTTGGCTTCATCCTCTTCATCTCCTTCTGCATCGGGGAAAGAGAACAGGACAGGATAACACATGAACTTCAGGAAATAAAGGGTCTTGAGGTAGGAATACACATATAGATATTTGCACTATCGGCAATAGATTTGATCAGGATGTGCGATATTTTAATCCAATATCGATTGTGCTTGTATCGAATGTGTACACACTATTTTCGTTTGACCAAATGAAATTTCATTCCAACTGTTCTCAAATGAAATTATGTTCGATTTTTGAACAAGAAATAACTTCATTCAAATGTATTTGATCAGACAAAAATTATCGAATGAAACGTTTCATGTACGTGCCATTTACATTAGCTTTTTACAAGATAGATGAAAATTTACCAACATGCCCAGTCAGCTTTCAATAGATTTTTTTGTTCGATATCAGTCACTTTTGTTCAAATGTTGGTCGAAGGAAAACCGGAGTTAAGGTGGGTTTTACACGTCAAGATTTTTGTTTCGTTCAACTTCAGATTCGATTTTTTTTTGATTTTTTTTATCGGATTTCGTTCGTCCATTTGTCGAAGGTAATTCGATTTTTTTTTAGATTTTTGTACAACCGACGCAAATATCGAATGAAAATAATCGTTGGAAACACGAATGAAAAATCTTTCCGATTTTTTTTTTTAGGAAGTGATAGGAAAAAAATATCGAGTGAAATAAGGACGTTCGTTTTTTACACGAAAAATGAGATGAAAGTTTACCAACATATCCGATCACCTTGTGGACGATTTTTTGTCAGATGTCTGAAAAAAAAAAAAATCCATCGGAGCAAATGGCCGTTTCAGATTTTTTACAACGAACCAAAAAATTGTTCATCGTCCATCTGTCGGCCGAAAAAATCTTGACGTGTAAACCCACCTTAAGACTTACCGGTAACTCTTTTTCCAGTAGTCTTGTCCAGGACAGCACTTATGAAGGCTGCTGTCCTGGACAAGACGCTTAGGGAAACCTTTGTTCAGTTTTCGATTTTTGTTCCAAAGATTAAAAATCTTTTTTAATCTATCGAACAAAGAAATCGGCCAGTGTATTCTCACCTTTAGAATGCCAGTAAAGAACATAGTGTAAAGGTTGCCATACACACATTATTTTATCTTCAATCAGATAACATTTGACTTGGAAATCATTTAGCTTCTGAGCATCTAGGGAACTACATTGCAATCAGGCAACATGCTATTTCCGCATTGAACAGATTTTCCCCCCATTTATAACATTACTAAAAACATACCCATGCTCTGGTTCTCGTCATCTTGGTCGATGAAGACGTGATCCATTACAAAAGTGAGAAGTTCAGACTGCAGCCCCAGATCTGGATTGAAGGACAACAGTGAAAGGTTGTCTCTTCCACCTGCTGTCAGCTGATGGCTGAAGATCATTAGAAGGTCACAGAGAAGCATGAATCCCTGGATAAGAAATCAAACGAAATCACTTGTTTGGTTCATTCATCTTAAATAAATTATTATATGAGAGCATTACCAGGGGAAATAGGAACTATGACAATATTATAGAAAGTGGAGTCCAAAATGTGGAGGGAGCTTATACACTGTATACTCCATAAGATTGTAAGCCTGACCGAGCAGGGTCCTCTACTCCTCCTATGTCATACCTGTACCTGTGTGTTATTGTGTATTTGTATCTCCACTCTAGTGTATTGTACAGCACTGCATAAGATATATAAAGAAATGATAATAATAATACTCATTCATCACCCCAAAGCAGCACATACCATTTGTAAGTAGTAATTCATTATTATAAACTGACTGACTGAATCAGATAAAGGAATACAGTGGATCCTTGTATAAATGTGCCCTAAAATCTAATGTAATCAATAATAGTATAGATAGCGTTGTTAAAACACAAAATGTTATCATTTTGTTAAATTGTTCTAATTAGTAAAATCATAGTCTGTGTGAAGGTCTTGGTAGTTATTCTGTTTTCTCTGAATGTAATAATTATGCAGAAAGTACCCAACCCTTACATTTGCCATCCCTAGTGGTACACCCATACCGCTCTGTATTCACTGTGCTTTGACTTTCCACCCTCACTACTCCCTGCTTCACATCCCCGGCATAATTTTTAACACCAGGGATGTGTGGCAGAAAACAGACATTGCCTGCATTGACATGTAGGCCAATGGTGTTATCACGTCTCCCCCGTGGAATCATCGATGATGAAAAAGAGGCAGAATTGAAAGCAATCGGCAAATCTGTCAATATTCATAATCGCTGTAGGCTTGTCAGAGAAAGGCAAGTATCCCTGAGAGTAGCTTGGGGGTGAGTCTGTTCTGTAAAACTAATGTACCCAGTTTAAAGTTGCAAAAGCTCAGCAAAGTGTTATGATGATCTATAGAAATTCTGTTAAAATGTTAATTCTGTTAAAAATGAAAAAACAAAACTGCATAATTTTAACTGGGCCAACAAACTGCCAAGAAAGCAATAGCTGCTTAACACCCTGGCACTAATTCTTTCTTTAAGATTTTTTTAAAGCAGGAAATACAAAACAGCAGGATGCTAATTAAGTTGCCAGGAGAAAAAAAGCATTATTAAATTAAAAAAACAAAACCCCCCCAAAAGTATGGTAAGTATCCGCCCATTATTTCCAGCAAACTATAACTGGATAATTGAAATATATAATACAATTACTGGTAAATAAGAAACCCAAACTTTTCAGTAACTGATTAAGAGAACCAGAAACAAAACTAAAACAAAGTATTTCTTACCTGCTCTTTAACTTGCGTATTAACATTGGAAAGACACTGCTGACAGATCGCTAAAAATGATTTCACAGTCTTTCTTAACATGAGCATGTCTTCCTAAAGAGAAGAAAACAGACTTGGTTATATTATATAAAAGAATTAGATTGTATTAGTATGTTAAGTTTTTTAAATAGTAGGGATTGTACTTTCTGAAAAATGAGTCCAATGAAGGACACAGGAATTCTTTAATGTAGGGGCTCTTTCACACTACACATGCTATGTTTTGAGCAATGCAAGCATTAGGAACTGTGCGCATTGGCCAGCACTTACTTGTATTTTTGCCTGCTGCCAACCACTCCTTGTGAACCTCCTCCATATTCATGAATGGACTTGCTCACCACAACCCTCTCACACCTGCATTTATCCCTATTGCTTTTGCACCTTTCTCCACCACATTTTTAATTCCAAGCGATCTTCCAATATGCTTAGATACGTCGCTGAGTAATCCGTTCTCAAATCAGCCATGCGTCCAGCGCAAAAAATCAGTGGACACATGGCCTAAGACACTAACCTGGATTACAGTTCTAAAACCAAAATAAAAATATTCATTTAAAAGCTTACTTTAGAAGGATTGCCTTCTGTGATTTTCACCAGCTGCCATAGTATAGAGTAATGAGAACACTGGAGAGCCTGAACACCAATCTGAAAGCAATCCAAGAAAAAGAATTAGGATCCATTGAAACATTTCAACCTTCAAGTAGATTTGCAACACAATTAACACACCTGCTCAAGCATGCCTTCATGTTCCAGACCCGCCTTCAACAGCCGATAACAGCTTCCAAACAGGTCCCATTTGGTCAGATCATGGGCACTGCAATTATAAAGTGCTTTCAGCAACACAGAACACCCACCAATGCAAAGTTACTAAGTCATGTAGAATACTAAAAATTACCGTATCACACCACAAGGCAAGAACTGTGCCACAGCAATGGATGAAAGTTTCTACGTCAAATCTGATGGACTGATGTCCATGTTATATAACGAAAAAATATTACATAGAAATCTCAACCATTCAGGTACATAACTTGGTTGTAGTGGATCATTTGAACACCGATTACAGCAAACAGAATGATAAAATATGAATTATTTGTAGTTTTTTTGTTCCCAATGTGCAGGTAATATGTAAAAGAGCAGTTCCCACATAACCGATTAATCGCCTCGCGGGCAGTCATGTTCTCATGCGATCGGGCTTGCTTGGCCAGGTGATTTTCGTTTTTTTTTGTAAATCGTCCCAGTTATAAAAAAATCTCATCCATAGAGAATGAATAGACGCAATTTTTTCATTGTGCCCACACGCAATCAAAAATCGCGTCCATTCATGTTTATGGGCGCGATCAGAAAAAAAAAAATCACAACCACCCATCAGTTGAGTGGGGACAAGCCCATTCAACAGAATAGACGCGATCAATGCCGATTTCTGCACACGATAAATTGCCTATGTGGGAACATAGCCAAAAGCCCCCATACACCTTACAATCTTTTCATACAATTTCTGTACAATCAAATTTTGTTTTACCAAAACCATGTAATATGAGGACCTTTCTAATCCTTCCAATGACTATGTATTCTACTACATAGTTGTTGGTAGATCTAATGGAGATTGTATGGATCGATCTTAAGGTGTATGGGGAGCTTTAGTCAGAGTTGTAACAGAAGTTGGCAGTCACTGAAGTGAACAGGTTTACAGCTGAGAGCAGTGTTAATAAATGGTTCATCACAGCCTCTCAAAACACACAGTGCAGCAGAAGGCTACTAAAATCACACATAACATATAACATAATTTAGAAGGACTGAGCTGAATAAGCTGCTGTTTGAGGTTTCTTTTTCTTTACCAAATTACTACGAAATAAATGTCTCCTACCATAAGAGTAAAAAACTCACTTGTGAAAACATGTTAAGCGCTTTAAAGATGCCAGGACATTATATACATCATCTTCATCTGCTTCCTCTAGCTGTAAAACAAGGTCATACCATATAAAACAATAGTGTCTCATTCTAAATGAAAGGTTTTATCATCATACTGTATAAAAGGCTTTAATGTATTAGACACACCCTACACATTGGAGCGTCTTATCTGAAAAATACCTGGGGCTATGTCTGCTGTTTAGAGCATGGAGTAAATATGCTCACAGGTGGGGGGGCGGTTAAAAGTGGTGGGGTTGCGGTCAGGCAGCCTCTGACTGCTACCCCGCCACCTTTAACCCCCGCTCTGACAGTTTGTTTAAATGATCTACTAAAAAAAATATTTGTGTGCCCACCTTTACTGCAAGAGCCAGGGGATGTGAACTGTCCAACACACATCAGTCTAGATCTTTACTTATGAGTTCACTTACATTCTGTAACAGCTCCTCCACAGCATGTGAGAACCTGTCTGCCAGCTCATCAATCAGCTGGCTGTGTGCTACATCCACTCTGTTCTGGATTGTGTATTCTTCACTGCATAGTATGCTGTACGTTTTACTACACGCTTCTAACACGTCAGACTCCGTGTGTTTCTCCACCACAAACTTTATCTGCTTTAGTAAACTATCCAGGTGCTGCAGGAAGACAACAATGAACCAATCAGACCAAGAACAGACAATGCCCAACACACACACATTTCATTAACTTTTTATTTACTAGAAGACGATAAATGTAAAGTTTTTTTTTATTGATCTAGTTTGGGAAGGGTTAAAATGTGTCTCTAAATTATTCTGCTTTTCAGTACAAGATTACACAAAAGGAAGAAATGTCCCTAAATGATGTTTTGTACTTTTGTGCTATATTTAACTTGTATTTTTTGTTATCTGTGCTTGGAAAAACGGGATCTAAACACTAAGCGATATCTGTGGAGGATGTGGTTATATTAAATTGTATATGTGCCACATTCCTAAATAAATCTGAAAAGCGAATCCATGTGTTGACAATCCACCAATGCACTTCTAACAACCAGCATACAAAGTTTAATCTGCTCCCTGAGGAAGCCCCACAAGAGGGCGAAGTAATTTGATGCTAGGACTGTCAGATCCTCCTCTGATATATGGAAATAACAAGGTTGTTTTAGTTGGGAAGGGGTTGCGAAAACCAAAAACGCCAGCTGGATTTGGCACCCAAGGCAGCCCTTATGATGCATTTGAGCCCCTTATGCTGACCTCTGGTCGCATGAGTCTGTATATATTATTGCCCGGTGGCATTGGATACAATAAATCATCATTGATTTCTAATCTGGATATCTAATCTGGATTTGTTTCCATTGCGTTGGGACCCCAGCTTAGCGGGAGGTCCCAACGTAACAGATAGACTTACCTGCTCAGCAGAGGGTCTGTCTTTTACACCGGCGGATGTGTAAACAGACCATCCGCCGGCAGGCAATGTCTATGGGATACGTTGGGACCCCTGCTAAGCGTATACGCTTAACGTAGGGGTCCTGACGTATAATGGAAACAAGCCCTTAGCATCCATTACAGAGTGCCTGAAAAGTCCCCACTACATGGGGGGTGCTTTCTTTGAACCCAGGGTTACTAAAAATTGTTCTATTGGAAAATTGGAGTTAAAATATATTAAGAAAACAAACAAAAAATACTTTTATATTAAGTGTAAATATAAGGTAACAGACTAAAAATAGATGTAGGGATCTTCATCTAGTTTCCACTCTGCCCTGATCCTCCAGTGGCACTGTGGCAGACAGTTGGGTGGAAGGAGACTTGGTAAGGTAGACATCACTGTGACATAAACCTCCCCCAGCCCTTTCTGCCCAGGCTCCACCGGGACACCTATGGTGTGTCAGAGGATTTAGAGCCAAAACAGCTTTTCTCTATTATTGCCACCAGAATTACCGATAATAGAGCAGATAAAATGTTTGCTTTAATAAAAAGACAAGACTTCTTACTACTTCTTTGGACTGATGCCAAGCATAACATTTTAATGTTGGAATTATGCTGAACCGATAAAAAATAATAACTGGGTTCCGTCAAGCCTCCTATTGACTCGGATGGCTGGGTCCACATCAACACTATTTAGTCCCATATCGTCCCATCATAGCCCCATTGCCGCCAATGGCCGACTTGTGCACTCCTTCAAACTTCCATTTTTTCCATAATTTTTAATGGATAGTGGAAAGTATTTAAAGTATGAATATATTCCAAAATTTTCAACACACAACAAATGATACACTAACACCCAATCAGATTATCCAAAGCAAAGTTAATATGTGGATATTTATGGTGACAGTAAACTTACCTTTTCCATCCGCCCTGTGCTATAAAGCTCAAGATCAAAAAACTGAGGAATTTGTAATAGATTTGCCACTTTCTCGGCATCAGCAGAATACTGCAAGAAATAAGAACAGAAGCCGTTACTTTATACCCAGATTGGTGAACGTTTACCGTAAAATATATCATTCTCACAGACCACTGAAGTACACAGGAATCTTGCTCCTCCGTGTTATATCTGCAACCTACAATTGATCACTAGAATTACAAATATATGTATGCCAGTCCAAGATGGTTCCTCCCAACTACTAGCTGTCCTCAGCACCAAAATATAAAAACTGTGAAAAGCACACGTCCGTCAGGGAGATCAGAAAAATGTATTTTGTGGTGACACATGTATAATAAATTTACCTCCCTAGCGCACTGCTGAGGTACCGATTTCTGTACCAAAAGTGCACCATAGACTTTAATGGAATTTTTTTTTCCCATTGTAAGCCTGTAATTTCCCAAAGTATGTCCCTACAGGAGTCTGGTAGACATCCTGAATATAATAACATGTTCAGATGCTTTGTGAATAACACACAATATCAGATAATGACTTTCAGGTATATTAGTACTGCAACCACAAGATGGCAGTGCAGATGTGCCAGGTTACATAGGAAAGCATTGTAATACATCGAGGGTCCCCATCCAAAGTAATGGTGATCAAACCTATTCAATCAACATTTTGTTCGAGCGGGAACGCTACTCAAATCTTACATAAACAAGTACAATAGCGATTTTCAAAAAAAAAAAAAAAAAAAACCATCTACTGCACTTTATGTTAGTCTACTGAGAAGTCATTGATATTGACGGTAAAGAAAAAAATTCCTAAAAGACAAAAAAAAACCAAATATGGTGGTTTCAGTTGGTTATTAAATCCGGATGTGAATACAGGTTAAAAAAAAAAAAAAAACACACACTTTATGCACCTCCAAGTTCATGTTAAAATTTACACAATAAATAGGAAGGCCAACACTTAATACTAGCCGCTGTGCAGTATATAGGAAATGTGTACCTTTCACACCAGCCCTGCATTTACGTTAACGCTAACATGCAATGCCATGTGTAGCGAACATGTCGTGCAGTCTGCAAGCACAGTGCAAAATGTGTTTTGTTTTTTTTGCCAGTTACAGAGACAGTAGCTGTAACGCAAAATTAACAGCAAAGACCACAACTGCAAGTGCAGCGTGGCCAGGCACTGTTCCCCTGTGCAGGCCAGCAATCTATGTAAAGCCGTCACTTAATTGCACACTCCTATCACAGAACCCATTATTATTCACAAATCATTGTAACGAATATCACACGTTTTATTTGTACCTTAGAGAGCAGCATTGGAAGTGCAATAATGAAATGTTCAGTCAACTTATTCTTGTCATCTATTTGGGTTTTACGTTCCTTGGCAGTTAATACCTGAAAAATAAACTTGGTTTTAAAGCTAATCATATAATAGTTATATTACGCATACAAATAATAACATCATTCCCTTACTGCAGAAATAATAACATCAGCCCAGGTTTGTAAAGTTTTTACTCACAGGACTAGCAATCTTTCTTAGACGTTGAAATGTCGGTTTTAATCTCCCTAGAGTCTAGCTTAATTTTTCCTAGAGAGGGTTAAACTATCTGACTTTGCCTACAACTAAAAAAGCCCCTGAACGTCATATCACCAAAAAAGTACACGTAAATTTTAATTTAATGCAGAAAGTGCGCATGCTAGAGCAATATTTTATATTTGTAATCTTCCAACAACTCTTCTCTATATCTTTAGAAATTTTGGTGATATCATGTTTAGGGACTTTGCAATAAACTAACAAAGGCAGCAAGTTGGGGAAAAAAAATCGACCATCTCTACTAATTCCACCAGACAAACCTGCGGAATAAGCTTCACATACTGCAGGTGGTGATATTGTGCTAGCATTACCATCTAAGCCACTCCCATTGATAGGGCAATTTAATGATGCCCACATTTTGCGTGATACTACTTTGTGGACTGATACCTAAATACTAAGAACCAGGTGACACCCAACCTAATGACCCTACTGTCAAAAGCGGTACAGGTTTTCATGATTTCGTTTATGTTATAAAGTATAAACTTGTGAATTATAATAACAGTTTTACATAATTCTGCATTTCAAACTTTATTTAAGATGTCTACTAGACTCTTGTTTGAACATATTTCAGTAACTTGCAAGCCTACAACAAAAGAAAGTGCTAAACACTGTACTACTGTACTGGATCTCATTGAACCGCTTGAAGGGTTGAAGGAATGTAACATGATAATATGTGTATTTTCTTATTGCTATGGAATTGGATTAACCTCCTGGGCGTTCTGCTCAAGTTAACTCAGGGTGAGCTTCTCAGCAGATAAAACTCACAGAGTTAACTACAAAATCCGACGATGCTTCCTTGTCCGCCCCAATGAGGTCAGATATGATGTCGGAGGGTCGGGAGGGTAGGTGATGCCATTGACCTCTATGTAATGGAGGTGACGTTGCTTTTTCAGAGCACACCTCAATGTGCTCGGGACCTCCCGGAGAGCAGGAGCTCCACCACAATCGCCTGTGGCGTGCTTATTAGAAAAGCGTGCCACATGCGGAATGACCAGAAGGTTAAAGCATTTTTCAAATAAACCAAGTCTTTTCTCAGATTTTCGTAAAAAAAAAAAAATTCTATAGGAATGGCAAGCTTAATGTTCCCTGACCCGGTTATGATGTCATAGAAATGGGTAGAACGATGAATATCACTCACCCGTTTGCCAGTCCCTCTTCCTACAGGGGGATGTGCTTCTGCAGCCTGGCGAATAGTACACACCATCAGTTCAATAAGTGCCGTCTCCTGTCGTTCAGACATCACTGGAGAAAAAAACCCAAAAATGTCAGTGTTCAAGGCACGAAAAAATCCTAGCATCAATTACAGTATCACTATAAAAATGGAAAACTTTAACCTCATAAAGGTGCAATAATATTATTAATCTTTAACAGGTTAGTTCACTGTCATACAATGTACACTTGTTTTCCCCCCATCCTACCCTCATCCTCCACACAGCTATACTTACGGAGACATGGAATCCTCCGTCACTGGGGTCTTTAACTGTCCCCAGAGCTGGGTGCTGCAACATGAGCAGTAGACTCCCATATACCTGAAATAGTCTCCACATGGGCACATCGATTCCCGTTAAATGGGGACCACTGGGACCCGTTCTTCCCACATTCACACGGAATAAAGCTGGGCAGAAATCCACCCATCCTCTCTCCTCACAGCAGCGTCAGCTTCATTGTGAGGAGTGCTGGCTTCGCCCCCTTCACACTGACAGACTGCTGTGGAGGAAGGAGGCAGGAGCCGGCTGTTCCTATACCTTGCATGAAGATTTTTCTTCATGCAAAGTAATGTAAATTGAACGGGGTTTTCCAACATGTTGGAACCCCGATCAATAGAGTTTCTTCAAGCAGGCTCTATTGATCCTGCTCGAAAGAAAGCACACACAGGTAGGTTTTTAAGCAGATAAGAGTACAATCACTGTGAGTGCGCATTTGATGGATTGCATCCAAATCTTTCTACAAATCTACCTGTGTGTGCCTAGCTTTACTTTTGCGGTTATGCTTGGTGGCTTCAAAGCTTTGGCATCCACAAACATACATAAGATTTAATCAAGCAGCTTTTACAATAAAGCATTTGGTCTAGAGGTACCTACCTTCCTCCCCTTGTACTGGCTCTTCTACTAGCAGCTCTGCCATGCATTCCCAGTCTTTTAGAAGCTCTTGGGAACTTTCCCATAAACTGTCAACAAGGTACGCAGCATGTTCATGTAACTATGGAATTAAACAAAAAACTCTGAGTAATAGAAAAAAATGCAGAGCTCAATATAGATATAAGTATGTACACGTAACTGATTAAAAATAATATGTGTATGTTCATTAGTGAATATTTTTCAGCCATATTAGCCGATACATCATCCTTCACCAGCTTACCAACATAAAACAATATCTTACCTCACTTTCAAGAAAGAAAAGCACAAGCATTTTTACAAGATTTCCATTAGGACTGCTCCGACCCCTTCTTTTGGCCAAGGCTTCTTCTGCTTGTGGGTCATGTCTACTAAACAACCTTTAAATAAGATGAAAGAAAAAAGGTTAAAGCTCGGCACCCTATATCAAACGTTTCATTAGGAAAAACTTGTTTATGGTTATAACGAAAACCTATTTAAAAAAATTATCACAATCAAAACCTCATATAAACCACCTACTTCTTGTGGAGAAATTCCCCAGCTGCCACAGCTACAGGCCGATGTGCAGAGTATACCAAGTGATAGACATTCTCGCAGTCTTCGTTGGACAATGCCTCTTCACTACCACTGTAATGAAAGGCACTCCTTTAATACAGAGAAAGTTAGTCTAAAGCCAAACAAAGGGGCCCGATTTGTCCCAACAAAGAACTTACAACTATATTAGGACACAGATAAGGAATAAACACTTACTGGAGGATCAGAGTCACAAGTCGAATAGCTTCAACCGCTACATCATATTCTTTATCCAAAGTCATCGAAACAATCCGATCCTGTAATTAAATAGTGAAATAAGTCAGTTAGTTAAACATGTTGGGCAGGCAGTAAAAAAGGCTGGGGCGGCACCCAAATTTTGTCCTACATTTCATTAACTCCCCCCAAACATCCTCAAAAAAGAAATACCAAGTTTTCCCCTACAGAAGCATTCTAACATCTTCCTGTTTTAAACTGGCTACTTTGTGGAAGAACTATGGAAATCTCCAGGTAGCAATTACACCGCCACACAGAACCACTGAAATGACCCAGAACATAATTTCTGCAAGTGTTAATGGGAGAAGAACTGTAGTCTATTAATGGGATTACATTTCCTATGATCACTTTCCTTTATTACGCATTGGCATGTGCAGTCTGCTATGTTCCCGATTCTCTGCTTGTTGAAATCTGTCTATAGAAGTTCATCAACATCCTTTAATAGCTCTAGTGTTCAGTGATGGCAATTAACTCCCACTTTCTCAGACCTCATCGCTAATTACTTCTGCTTTATTGGTTTCCAGGGACAACAATGAATATCCAATTTACCATCACTACGAAGTGGCAGCAATAAATAACATCCCCTACAAACTTTGCAACGCAACAATTTAAAAACAAATAATTCACATTAACCTGCTGGGTTGTTTGTCCGTGGCATGCTATATTTTTTTATATTTTATGGACAATCATAGCAGATTACAATAAAATCCCCCTTTCATCATTCTTGCAGTAAAAAAACTAGACTAGGATAGATCGATGGGTCCGGTGATACAGAGGATCGCCGCAGGCTTTACCTGGACAGGTGAGTATGCCCGATGGTAACTTGGGGTGAGTTTTGTTAGTCAACATACCCTGAGTTAACTCGGGCTAAACTACCAGGAGTTTAATAAGGTACAAAAAAAATTCAAACCTCTCAAAAGCTCTTCAGCCGTTATTTAGCTGAAAACAAGCTCCCAATTGCCTTTCATCCACCCTGTCTGTTCAGAAGCATTGTTTAGGTCACTACATATCTCTTACCAAGATGCATATGAATGTCATTTACTATATTCATGCATTAAAAATTCCTAAATTACAAATGATAAAATGTCCCTGGACAAATAGTTTGGGTGGTGATAAGAAACCTACATACAAAAAACTTTGTTATATTCCAAGCTGTAGAATGACTAAAGGTGTTGCTGCAGTGCCTGATGTCTTCAGTATATAATATAGTCCAGAAGAGGGCGCTGGAGTCCACAGTGCGCAGACAAACAGGAAGATATTGATTGAAACTGTACAATACTATATAGATTATATATTGTATGTAAACTTGTAAATTTAAGAATGAAACAAACAAAACTGATAGACATTAATAAAATTTTGCTTACAGTTTTAATATAATCCATATAACGAGAAAAAATAAAAACAAAAAAGATTTGTCAGTTTAGCTCACTTAAATGTGCAGATAGAGGAACCTGGGTTTTGGGGTGTACAATTCAACCAGATCTCCTCTGCTTTTTGGCATTACTGAAGGAATATTAGAGTTGCACTCCAACACAATTAGTAGCCATTCTATCCATCCAACTATCTACCTATATCACAATGGCTACTACTTTGTTGCAGTGCAACTCTTAAAGAAATTTCCTTGTTAATTTCTAATTTAGACAATAGGGCTAACAAAAGATAATACCATGAAATACTATCTATTGGCGTTCATTTCTGTAGAGAAATTGAAATCTTAAGCTGGGCATACACGTACCAATTATCCAGCGATCGATTTTTAATCCAATCGCCCATCCGATTACAGAATCGATTTTAATTTGTGAAAACGATCGCAAACTGCAACATGCCATGCATTCAATTTCTGGGCGATTCTATCCTGAAAGTCTCAATATGTCTTGCACGCACACATTTATGGGTTTGGAGTGGTGTTAGCTGAAGAACTGGCAAGTGACCAACAGCACACACACAAAGGTCATTTCCACAAGAATCATAGATGGATCGCTTAAAACGATCGCATGAGACAACAGCACTCGATTTCTTTGCTTTTTATTAAAATTATCCATCAGAACAGATCCGTGAATGATAATTTTTCTGTCCGATTTTTGACTAAATTGATCGGTTACTTTTGGCATGCTTAAATTTTTATTCAATCAGATTGCGCGATCGATTTTGATAAAGGATCGCACTAAAATAAACTAAAAATCGTGACGTGTATGCCCACCTTTAGGCTTGCCATCAATTTCCCCTAGTGTAGGGATACATGCACAAATCCACATCAGCATCCGTCAGTACAGGAAAGTGACAGCATAATTGTATAGAATGCAAACAAAAACATCCCCTAAAATAAAGGCCATCAGTCAGGGTTACTTGAGGAGGCGTTATATTAAAACAGACAGAAAAGGCAAGCGGTCCTTTTTGGAATCCTTGGTATGTACATATGAAGTAAATATGTTTATAGGTAGATGACGTACCTTAAACCGGTTAGTAAAGAGCTCGAGTTTGGGGAACAGTTCTCGGTTTGTGTACAGACTCTGAAGGGCTTTTAGGCACTTAAGCCTCACTTCTCCTTGCTATATGGGGAGGAAAAAAACATGAAGACCTTATTAATGGTTACAATATCCAGATAATATAAAATACAAAAAGATTTACACATTCTGGTGATACATGAATGCTTGAAGCAGCTATACAACCTCCGCATCGGTCTACTATTATCAGCAACAATAGGGCAGTTCAGGAGTCAAAAGTAGAAAAAAATACCCCAACACCTGATAAAACAAAATGCAGCGGAGCCCCCCTACCCCCAGTGTCATCCCACCATGATATGCGCAAGGGGAGGATAGGAGGGTAGACGTCACCATTCTATGTCCCCTTGCTCCCAGCAGCCAGAGACATCTGAATCAGGTGGTGCTGGAGGGGCAGAGCGTCACTGGATTCAGATGCAGATTGGTGGAGGGAGAGTCTCGCTCCTCTATCTCGCAGCCTGGAGTACCGGACAGGCAGGAATTGCAAGTATTTATTTTCTTTAGGGGGAACTGTCCCTGGACCAATGCTGCATGGAGGAGAGTTATGTATATACTGTATTTTCCGTACTATAAGACGCACCGGACCATAAGACAAACCCAGTTTTTAGGGCAGGAAAACCAGGAAAAAAAAGGCTTTAATACGTTTTCATGTCAATTGGGTAAATGCAATGAATTCAATGAATGCAATATTCAATCCAGCCAGTAGGGGTCACTAGCAGCAGTACACTCACAGCACAGCGTCATTCTCCACACTGATCTGCAGGAGGAAGAAATCTGCACAGTCTACTACTCTCCTCGCCGGACACCAGCCGGCATCTCAACTGACAGCTCCTCAGGTTATCCCCGTGTCGGGAAGCCAAGGCTGCGCATTCGGACCATAGGACGCAGGCACTCCCCAATTTTGGGAATGAAAACGTGCATCTTATGGTTCAAAAATATGGTATATTTATTTTTTCATATTTTTATGTTTACAGTTTACATCCACTTTAGGCAAAAAAAAAAAAACATCCCCCTTGCTAGGTTTGTTTTTTTTTCTTTCCATATTTATCATGAAGCTATGTTTACATGCTGCTAGTATTAAATGCTTCCACTTGCAACTCACACATTCTATAACTATGATATCCTTGCTAGCTCAATGTATACCACAGCAAGGGGAGTTTGCTGTACAGAATGTCATTTGTTTTCATTTGTTTAGTAATTGTTAGAGACCAAGTAAAAAGAGCCAATAAATAGTTCAATCTATACAGGCTTGTGTCTGACTAATGAGACAGTGATCACTCTGGCGCACCCAGTGTGATGTTTAGTAATCACAGAATGCCGTATCTTCAATGTAGTGCCACGGGAGACCTGTCCATTGAAGATTGATGCTGTTTGGGTGATGCTTTTCTGCGTCTTAGCTGTGTTTATTAACCTCCTGAGCGTTTCGCCCATGGCACGGTTTTTTCATAACCGTGCCACGGGCAATCGCGGCGGAGCACAATATGCTCCGCCGCGATTTCCTGCTCAGCTGGAGGATGTAAACATAAGTCCGGCGTCACTGGAGACGCCGGACTTATGCTGAAGAAAAGCGACGCCCCTCCAGTTAGACAGAGGTCTATGGCGCCGCCTACCCCCGCCCCCTTCGCGTCACATGCCGATGCTCCCGACCGCCGTAAGAAGACGGAGAGACCTAGAGCGTGGCTCTAGTTAACTGGGGCTGAGTTTCATGATGCATGAAACTCAGCCAGAGTTAACTCCGGCAGAACGCTCAGAAGGTTAATAACCGCAGACAAGCTGCTTCCCAGATGCGAGAAAACCATGCTCAACTGGGCCACTAGACGCACGTCTAGTGCAGGGAAACAGCATTGGACACATGGCCTTCGTCTTCATGAAATACAGGGCAATACATGGCAGGGTGCTATATAAACTGCCTGTACAACTATTCAATGCTGAACGTATGAATGGATTCAGCTTTTACGCATACACACATTGATTAAAACAACAATCATACCCACCACATGCTTTCTTTTGTATGTGACCGTCATGTAGCGGACCATTTTAAATGTTTGTATGTAAGCAGTAATCTGTAACTTAACATTATAAGCGTCATCTATACTACAATCCAAGTTTTAGTGATAACTTGGCAATAGAACATCTTTTACATTTAGCAGAGATAAGTATTATAGAAGGTTAGCTTATTTATAGGTGGAATGGATGTGGAAACCAGAGAAGTTCCAGTTACTCCTGCAGGGATATCCTGAAGCCATGCTAAAAAGGATCCCTTAGGGCATTACAGGGAACTTTGCCAATGTTCTAAAAAGTGCTGAGACACAATGTTCTACTAAATACCTTTCTCAGATCAGGGGTCTGGTGTTACATGAATCAGTGCGAACTCCGTATAGACTCACACATTCCAAGTAATAAATATGACAATAAAATAACACCGACCATAAAAACTACACTCCCTGAAAAGGTAATATTAGATGTTACATGTGCAGAACCTATACAGACATTTGTAAGCAAGATACAGAAGAATTTAAGCTGGGCACACAAGGCTCGAGGAAGCCTGGCCGTGGCACAATGACGTCACTGCGCTGCAGACGTGCTGGTCCGATATCAAGCCACAGCACTTCTGCGGCTGCCAGCCTGCCCGATAATTTGGATGGAGATTCTCAGTCCCCATCCAAATCTTACTGGGTATTCTAACATGTTGGAACCCTGTTTGGACCAACCCGCTCAAAGGGCTGGATGTTGAATATTTTTAATATATTTGAGCACAATCGAGCTCCGCGAATGAAGCTCTATCATCCTTGAATATATTAAGAAAGAGTAGATTGCCCTGGTCCAGTGGCTGGATTAACAAGCAAGTAAGTAATACCTGACTGAAAGCAACCCTCCTAGCAAACATTTGGTTTTCGCATGTAAAATTTGGGGTCGGGTTATAAAATAAAGGTTTATACTGGTTTATACTGGTTATAAACTGTATTAAAAATATTCATATGCAGTTTTTTTTTCAAAATAAATAATACATTTTACCATAAATTGCTTTATTCACAAGGAATGTTCATCTAGTTTGACCAAAAATGCCACTACTCCAATGGAGCACCCTCTTAACTACCGCTTTCTGGGATTATTCTCTGTCCTGGCTCAGAGCAAAAGAACCAAAAAAAAAAAACAAAATCATAAAAACACAACCTAATAGGAAGTGGGTGTTTGATTTATCACATGAATAGTTTGGGACCGGGTTTCTAAAGCAGTGTTTCCTAATCATTATCAGTTACATTTCTTCTTCATTCTGACACTTACCCGGTCATGGAGCGTCCAACCAACATACTTTAGGTAACTGTCATTGAGAAAAGCATCACTGTACATTTTCATCCACACTCCTATCTCCTCAATGCAAATTGCCCGGATCTCAGCAATGGCGTCCCTGAAGAAAGATTAGGCAGAAGAAAAAAATAAATAAATATGCAAGATTATTTCAATATTTCTTAACCTCACTAGAGTTATGGGCTTTTCACGCCATTGTTTATGGAGGGCTATAGTCCTCCCCGTCCCCTTCTGGCGTAACACTAGGGAGGTTTAACAATTTAATGTTTTGGAGATGTTCAGTAGACATTTTTCTCATGACAGGTTCACTTTAATGCAATATCAAACTATCACATTCACAACTGAACTACCTGTATCGGTGGACAAATATGCCCTTGAAAATGGAATTCATCATGTTTTCTATTTCATCTTGGTTTTCCTGAAGCTGTAAATGAAACATAAATGAATTAAACTATCAAGTAAACTTTATTTTTTTTTATTAAAAATAAACAAGGTATTCTATTGCACACATTTCATTATAGTACTAAAAAGATAATGAAATGTCAGGAATTGGCAGAGGACTTAAAGTGGATCTCGAATTCCTGGTCTGTTAGGGGAACAAAGCAGCAGTATATAAAGTGATCTGCTTGGGTCTGGGAGAATTCCCCATTCTCTTGTGTCTAAAGCTAGCCATACATGGTTCAATTTGCAACAAATCGATCAGTTCGATCGAAGTATTCAACCATTCAATCGTATATCGATTGTAATTGAATGACACACCACATTGAGTGTTCGATCTTAAACATTTCCATTACTGCAACAGCAGCCTCAGATGACCTGACCTATGCATAGTAATCATAGTGGTCTGACTACAGTAAAAAAAAAAAAGCATACATACAAACATCATATTCTGCCGACCAGTAGAGAGAACAGTATGCTAATTGATTGGATCTAATCACAATTGGTCAGGACAAGGAATAGTATTTAATTTACACTCGATGTGGTAGAAATCAATTAAAATTTTCCAACTGGTCCGATCAAATTTCGATCGAGCAAATTGAAAATTTAAATCGAATTGAAACTATCATTCAATGTGGACATGGTTTTCAACCGACCGACCAAAATAATAGATCAAATTAAATCGATTGAACAGTTGATTGAACCATGTATGGCTAGCTTTAGAGGGGAATGGAGCATTTATTGTCATGTGACACATCAAAAATAGATTTAGGGCTTACTGACAGAATACATCAGTTTGTGGTGAAACACTTGCACCACGTCTTTTATTATTTAAGATTTTCACTTACCTGGAACAAAACATTAACCCTCCTGGGGGGTTGAGAAACTCAAACTGCAAAACAAAACTCTGGCCGAACCAAAAATGACCAGGGGGTTCGGAAAGCTGCGGCCGTTCTCTATCCAGCTGCAGCTATTATGGGATGTGACGCCAACCAGGCGGGTTGGATGTTGTGGTACGCCATAGAGCCCTTTCACACCATATGCATTTTTAAAAGGCATGTGTTTCTCCATGTATACAAAAACGCATGCGTTTTTCACATTACATCTGTGTTTGCATTTTTGAACAAGTTAATGAAAAATTAACCAAAAATGCATACAGCAGGGTGTTTTAGGAAACGCTGCGTTTTTAAAAATGCAACTCATAGCGTGAAAGGGCCCATAGACCTCCATTATAATGGAGGTGCGTCTGTTTGCCAGCCCACATCACTGGCATCATTGATGACACCGGCGATGTGGACAGGGGTGGGGGAAGGGCAGGAAACTCTGAGTACAGCGTACTCTGCTGCGATCACCCATACCATACACCCATACTAGGGGCTGACCGCTAGGGAGGTTAAATAGCCTAACATTTTACTGGATTATTACGGAAAAAGGTTCCGTCTGGAAGATCACCACATCTCCTGACATGAAGAATTAACACCATTTACAACCCTTTTTAATGACAATAACATAGACCATTGCTCATTACAGTCGTTTCAGAAGAGGAAGTCACAACATAGAGGTTGTATTTGCCTTAACCAGCCATCTTTGCAAAGCCATGGCAGAGTAAAGCATGAAAAGAATTATTGCCATTCATGGACATGCCTTATTTCGGACCCAAAGAATAAAAAGTAGGGATACCTCTTTTCGTTTTTGTAGAAGAAGCTCCAGCCTCTCGTTGGCTCTCTTGCCGATCATCTTATTCCGCTCTGCTTCATATTGTCGTTGAGTGTTATCCTGGTGAATACTCAAGTTAAGAGCAACATTCACCAGGGCAGTCATCAGCTTCATTGCTATAGATATAAGAAAGAAAAGCTTAATTATTCACAAGATATGAGGATAAGGCAGCAATATAAATGTCAAAATTACCAGAAAGACAGTCTAAAGCTCCTTCATTTAAAATGCATGAACATGTACTGTAACCAATGCAAACACAGGAGTGTGAATGGGCCCCAAAGGCTTCATAAACCTGAAACACAATATGAGCTTAAAGTTATCCCTCACAGAAGTCTCGTGATTCAACATGGATGAAATATAGCACCAGGCATTCAAAATAACTGCACTCCAGCAAATCCAACATCTGCTCTTAAGCCTTCATCAAACATATAAGACCGGCATCCAAATCACTTGCAGCTGCCTGCTGCTGATACAAAATAATATGTTCAGGAAAAAATAAATCTTTGCCTACAACCTTATTTTCGGTTTCAATTATCTTAATTTTAGTAATCATAATGCAAAAATGTGAGCAAATAGGCCCAATATAAAATGTGCATTAGACATAAGAATTAAAAAAAACTACCATCCAATTCCAAAAAATGAAGACAATATCCTGAATAGGCATGGTACATTAGTGGTTCGAACCCAGTAATCTGGGTAAAGGCTGCCATACACAGCCCAAGAAGGTCAGACAGACCTTCTCCGATATGCACCGGAATGCAAACGTGAGGACGTCATCACGTTTGCACCCCGGTGCATTATGGGGCCCCTTCAGTCGGCCGGCACCCTTTGTGTGCCAGAATTAGCTTCAATGAAGACGCCCTAAAGAGAAAGAAAGATTGGTGCGGGGGGGACGACGACTCCAGGAGGTTAGCTACCGCCCAGATGCCTGATAGGGGGGGGGTATTCCACCAGTGAGGGGGTTGATTCTTAGAGGAGCATAGGCAGATATGTATCTTGTTTTAATGACCTCAAATAGGTAGATCGAAGAAGATAAATTACTTTAAAAGGAAACTACATTTAAAAATAAATGCATAAAATTAAAAAAAATGTCCAATACCAAATTTCATCTCTTATTCCAAGTTTGACAAAAAATACTATCCGAAACCCATCCAACATTGGCACCGTGTTTTGCGCAACCTATAAGCCTTAAAATCCACAACATCTGTGTATGGAACATAAATAAATCAGCTGGTAACATCACTTACAAATAAAAACCTCTTAAAAAAAACTGTCTGTTAAAAAGGAGCAAAGACCACCATTACACATTTGTACATAGAAGTTCCACACAAGGATAGATGCAAACAACTGCAGGATAACTAGTTATAACCAACTCAGACAGACGTTACATTAAACAGTGAAACCAGCAGAAACATTGTGTTTAAATCTCGAGTTCTTAGGTTTACCAGTGTGGGGCAGCAGCATAAAGATATTCATAGACATCGTCTGCCCCAGACACAGAGCTGGCTCAACACAGAAACAAACAAGCAACACAAGGGGGAATTATAGATCACTTTTTTTATATATATAAAACTTGAGTATTTCAGATTGCATAAATCAAAATCTCTTTCCTCTCTTCTTTTTTAAAGAGTAAAGTGGATACTGAATGTAAAACTATATATAGACCTCTGCTGACTTCAATTTTGTATGCTGACATTCTGATGCTCTGATCTATTTAATAGAGATTGTCGCTAAATGTTTGCAAAACTTTGAATAGTTAATTATGCAAGTTAATTGCAAAGCTCCTGAACATGGTATTGTCACCAAAATGAATGGAGATGTAAAGACAAATTTTGGGTATTGTTCTAGCATATGTAGTTTTTGCACAACCTAAGTTTAAAGTCATGTACACATGTTTTGCGCAGAAATGTGAACTTGATTTTAAGCTTAACCCTCCGAGTGATTAGTCCAAGTTATTTCGGGGCGAGTTTGTTTACCAATACCCCGAAATAACCCAAGGCATACTTACCTGACCGGAGGGAGCTCCACCGATGTTTGTGGGTGCACCTTGATGACCTCCATGTATTGGAGGTGGCGGACTTTTTTCCCAGCACAACTCATCACTGATGTCGGGGATATGAAAGGGGGAGGCGAGAGGGCGCAGAATCTCAGCAGATTACAATAAACTTTTGTTTAAAGCACAACCAGAGGGTTCATTTACGCACAAAATATGCGGTAGCTCTCTTTTTTTTTACACATCTCCCACGTACAAAAAACAGCAGTGAACACATGGCCTTACTTTACTGTAAACGCCAGTTATACATAATTGGCAATATTCTGCTTGTTTATATAATCAAAAGTATTTATTTTAAATAAAAGTTTTACCTGCAAGTGTGCTTGTATGCCTGAAAGCTCGGACCTGGGAGTCAGAGAGGCCAGTCAGCAGTGAAATGACTGTGTCCATCATATACTCATCATAGATGATGCTGTACTGACACTGTCGGATCAGAACCCCAATGAACTCACAGAAGTTGCATCGAAATTTCTTCCAGTGTGGCCCAGGCATTGTTAGAGGATAATCTCCACTATCCTAATAAATAATTAAAAAATACATGTAAGAAATAAAAGGTTTTAAGATACTTTACAGTTATGAAAGGTCACATTCTTTAAGCCATTAGTCCCCCAAACCAGCTATCAACATGCAAAGGTCTATGACCCAGGTGCCCAACCTGCGGCTCTTTGGGTGTTCTTTAGTGGCCTCCCTCAGTCCTCCACTTGCGGCCCCCGAAACCTAACTGTTAATGCATTTGGCAAAGGAACCGACCACCTATAGATATGTGCCCCATAAATATCATCAAAGGCTTTGATTAGATCTATGAAGCACATAACCTTTGATAATATACAATATGTGTAACAATACTACAGTAGCCTAATGTTTGAAGTATCATATAAAACAAGTTTTATTTAAAAACTAAAATGTCTTCTAGCTCAGGCCTGCTGTATTTTCATTTTTTCATTAAAAAAATGAGTATACAAGTCAGTATAGATTGAAAATGTTCTGTGCGGCCCTTTAGTGATGCTGAGGGCCGCACTTGTGGCCCTCAATATCAACTCAGTTGCCCACTACTGGTCTATGACCTGTGGGATATTAGGGCTTCCTCTTTAGTCATAAAATAGTAAACATAACTGTCCAGGTGCATCAAGCATGTAACCAACATTGATGCAGGGGGCTCTAACCAGCCCACAATCTTTAAAAAGTTTCCCTGTCATTTCATGTTCCCATTTCTGGGGCTCCAAGTGATTTCTGTCCTGGTGTCTGCACAAGAGGACAAAAAGTAATCTCTCTAATGGGTGCACAGAGCACAATTAAACCATGATGGGGGTTCTTTGACTTCTAAATTAACAATTTTTCTACTTCTAAATCTCCTTTACTTTCTCATATCGTTTTGCACTGTTTTTTATACTCTATTTTGTATTTTTTATTACTTTCCATTGTGTGCCTCTCAATTTTCACTGGTGTGATAGCAGAGAAAGTGTGCCTGGTGCAATATCCCAAGGTCCATAAACTGTCCTTTGAGCTTGTACAATAAGCAGAACATTTGATCTGACAACAGTATCTGCCCATTCAAGTCCCTTAACCTTTTGCAAAATTGTTACAGATGTGGCCATAAGGGGCATTCTGGATGTTAGACATTTGGGCTAAACTTCCATATACCAAATTGCACAAATGTTCCATCATAATATTCAATCAATTAAATAAATTAGAAAATTATAAAAAGTTCTAAAACAACATTATTTCCATTGACAATGTGACTGACCTATATAAGATAAGTACATGAACTCACAGACAGCTTCATACCTCATCAAACTCCTCAGTCATTTTTCTGATGATCTCCGCATTCTGCATGTTTCGGAACATCTCTATTCTTACAGTACCTGCACAGAACATTCGCAAAGAATAAAGAATACATCTGTAGAGCAGTAACAAGGTACATTTGTTAACCTTTTTTGACATTTGGTTGTTAAGCCCTAAAAAGGTTTATGATGTATATGACCTTGGCCCCAGGTTAGACTTCACGCTCAGGGTAACAGAATGGGGATGTAGAAGGATGGAAGAATAGGGTAGGAATTTTGTAGGTTGCGGTTGTTTGCCTTGAACCCTTTATGTTTATGTATCATAAACCCAAAGGGTTGATGAAACAAAGGCAAGGAAATTTAAGAACCCTTTTTAAATGTTTCTTCCAGGCAGTTGTTTTGGAAATATTGAAGCCGGACATACAGACATAGCTGGAGAACTAGCGGTCATTGAAACAGAAATAATTCTAAAGTCAGGGATGGTCAGACAGGGAACCAACATGTTGGTAAATTCCTGATCGATTGCCACGGTCACCATCCAAAGTATCAAACGGGCATTGATTTTGAAAAATTGTGCACATAGATTCACAGTTCAATCAACAAATGCTCGAGCAGAGCGTGTCTTCTTGGTGTCAGCTCACTGTGCTCTAGCGTTTATTGATCGGGTATCGGCCTGTGCATTGGGGCCTCAACTCCAGCCCTCTACATATGGCCATACATTGGTCCCACCATAAATGTCTTTTTAGAATTATCTGTGTGCACAGCGAACTCACAAATTTATTTTGGATTAAAGCTGCTTAAGGAACATTTTACTTTAAACAACAGGATCATTTAAGACATTACTCACATGAACTCACAGCTCAAGTACTGCACTTCCTAAAAATCAGAGCAGCGCTGCAGGATGAAGGGTTTATGCTACTTCCTATACTATTCCTAGCAAACTTCTAAAACCAACCAAATCCCACCCATACATTGGTGGAAAAAATATATAAATTGATAAAACGTAATGCTGCCTTTGCAGCTCACATGGTTAACAGCGTGGACAGCAAATTTACAACTAGCTGCGAATCCAACATAATAACCTATGCCAAAGGACATGGGTAACACCATGGTTTTTGTGGACCTGAAAGATTAGCCATTCTCAAAAAACACAATATATCGATTACACATTGTTTAAAAATTTTCAAACAAATCATATCAGATTGTATGTATGAATCAAATCTATTAACTATAGATCTTAAAGAATACATATTTGTATGTATATGTTATAACAAGACCTGAATTTTTGGGTATACATAGGTTTGTAAAACTTTTGTGTAGTGCTAGACTCCGAACAGAACATTGTTAGTTAAATGCGGGCAAACATCCTCAATAGTTACCTTTGCACCCCGAACACTGGATGAAGAAATTTATCAAGTCCAGAAGAGCCATATCTCTGTCCTGTTTATATGACTCAATCCAATCATCTACCACAGCCTATGGGAGAAGAAAATAAAAGTTAAAAAGGATTCCACAAGAAGCATCACAAGCTACAGAATTATATGTTGGTCTCAACAACCTAAACTTTTTAATATGCAAAAAAATAATAATATATATT
>CM070035.1:27952313-27987089 GCA_036250615.1 Ptychadena robeensis
ATCTGAAACTGAGGAGTCGGAGTCGGGGAATTTATCGACCGACTCCACAGCCCTGCATTCTGGATTGGACATCTGTGCAATATAGTCACAAAACCATGTAAGCAATCCCCCAAATTTCCTTTGTGTCCCCCCTTTCTAATCACCCCTGCCCCCCCCCCATCACCGCCAAAAGGTACAAATCTATCTCACACTCATCATGATACATGTCAGATAAAAAAAAAGTCTACACTTTATACTCTGAACACTACACTTTGTGTAATTTTAAAGTGACTTAAGGTGGGTTGATTTTTTCGTACGATAGATTCAAATAGATAGATTTTTTAAATTGTTGGAACGAAAATCTAAAACCGAACAAAGGTTTAGCAAAAAACACGAATGATATCGAACAAAAAAATCTATTGAAAACTGATCAGACATGTTGGTACATTTTCATTTATCTTGCAAAAACACATGAAAATCGAACTTTAGTTTCATTCAATTATTTTTATTTGATCTAATAAATTTGAATGAAGTTATTTCTTGTTCAAAAATTTTACAACATTTTATATTTTTTTATAAACAGTGTATACATTCAATAGAGGCACAATCTATATTTGATCAAAATATCAAACATTCTGATCGTATCTAATGTTGATTGTGCAAAAATCTATACGTGTATTCCTACCTTAAGGCTGTGTCCACTGCAGAAGCAGAGAGAACACTTCCCAATGTGATGAACGGGACCATGAGATTATTCTACCTAACAGTGCATGCGCAGATAGCCTGACTTCTTGGGTTGTGAAGGTTAGGGGTTTGAGGGGCAGCAGTTAACTGTAGGGGTGAGCTTACCAATTCACCAATTCACTTAAGGTCCCCATACACTGATCGATTTTACATTCGATTCTCAAATGATTGATCAACATGCATGTTCAGGAATCGAACGCAGATACCCTTTCGTCCAGTGGGACGAAGTATTGACCAGGAATCTATTGCGCATGGTTTTGCCATTCAGTCACGGAACGCATAAGGGCAGGTTGGTGTACAGCTCCATTGTTTATTATTCAAGCAGGTATTGACCCGTGTATGGGGGAACCTTACTTTAACCCACCCCAACCGCTTAACCCTATAACTCTGAAAAAGTAGGGCTATCTGCATATGTGCTGTTGCAAGGGTAGAAAAATCTCATGAATAGGAAAATAGTACTCACCATCTTCACGTTGTTCTGCTAATAAGGAGAGCTGGGCTGGGGCGCGAAAGCACGATAATTGTAACAGAAACAGAAGGGGCAGCAAAAGGTAGGACAGCAATTTGGATTCAAGTATCCATTCCATTAAAGAGGACAAGAATTTAGATCAGTCTGGTCACACACCTTAAAACTAAAAAACAAAAACCACTACTGAATTTAGTTGAGTGTTCATAGTGTGATTGAAAAGAAGTGGTTCAGATCATCATCAGAATATGCATTTCTAAACCAACCCACATATATCAAGAGGGTCCATACAGGAATTCCAAAATACTGATCCCTTCTCTCCTCTCAGGGGTAATTACTCATCTGGACCACTGGGAAGAGAACACTGACATCGGAGGGCATGAAATGGCACCAACACATACATTGATTTACTCCTGGTTGGGAGGGGGGGGGGGGGGGGGGGGGGGGGTGTAGACTTGGGTTGACAATGTTGGTTGGGTTAGATGACAAAAATGTAATGCCTGTCATACACCCACAGAGGGGTGCAGATAGACGAGCTCCGATGAGCTCTGGAATGCAGCGTGATGTCATCACGTTGCATTCTGGGGCTGCTTTAATCGGCCGGGCACCCTTTGTGTGCCGGCCATTACCTTCAATGAAGACGCCGGTCTTCATTGAAGTTAATGGCATTGGCTAGAGAATATCGGACATGTCCGTTCTGTGGCCGGCCGAGCTGTGGGGCGACAGGGATCTTGCCATTACATTACAAAGGGTGTACGACCGGCCGTGCGGGAGGTCATCTGCAGCATCAGGCAAAAAGGGCCGCATCTATGCCCAGCCTAATTCCTTTAAGCCTGGCATACACACGCCGATTAGCGGCCGATAATATCACGCACGGCTGGTCGTACACCACTTGTAATGTAATGGCATCGGCCAGGCGGACATGCGGCAGATTCCTGATCGATCTTGCAAGGTGGACGCACCTAATTTTTGCCCGACTGGAATCTGCCCATCTATGCTCAGCTTTAGTATAACTTTTTATTTAATTTTTTTTCTCCATCAAGTTACTTTCACTTAAGCTGGCCATACACCTTTTAGATCTGTCAGACACCCTTTAGATCTACCAACAACTATGTAGTGCCGGGTCCTCTGCGATTGAACACAGATAGATAGTGTAGAAGCCACATTTATCTATTTCATCAGTGTCAACAGATGTGAACTCTAAAGCAGGCAACAGACGGCTCGATATTGGAGCCGTCCGATGTACCCTGCAGCTGTGTGATGACGTCATCACGCTGCTGTCAGATATCGGAGGAGCCGGGGAGACAGCTCTGCTCTCTCTCCAGCACAGCTGAAGCTTTGCCTGTAGACCAGCGGTCTTAAAGCCGGCCATACACAGATCAATTTTTTCCCCCATTGCGTCAATTAATCAAAAAAGAAAAAAAAAATCACATATCTGCATAGATTTCAAATGGCCAAAAAGAGGAATACATTAAACACAGGATTTTTTTGGAACAGATGCAGGATTTTATTGCAGCAATTTTGTTAAAAAAAACAAAACACAGCAGCATTTGTGGAAATGAAAGTACTAAATCTAAACAAAAGTCAGACATAACAACCCGCCTGGAGTTATAGGATGTTCTGTGATAGTAATTACCAGCATACATGTGTGTATTTGTAAATAGTGTGAAATCAGCCAGCAGAGAAGATTCCTCATCCTACAAGAAGGTGGGTTAGCTCCCTGTTATCATGTGTAGGTCTCTAACCTGCTGGGCCACACAGTGCAGCTTGCGAAGGAGGCAATCTGTTTGTTTTTTCTCACCTTGCGTTATTGATGGGGGAGGGATGCAGGAAGCAGGGTGGATTACATTGTGATCTGCCGTGGTTGCCTATAGTGCGCAGGAGGTAAAATCAAACCCGTACTGTAAAGGGAAAATAACGGGCGATACCGACCATAACTTCTTCTGCTGCATTTACATGGTCTTCACCAGTGGTTCCCAAACTTTCCTTGCAGGGCACATTCAAATTTAGGTGTAGAATGATGGCCTACTTCATGGGTAGAAACCAATAGCATTGGCAGAAAATGTGTGCAGCAGAGGAAGTCTTCATCTTTCACCAACATCTTTATCATCATTTTTGCTGAGCATCATGCTGATCTATCTTCTTTTACTCTGAGTTACTGACCTGAAACACAAGTGGCAAATCAAAGCATTCTGACTTCACTCAGATTCCGTTTACTAGAAGCTGCTTTCAGGTCAGAGCTCATCGTTGAGATGTTAGTTATTTGTGGTAGAACTGCTCTAACTACAAGACTGGGCCGATGCATCTCAGGGGAGCGCGACACCTAGACTGGAGAGGAGGTGGGAGCGCCTGTGCCGCCTGTGGGATACCAACAAATGAACCAAACATTTACAGGGAGATACAACATACTACCCCTGCATGTCAAGACTGCTGTAGTGAAAACAGCAAACATCTTGGTAATAAAAGTTGGGACCTCAATGAAGGCATGGGAGGTTCCTCCCACAGACTCCAGATATCTCCCTTTATGCGATTTTCCTTCCGGGTTTGACAACTGGTGGGGAGTTTATCGCCCGCTCTGCTTTCCAGGGTTCCAAAACCAGTTTAGTCTGAAAGAAATCTGGTCATTTACATAGTTTGTCTATATACAGTTGTCCTCCTTGAAAAAGCCCTGTTTGGCGAAACGCGTCAAACAACTGAAATAGGTTGGATTAAATAAATAATCTGAAAATACCACATGAACTGCAATATTGGGCGGTCTAATCTTGTTTTTATGAATATATATATTATTCATTATGAATAAAATACCAAAAAAACTTTTAACAAAGTCTGTATTGTCAAGTATATTAATGGCTGCAGCGTGAAACCCCAGGTGCAGGTGAACAGCAACAAAAGTTAATAAATAACACCAAACGCTAACTGATCAACTACAACCAAGTTGATCAGTTGAAGATCAGATGAAGAATGGAAATGCTGAAGAATGGAAAAAAGTAGAAAACTGAATTTTTGTTTTCAGCTAAATTTGCAAATAGAACATCTTTGCCAATTCTTTTAGCCAACACTGAAGAGAACCTCTAACAAGAGAGATATGTGACATGTAGCCATACACGCTGCAATCCCCACTCTCTAGCGGCTGATTGCAGCGTGATGACGTTGGATCTCACCCTTTGTGTGCCGGAAATGACTTATTGTCCAAAGTAATGTGATTGGCCAGGAATTAGGAAACAAGCCGGAGTGCTTATGGAGCGTTCCTGGTCTATCTGTGTAGGTGGGGAATTGCCACCGAGAGACAACATGACTACGGAATGCGTGGTCAATCAGCCACGGATTGTAGCATGCATCTACCTTTAAGTGCGTTAGACTTAGAGTGGGAGGGATGGTCTTAGGGCCCTTTCACACTAGCTGCGCTTGCGTTGCAGTAACGCAAAGTATTGCAGCTCCCATAATGCAAGGCAGGTTGTGTCCTTCCTCAGGGCTATTTCCTACTAGTTGTACTGCAGGTGCATTTTTTTATTTTGTTAAACCTGTAATGCATGCGTTTGTTACTGGTAATTATTTTTTTTTTTGCATTTCCTATACAGGTGTACAGCTCATTTCATAGTAATGCCCCACAACACACATATTTGGGGGCGCAGAGGAAGTGTCTTGTATGGGAGACGCATCGGAGTGCAGAAATGTGGGTTTTTATTACCCGTATGAAACTCGTCTATCACCAGTAGTATAAAAAAACAAAGTGTGAAATGCCCCGGAAGGTGAGGATTGCCAGCCTCTGCCAGCGGGTATAGCAAATATTTTAGAACACGCCAACCTGTTGGGCAGTTCAGGGAGTACTTCCGCCCCCCCCCCCCCACACTGATACACTTCAGGACTAATGTAGCTCTTCACAAGAGTTACTATCTTTCTTGCTGCGGATTGCATTGGCTCATTCGGATACACAGCGCCCAGTAAAATATATTCTCAAACCAACACCAGCAGCCTGATTTGTCACAGCTTAATGCAATTCTTTCCTAATCTGCAGTCTACTCCGCAGTAAATTTCACTGTAAACTGTACTTGGCAAATTGACAAATGCTTGCTGTTTTTATACCCTCAAAACTGAAGATGGAGTAAAATCCACACACGTCAATAGATCTCCAGTCTGCAGACTTGAACAGATTCCAGTAATATCTCCAGTACTCTCAGGTGACTGGCAAGGAGATGGAAAATACAAATGATACAAGTGACCTCTGAAACGTTATAAACAAAGAACGCTCTATTCCAGTTTAAAAAAGGAAAGCAATTTATCTTCAGACAAAGACTTTCACTTTCATATTACACAACGGTTCACA
This sequence comes from Ptychadena robeensis, assembly GCA_036250615.1. Classification (NCBI taxonomy): domain Eukaryota; kingdom Metazoa; phylum Chordata; class Amphibia; order Anura; family Ptychadenidae; genus Ptychadena; species Ptychadena robeensis. Next base: position 27,957,827 of record CM070035.1, read on the forward strand.
TATGACTAGGTTAATTTGAATAATGACTTGGAACCAAAATGACATCAAAACATTTTACAGATACCATGTATAAAGAAGCCATAGCCGTGTTTTTACCCAGCACTCCAAACTCAACTTCATCCCCCAAAAATCAGGTTGGGTCTTTCCCATCCCAAGAACGATGTTGGACCAGAGCCTTGACCCTGGTGCAGGGGCAGATCACACTTTCCATTGAGCCGGTCCACCACTATATTCTGAAGGCTGGCAGAAGGTGACGAGTTTAGAGAATCATTCCATGGCAGTAAGGTATATGGAACAGGAATTATCATTGATATTGACTTAAGGCCCCCATACACTTTACAATCTTCCAATAAAAGTTCTGTACAATCCACTTTTGTTCTACCAGAACCATGTAATAGGAGGTCCTTTCTAAACCTTCCAACCACTATGTATTCTATCAGGAAGGACCCGGCACTACATAGCAGTGATATATACCTCCCAATCACTATGTATTCTATCAGGGAGGACCCAGCACTACATAGTTGTTGGTAGATCTAAAGGAAATTGTATGGAGTGATCTAATGGTGTAGGGGGGGGAGGGTTTAAGTATCTGAACAGCAAGAAACAAATGAGCAACACCATCTTAGAAGGAAAAGCAACCACCTCAGCAGACTTCAAGAGTCAATCAACCATAGTATTCAACATAAAACTATACAAGGAGACAAAGGGAGAATTTTCTTAGTTTGGAGCCACTTGTGGCTTTGTTTATATTAAAAAGTTATGATATCAAGGAGACATGACATTTTTTTTATTTGGAATTCATTGGAATGTGTAATTCTGATGATTAGAAAGCACTCCTACACACCACGGCCTATTCTCCATTGCCTGGATGGACAGGTTTACCATTCTGCTTGCTCATCTAATATGGGTACAGGTGTCAGAGGTCGTTCACTAACTGACCAAAATGGATTTAAGAATGACCATAAATGTCAGGAAGTGTTCTCTGCTAGAGGGAGGAGGCAGATCCTCGTTCTTACCCCTTGCCTCGCCTTAGAGATGTTGGGAACAGTCAACAGTGTTTGTGCCCATGATCAAAATGCTTATTTTGTTTAAGTCAACTTTGCTTCCTAACCATGTGACAGTTTCACCTCCTCAAGTCTTTGGGTGTCTAAAGGTAGCCATACACGCATCGAAAGGCATGCGTTCACATCGCGTGCCAAAAACAAACAAAAACCTTGATCGTTCATCAAGCAGATGCTGTTGGATCCTTGTTCGACCTACAATTTCTTGGAGCGGGATCGATTGCTCCAGGTAGGCAGCATTGTATTTCTATACAATCGATCGGCTCGAATACGCACAGCGATCACTCTGGAATCGAATGAAAAATTGATGTATGGTTGCCTTTCGGATTCCCATACAGGGATCGTTTTTTCATGATTCCCAAGCGATCGATGTGTGCTTTGAAGGCGATCGTTCGTGAAACTAATGATGCCAACCAGGAGCAATTGATCTCGCGCCTCATAAATTTTGATTAATTGATCGTTTGTGAATATAATGCGCCCACCATGTACTTAAGCCGGCCATAGACGATTCGATTTGCTGCAGATCGACCCCCGTGCACGTTTGCGGCAACCGATGGAGTGAAATTCGGCTGCGGATCATCATATCCTAAGCACTCCAAAAATTGATCGGCTAAAGAACAGACATGTCCGTTTTTCTTTAGTCGATCGCATTGCGTGTATGGCTACCTTTAGACTACCTTTAGCCAGCACACAAAGTGTGAGCGGCGATCATTTAGAACCACCGACCATGACGACTTAATGAAGCACGGTTGATCGCACCCAAATTGGACACATATTGCAACATCTATGGCCAGCTTTAGAGAAAATAATCCCGCTTGAAGAAACGTCAATGAACAGGGAACAGGCATGTTGGTAAATCCCTGTTCCCATCCAAAGCATCGAACCGAAATCAATGAACGTGCAGCGTGGTGATGTCACCACGCAATGATCAATAATTCATTAAACGATCCGTGTATGGGTGCCTCTAGAGAGGACTGTGGAAGACCAGTAAAATAAAAAGTGTATATTTTTTTCCATATGGAAAAATAAATACAAAAAAATCTTAAAGAAAACCCCAATATATTCCATAAATCAGTTTTCAGAACCGGATACAGCACTGGAAAGAGTTAAAGAGGTTTTAGGACTACAAAAATATCACAGTTTATGATAACCTTACGGTTTCATATAAGATTTTCTACCCCTGACGCCAGGAAGAGAAGATCTTCTAGGAAATGGCGTGTACTTGTAGTTTCGCCATCACGGTTGTGTTACATGTCTGTGAGTGAGTGAAGTTCTGCACAAGAGCTGGAAACCCTTGGAAATAATCTTTTGCCCGGCTCAAGAATTCTATCCACCCACACTGCAGTAAAATGAAGGCTATATTTAGAGAACCGTTTTACATAAACTCTAATATTTCTCTGTGTGTACAAATTTCATGAATCGTGGACTCCAGGGGACAGCTTGCTTTCATCTCTGGAACAAGGTTGATAAGTAGATAATTAGCAAAACTTCTCTGCAGTGTTTACTACATAAACGCAGGAAATAAGCACAGAGAGAAACTGAAAGATTTCAGGAAAAAAAGCATTTTACCTTCTACACGGTTCCATTTTTTTGCTCACTTCATCAATGAATGGGGTAACCCCTGCTCCTCTTCTTGACAACATATTGGTGAAAGTTGTATGATACTAAATACAAAAATGTAATGGCAAATAGGGATTTTCAATCAATTTCAAAACTAATATGGTCGTACGATTGACCAGGGAAGGCACATAAATAATTTGATATATCTCCATAAAAGGTAGGGCTACACTATGCACTGGATGCACTGAAAGTGTAGCCATTGCCTAAGGCTATGTTTCTACAGTGTCAAAATGTGTACGTTTGCGATGTGTTTAACGCATTCCATTGACTTTTCAATGGAACTTTATCATGTTGCATTTGTGGTCCATTCAGCTTTTTATAAAAGCAGAGCAACACATTAAGAATGAAGCAGCAAAACACTTACGCAACATGGATGCATTTTTGCGGGTCTACAATAGATTATCTAATAATAAAAAAACAAACAAAATAAAAACGCATGTGTCAAAAACGTTGATTACAGATCACGAACAGATGCAAACTGAACCCCCTGCATTAGGGGAGGGGGGGAAAGTGTTTTTTTTTCCCCAGTGGACACAGACCTTATATAGGTCCACACAGCAGTGAACACATGGCCTTACACAGGGGTAGAGAAAGCACAACAATAAATTACCCAAATCCTGTAATAGATCACGGACCATACCCAATAGGCGATGCGGCAGCTGTATTACCTGCTACAAATCACTAGTGACGGAGATGAGAGAACTGTAATCCCTGCAGAGGTCTGGAGATAGGTCACTGAAGTGATGTTCACTAGAAGCTGGTACCTGACACCAAACACAGATGACTGACTCCATTACAAATCACAACCACAGCAAACCTCTACTACGGCCCAAAAAAAAAAACCTGATGTGATTACATCCGCCATCTGACATCTCATAAACATTATGTGATGACATTACTGCAGATATATTGTAAAATGGACACAACTAGGAGTGTCCACTTTTGTTATTATAGGACACTATGTACTGTGCTCTATGAGACACCTGTGTATACCAGTGCGACATAGGCCATAGGTCAGGGGTGAGAAACCTATGTCATGCATGCCAGAGGAGGCACTGAGCCCTTTCTGTGGACATGACAGAGTCAGATAGAAGGTAGAGGATTGCTGCATCTGACTGCCTATTCGCTCTCCATTCCCTTCTTTCCTCTGCCAATTGCACACATTTCCCACACCCTTTCCTACCACTACCAGCCAGTCAGAAGGCTGTGGGAGGGACAAGCAAAAAGCAAAGCAGGCGTTTATGTGCGTCTCAATATGATTCTTGTGCGATTCAGGGTAAGTTGCCATTTTGGCACTTTACAATAAATAAATGGGGTTTTGGTTTCACTCAAAGGCTTGCCATCACTGCCATGGGGGATTATTAGCCAGAAAAATTTGCAGTAATGTGTGAGAAGAGATCTATGTAGGGGAAACATTTCACAATAAACAAAGAGAAACTTTAATGGAATGTTAAAGCGGCAATAGATCAACTTTAAACAATTACCAGATGTAGATGTGAGGAACTGTAATACACTGTATACAGGTACCAACATGTATTATATACTTTGAGGTTGGTGTGTATATGACAGCTGATCAGTACATACAACACCACCAAATTATTGTCACTCATTTGGTCAGACATTCAAAGGTCACCAAAGACAATACAATCTGATCATACAATTGTAGTGCAAACAAAAAGTTTTATCAAAAAATATCATAAATATGAGGGTCTTTATAAACGATGCAAACTATCTGCATCCAATCCCAGAAGCCCCTGTACTACAATACTAGTTGTTGCAAGATCTACATGTAATAGAACAGACGGAGTGGTGTGGTGAGATGAATGGTGAAGGTGCACACGAATCCAGTGTGATTAGTTCCATAGTAGTGATGGAAACACTAACGCGCTCCGTTACACAGTCGATGGAAAGTGTAACACCTATAAACAGCAGATATCTCACCGTGCGCGTTCTGTGCCATGTCACACACATCTAGGTGTGAACATGTCCCATACCAGTGTGCCACCTGAATCTTCACAGCATTGTTCTGTACAGGAGACATTAGTACTGTAAAGAACTGCAATGTAGTCATTTTACATTATGCAAACGCAGCAATTTGTTGCCACATACACAGTAAGGGTAAGGCTCCACAGGGGAGAACAGAAAAATACAAAGCAAAGCATGTGTTTTTCTGTCCAGTTTCCCGCCGTGAACTCAGTCAATAGACTAAGAAAAAATACAAAAAACAAACTGTCAATGGGCCAAAACCGCCGGTAAATACGATTAAAATCAATGGAGGCAGCTGGCACGGGCACGCATTTGAGCTAAGGATTGCCCGCGGTGCAGTGCGGGCACGAAAAAAAAAAAATTACACGGTAAACCTACTCATTTCTTTATTCCCCGTGTCCGCACTGCACCACAGGCAATCCGCGACAGTGAAGTCCGGCTCACTGGGGTTAATGGAAGCGGTTCCGAGGGTCCCAAACATTCATAGATCACCATGTTGTGTTTGATCCTTAATCCATAAACAGGACAATTGCAGTGCAATCAATAAAGTTATTGATAACTGTGATCAATAAAGTGTTAACAGTAGATACATTTTTCAAACAAAAATCACACACAAGTCGACTATTAAAAAGGTTACATTTAAAACAAATCAACTGCTTTTATTTAGGCCTCTGATCACCAGGAGTATATACTGATCATCACATTACCCTCTTGATTAACAATAAACACATGATGCTTCCAGATATGTAGACGTGACTAACACAAAGGGACGCCCATGTAGCAGTGCTAGGCCACAGTTCCAACTAGAACTGTGATAACTGAAGGTAAATCAGGTTGGTGTCAGTCAGTCAATGATTCCTGCATAAAGCGCCAATGATGGAGGTGGACTATTAACATCCTTAGGGGTGGCTCAGTCTACATTACCAAAAGCACTAACTGGATCCACTCAAGACTGCAACATCCTCCATAAATTTCTATACAGTTCCTGTGTCTCCTGGCTGCATAATCATTGATGGAGGTACGATTGCTCCAGTGATGCCAGCCAGGCATTTGTGTCCCATGGCCTCATTCATAATGCTGGGGATATGTGTTGGGGTCATGGGAAATTTAAATAGATTACATTGTAATGGTTTAAAATTGAAAAAACAAAAAACATCCCGCCAAGGAGAATAAGGGCTTGTTTCCATTACGTTGGGAGCCCTCCGCTAAGCGTACACGCTTAGCGGGGGTCCCCGACGTAGCAGATAGACTAACCTGCTCGGCGGACGGGTCTGTCTTCATTGCGCCGACCTGATCCGCCGGTGTCAGGCTGAACGTAGTCGAGTACGTACAGCCTGTACACCGGCGGATGTCTAAACAGACCATCTGCCGGCAGGCTGAGTCTATGGGATACGTCGGGACCCCTGCTAAGCGTATACGCTTAGCGGAGGGCTCCCGACGTACAATGGAAACAAAGCCTTACTTTGGCAAAAAGTTTAAACATAAAAGTGTACGCCTAGTGGTCACTGGGCTGACTGTGTGGAATAAGTATTTCTACCTAGTTACTACCTAACCATTTTAGTACAGATACTGGGCAGACCAAGTGACATCTTCTGATATAGATTCATCAGGAGTACATCCCAAACTTTCTCAGCTTCAGCCAATGGTCTGCACTCTGGCTGGTTCTTAAGTATAAGTTGGGTGTTTCTGTGCACAAGTAGAAATAAATAAAAAAAGTTTAAACAGATCACCAAACCCTTCAAAAGAAATAATTTCATTCTTAAGCTCCACCATATTAATGTGTAGAAAAACTAAAAAAGTTTAATCCAACTGTCTACATCCTAGGTGCCCAACCTGAGGCCCGGGGGCCACATGCGGCCCTTTGGACGTTGTTCGGCGGCCCCCCTTGGTCCTCCCCCTACGGCCTCCAAAACCTAACCTGTGAAGTGGTCACACACTGACCCGGCTTTCCTAATCAACTCTGGCGGTCCGACAAAATTGTCAACGTTGACCAAAGAAACCAGGTCTACATATGAGCGCTGCTCCCAGGGGCAGGAGGGCGGTGGTTTTGACTGCCTGTCGGGATCTGGTCCACCGCCTGCTGAGATATGTTGATGAGGGTCTGCATCGATGTCATGTGCGGCCCTTTAGTGATGCCGAGGGCCGCACTTGTGGCCCTCCATATCAACTCGGTTGCCCACCACTGGTCTACATAGCTTGGAGATCTCCCACTGGGTCCTGCACACCACACATAATAAACTGTGATTACAGATAACCTAGTGCATCACCTCGACAAGCTATGGGTCTCTCCTCTCCCCCAATATCTGGTGATTGTCAATGATAGATTCCAATTCCTGAGCTAAAGCCTCTGTCTCCATTCTCCCTTGCTTCTGTTACTTTGAATGATTGCCAGTAGTTGGCAAGAAATGAGTCCAGACATGAACAGCTTTTTAAACACAATTTCGAAACACAACTGCACTTCTAAACCTCAGAAACCGCTGGACATAACGATCCAAATTAGCAAAAACAAGGTTAGGAAAAAATAAAAAAAATAATGCAAAGGCATAAGCAAAGTAATGGTAAAAGAGAAGATCAGAATGTTAGCCACTGAATGTTTTCTGCTATGAATTATCAATAAGTAAAACAATGCTCAAGAAATAAAAGTGCAGGTTAGTGATCTAATGCTGCAAAGTCTATAGTCTGGAAGCAGAGGCATCTTTTCTGATCTTACCACTGATCTTACATAAGACAACCACAACTTTAATACTACCTAATATTAGCTAGGTATCCCTTATGACAGGGGTATCAAACTCAAATACACAGCAGGCCAAAATTTTAATCCAGGACAACAAACTCACAGACCAACCTTTATATTTCTAAAGGCCCCCATACACCTTACAATCTTTCTATACAATTTCTGCACAATCAAATTTTGTTCTACCAAAACCATGTAATATGAGGACCTTTCTAAACCTTCCAATCACTATGTATTCTATCAGAGAGGACATCATGATGTCACTGGAATGCACCACTGAGCAGCCAGGACTCGTAATTCTCTGCTCTAAAGCCCCCCATACACCACATACAATTACCATGCAATTTCTGTACAACCAACTTTTCTTCCACCAAAACCATGTAATAGGAGGACCTTTCTACACCTTCCAATCACTATGTATTCTATCAGGGAGGTCACTTTACTACATAGTTGTTGGTAGGTCTCATGGAAATTGTATGGAGGAATCTCAAGGTGTATGGGGGGCTTAAACGTGCGAGGATAGAGGAGCAGTGAGTGCAGTTGGTAAGGGGGCACCTACCTTAGGACACGAAAAAGCTGTAACCCCTTTGAGGAATTAAGTCCATTAATATTTGGAAGAAACATAGTAGCAACAATATCAGCAAAAGGATTGTGGAGGGTAAGAATATTTAATACATATACACACACACACACACACACACACACACACACACACACACAACTCCCAGAGGTAATTATGCAATAACATGATAGCTGGTAGCTGGAGAAGTGCATTTGTCTTTTACATAGGTTTTTAGCAAAGTTTCCAAAGTTGAAAATACAGAACTTGGATGGAAAGCACGTAGTACCAAGGATCGAAATAAAAACGGATCATGAAATGTAGAAGGTACAAAAAGGAAATATAGCGCAAATACCACCAACAATCAACCTCTACTATATACCAATTACAGGGAGTGTATTATTTACCATAACCCAGGGCTTAGAATACAAATGTTAGGTACATTAGTGCTCCCCTACAGATGTAATTGCACCCTTTATGAATGGGAGTGGAAGGCTCAGTAAAGCAGACATAATTCATGAAGGACATATTTGGAAAAGATTTGGCTGCACAGGATAAGGAGGATTGATATTTTCTTGTATACAGTTTCTCCTTCAAATTAAAGCTGGCGAACAATAAAAATGACTACAGTTTGTAACTGAAAGAAAAGCACCAATAGACTGATTTACCTGAAAGAAGCTTCTTTCTGGATTAGACCTTGATTGGCCCACACAGAGCCATGGCATAAACCCCATCATACAACTCTGTCTTTTTTATTTTAGAAAAAGATCACCTTGGTTGACAAATCATTAAGCAACAGTATAAAGCTGAATCCTAAGCCGCTAATAATTGGCAAAACAAAAAATATTTTTTTCACATTTACTGTAGATTTACACACTCACAGGTCCTTTTGATAATGACCCTAGGAAAGGTATGTCAGGCGAAAGCCCAAACACCAACCAACACCTTATGTTGCATTCGCTAGTTCAGTGGTTCCCAAACTTTCCTTGCAGGGCCCCCCTTTTCTATTTAGGAACATTATTGAGCACCCCCCCCCCCTACCTATTCAAACACAGGTTAAGAATGAGCGCCCCCTGGAATACCTTTGTGCGCCCCCCAGTTTGGGAACCACTGCGCTAGATGTTTGCGCTTATTGCTAGTTTCCCGGGCAGTTAACAACCGCCTGCGTAAACAAGCCCTCACTGCCTGTTAAAACTAACCTCCAAGTTGAAAAGAAAAAACTACCTTGCAGGCATTTTTTGTTTTGTTTCATTATGAAAAAGGACAAAACAAGAAGTTAATGAACGGTCAGTATTTTCCAGAAAGCTCACATTTAAAAATCAGTTAGGTTTAAAGTAATACATTTTTAACTGGCACTAGTAACCGGCTTAATGCTATAAACCGGAAATGATGCTCAATAAATTAACCGCTTAGATGTACAGAATTTCTCACTAAAGATTGATTCATTATGAACTTGTGTAAACGGGAAACCTCACAGTCCCAAACTAACTTGCTATGGAGCTGAACACCACTACCATCCATCATGAAGGATCACTACGTCTATTTTGACGCAACGGAGGGCTGTAACGATCACTGACAGATGCACTGCAGGAAACATTTCCTGTGTGTCCTGACGGATGCACCCTTCCGTTGACAGAGGGACCTTGACGGATTGAAAAACGTCGTGGAAACAAGCCCTTACTCTGGTACTCAAAAGGGGCCAAACACTAGCTATGCGTACCTGCATTATTGTTACAAAACTCATATGCATACTAACAACGAACACTATTTTATAAGCTTATATAAACATATTTTACAAAAGCCTAGCAAAATAGAAATGAACAATATTCTACACGTCTGGAAAGAACATATCTATTCTTGCCCCACAGTTTAAGGTGTCCCTGGAGAAAAAACAAGTTTTCATATTTCTGCCATCCCCCAAAGACACAGGTCTGGCCAGCTGCACCTTCGAGTGGCACGGATCACATTTCCAAGCCACTTGAAGCTAATAACATAAAATCCTACACGAATCCACTCTTGTATTTTCATTGGAGTGCTTTCCAGGGAGGTTTAGGCTCCTAAACTCTTCTAGAAGGCACAGTGACTTCACACATAACACAGGAGAAAAGGGATACAAATATCTTGTATTGGGTGGCAGGAGACCACAGTACATTGATAAAATAAAAATTCAAAGCCATGACAGGGCTAAACAGGGAGAACATAGATTTACCATAAAAATCCCTATCTAGTCCATACTGTAAAAGGGGGGTTAAGATTTTTCCGTTTGATCAACGAAGAATTAAAGTTTTTTTGGTTGACTAAACCAAAATCTAGAATGGCCAATTTGTTCAATGGATACATTTTTTTTCGAAAAAATAAAAATCATTTGAAAATTTATCCAACATGTTGGTAAAGTTTTAGCAGTTGTAATTTCAATTGTATTTTCATTCGATATCGGGATGGACGAACAAAAAATCTAATGTTACATTCAATAAATGAGCGAACGATGCTTGACAACGAACAAAAAAATCGAATTGGCAGTTGACTAAAGAAAAAATTTACATGTGTAATCCCACCTTTATATGTTGGACTCTTAACTAAAGGGGAGGCATACACGGTAAAAAATTTTTAATTTAGGTTGATCGTTAAAAAAAAAAAAAAAAAAATCGATTCCTTTAACCTGAATTGTTCTACCAAAAGTTGTTAAAATCAAACATACAATTGACTGAGCAGTCACAAGTTAGTAAAATTCAGCCGATGGTACAACCGACATACTTCTAGGTATGTGTATCTGATTGTACTATGGAGCACGCGCTAGGCATTTGGAAAGGAATCGATCGGTTTTCAGTGTTCTCCCCAGAATTTTTTTTTAGCCGGGCGGCGCGATGACGTCATCGCGCCGCCTGTTCCGGTCCGGCGGTCCTCTGATAGGCTGCCGGCCAGCGGCAGCACACAAATCCTCTGACAGGCGGCGCCTCCCCATTCTTCAGGAGCGCGCCGCAGCCACTGAAAGACTCCGGCCCGCGGCTCCGGTAGTGTGCCGCGGGCCGGAGTCTTTCAGTGGCTGTGGCGCGCTCCTGAAGAATGGGAGGCGCCGCCTGTCAGGCTGCTCGCTGTGTGCCGGGCGGGGACCAAAATCTCCCGGGCGGGCCGCCCGGCCAATCTCCTCTGGGGAGAACACTGGGTTTTGTATCCATCTTACTGTGCAACAGTTGGTTTTAACCTCCCTAGCAATCAGCCTAATCATCTGTTTGATTTCCCCACCATCCCCCCTCGCCTGTCCACATGGGAGGATGTGGGCTGGGAAACTGACGCCCCTCCATTAATATGGCCCACATATCATTCCCCTAACCCCTCTCCACCATCACCAATGATGCAGAGGGTGCGGTGGCAGTCAAATAGAGGGTGCCGAATCGCCACCACTTTCAGCAGCATAAGTAAGTTTTGACAATCCCAGCCCATCCAGTTGTTAAACTCCAGGCTTGTATCAAATGCTAGGGGTTAAATTGCCATCCCAATGATTGATTAAGCAAAAGTACATGTGTGTATGGCCGCCCTTAAGGTAACCATCGAAAAGGTGATTCTCCCTCCATAGATGAGTAATCGATTGCAGCGTGATCACGCAAAAATAATGGAATTGGCCGGGAATTTACCGACAATCTGTTCAGGTGGGGCCACCTAATTTGCAGCCGAGCGACCACAGGGCCACCGCCGGGAAAATGTATGGCAGTCGATCGGCCAAAAAATCTGCCCATGTATGGCTATCTTCAGACTATAGAAGGGGGGGGGGGGATGTAATGGTAATAGGGAAGTGATCACAATGCGACAGCAGTTTCCCCAAAAACAAATAAAGCTTTACAACTGGAAACTTAATTATTAGTATGCGTAAGGACCAAACAAAGACCATGATTCTGCACTGTAAAGATATAGCTACTCGGAATAAAACTTTTTTGTGTAATATTCCACCACACACACGTGTTTAGGTCAATATCCCGAAAATGCTATCTTCCATTTATACAACACTCACCAATAGTGTATACAAATTACAAACTACTTTAGGGCACATTCTTTCAAAGGACCAGTATTTTTATATATATTCAATGACAAATTGTAGTCCTGGACACATTAGCAGACACTAGTAACATCTTCCACTTCCACTTCGAATTACAGTACTCTCCATAATGTTGAATTATTCACTTTTAGGAGTGTACTGAAATCATCAAACTCCTCTATATCCACCTTCTAAAGACCTCAGAGCTCGGCATCTTTGCATAATGATTCCACACATCACTAGCAAAAAAGGAAAAACGTGACCTATAAGGCTTAAACAAGGCAAGGTCTTTCTGCATAGTCCTGAAAATGTGCTATACATATAAAAGAACCAGCGTTGATCGTAGATTCTTATTGCGAATATCGGCACTTCAAGAACTTTCAACACTTCAAGATTTTTAATCTAGTACGATATCTTCGCAATCACGAATATTCAAGATTTTTTATATCAGTACCCAAAACTCCCGTGTCCTGTGCTCGCAATATGCGCATGTACAAGCGCCAATTTGCACAATGAAGGTAATAATGACTGGAGATCATGAATTCTAGGAATTGTGAATACCTATATTGCCTACGCAGCTCATTACTAATAAGAACAATAATGAAGACTGCCGGCTAAAAATTCCTCCAATCAATTTTAGCAATGCCGTGCAAATCTGCAGCAACTTGCCATTATTTAGTGATTACCCTGAAAAGCCTGAATTGACTCACGACACAGACACATGGTTGTGCATGTATACTCTTTCTGTTTATTGATACCCAACTCTTCGAGCTGTGAGACTCTGAAATGTTATTGATAGTCCATGCCAAGGAAGCTTGAAGCAAACTGTTATATTATTTATCTGCAATGCACAGCAATTATTTACCTCCTGACCCTGTATATGAAGTGCTGCCGTGGATTATTCTCACCACCTACAGCAATGGGGAACTGAAACATTCTCACTCACAAAAAGGACAAGACAATGCTTTAAAAGAAAAAGAACAATGGAAATTAAGTTAAGGAACAACTGTGCCCACAAGGATTTATTTACTAAACCTCGCCATATCAATATTTCTCCTATCTCACTATATGTGCTGTGGGTTGGGGGTTGCGGGCGGCCTCCCGAAGGGTTGCCATACTCAGGGGAATCTCCAACAAATCATTTACTAGTTTCATCATATTTGAACTCAAAAGTACATATGTATGCCAATTGAAAACGGATATTTCAACTGACAATTGTGAAAGCAGTTAACTAGTTGACCTGTTTAAATGTGTTAGTGTAAGCTGAATGTCAACCCTCCTGATGAAGCCAGAGTGTGAAATGCGTTGAGAAGAGCATTCAGCAAATATATGACCTGCTTGTATTAATCGTTATTAAATGGAATGTACTTGTATGTAACAGATTTTCATATGGTTTATTAAGAAGATTTATTAAGATATGGTCTAGATGCATAAATTGTCATCCAATGCAATGTATTCCTATAAAATTGATCTCTATACGGTTATTAAATAAGTGATAAATGTTAATAACTGTGGGATACCTTTTAATTGAGATTTCTTGTCTCCACATCGGGTCGGGAGCTTGAGATTGGTAATATTCTTTCATCCGTTCCCTCCTCTCTTCTTGTTTATATTTATAGGGATGTTTGCACAGAGACTAATTTGGAGAGTGTCTGACACTATTGGGTTAAATAAATCCAAGCGTCTACTCACATTGACTTGGCCTGATTTTGTCCCTTTGAACTCTGCCTGCCCTGACTTTGGATTGTCCCTGACCACCTCTCCTGCCTTAATAGCCATCTGTACTGTACATTATTGGCCAATGAAGCCTGTTATCTGAATAGCTGGTGTTGTTAGGGATTGTGTGCCTAGGCGCATTAAATGATCGCATGAAAAACTATTCATTTTACCTGAATCAAACATGACATCAATGGAGGAGTGATAAGAGATGTTAGTAAATTTTAGTCCATTAGGTATCTGAAGGGTTTTCTAGGTATTTGAACTGGTTTGCATTTGATGGTACTATGGAGCATGTGAACAGGGCTAAGGAAAGGACTTGATCACTTTATGTATGTTGGCACGATTGATCGGTGTTGGCCTGATAGTCCATATCTCAAACACACAAGCTGCTTGAAGAAGATCAAGCAAAAGTTGATGTGTGTATGGCCAACTTTAGGGGGCAGTTAGTTTATCTCTACATTATCTGGTGTATTGTTCTTTTCTCAACACACTTACCCACTGCATTGATTTATTTATAGAAAATGGGATTACTATATTTATAATCATCCAAAAGTGTCACCAACTATATGCACTATATTAGTATCACACCAGGGCCACCATCAGGCCGGTACCGGTGGCCTGGCGGTCCAATGCCCAGTAGGTACCACGCCTGATGCTGTGGTGTCAGCATGGCAACTGGGTTCCCCTTCCTGCACACTACCTCCTGAAAAGCAGCCTCCATGCTGCCGACATCTTAGTCCCCAAAGCTACAGTGGCTGCTCCTCAGATAGTGGTGTAGGTGTATGGGGCCCTGAAATTTATGATGGCAGCCCTGTACATGTAAGGAGATACCAATGAAAGCATACCACTTTCTGCAGTTAAGACAATAATGAGGCTTTATCACTTCTGTGTTCATTCTAAAAATCATTCAAGAAAGTTTTCACATTTTCACTTTACTGCTGCAAAAAAATTTTGTTGCAAATTTATAAATACCACATGAAATGCTCAGAGAACTGCAGTGGTAACCTCATGAGGATCTCAGTAGTTAATTACGACGGTTTTTACAACGGTTTATAAATTCCTACCTCCGACAGGCCACATGCGTGTTGTATACAGCGATGGAGGGCTAAGGAGGAGGAAGCCCCTGACGGGAGTTATACAGGTTAGTGGAAGACAAGTACACATGTCCGATTACTTTGATAGCGCCCAAGTTCTAGTTTTCTGTGTACCTTTAAATTCATACCAATCTAATACTACTTCTACATGGAAATGTTCAGATTTGCTAGCAATGATGTTGCTTCTCTCTGAGTTTAGGCTTTATTTTTCCCAATGCTGAGAGAAATTGATAAAGATTTATAGATTTTAATTAGTTATTTTTAGCTTGTATTCCTAGTGCATTACTATAAAAGAAAATGAATATAAAGACAAATTTGCTGTCATCTATCTGCTCGTTGAAATGTTGTAGTCTTCACATTTCCTGCGATTAGTGGAGTTTCCATTCCCAAGACACACCTTTCACAGCCAATTACAGAAAGCCGTTCATTCATTTTCTCTATTCCAGTTATAAATGGCCTTCAATTTGGAATTCACATTTTCTATATTTAACTTCTCTTCAAAAAGTCTAACACAATTTGCTGTACAGTAAATGAAATTTGTTTTGAAAGTGCTACTTCTCCTGTGAACAAGGAGGATGATTCCAGCAGCTCGGTCCCCGGGGAGCAGCTAACACTTGTAGTGGAAAATACGCTACAATTCACAAAGAAAATACATTCCTAGTCAATTACTTGCGAGGGATCCGTCACCTCAACTGAAAGATTTGATGACATAGAACTGCAGTGAAAAAGATTTATCCTGCTGTGTATTTCCTCAGCAATGGTTCCGCTCCTTTCTCCATCATTGTTCATTAAAGATTACTAACCACAGAAAGCAGACCTGAAGGTTATCAGCATGTACATTTCCCTTTCCTTTTATATTATAATAAACCCAACATAACAGAACAGGATAAAATCGTATTGTAACACTGCACACGGATATGCTAAATAAAAATGCTCTGGTCTGCATTGGTAAACAGCGGTGTAAAGTCCAACCATGAACTTATCGTATCTGCTGCATTTAGTTTATTTAACATACAAAGATTGCTGATCTGGTCAGAGCTGTCCCAGGTCTTCTGCACACAAGAGAGATATAAGCGAGCCATATAAACATTTGAGGATAATCAAATTATTAGCCCCCTCACCTTATGAAAGTAGACCCCATGACAAAAAATAAATAGTCAGGAAAATAGTCAGAGACCGAGTTCTTGAAATCTTGCACTTATGTTAACATTTTGTGGGAGAATGTGCAGTAATCTGCTTGTAGTCTAGGCCTAGGATGTCGCTGGGTCTACCAACCAGACAAGGACCCAAAGCATACATCGAAATGAATCAGTTCCTTGAGGATACGAAAACCAAGATCCTAGACTGGCCTTCACTGAGAGCAGACCTCAATCCTATTGAGAATCTGTGGCGGGTGCTCTAAGTGAATGTCCATGCTTAAACCATGTAATTTGGAGCAGCTAGAATAGGCTATCTTCCCACTTATCAGTCACACTAGTTTCAATGGGCTTGTCCCCATTGATACCAATGCGCAGGGCTGCGATTGGGGCCACAATCAAATCATGGCTCCCCTCTTTCTGACTGCTGGCGGTTTTTCCTCTGATTGCACCAATAGACATGAATGGAGGCCATTTGCGACCGCTCGTGGAGGCAATCAAAAATCGCTTCCATTTATTCTCTATGGGGGTGGATTTTTTTTTGTGTTTTTTTTGTTTTTTAATCGCTGGTGAAAACTGCCTGGTCAATCGCCTAAGTGGGAACATAGCCATAGTTCAATAGAAGAATGGAGCTAAATCCCTCAGGAGACCTGTGCCAACCAAGGAACTACTCTTAAAGATTGTTGTGGGTTATAAAGGGGACACTATTGACCAATAAATTTGGATCTCTTATTTTAGCCCCCTCTTGTTTAAACTCTGTTCATGAAAAAGATATCCTAATTAAACTTAGTGGATGCTGTTATTTTGGAAACAATTACACTATAAAAAACAAACACTTGTTCTAAATGGTAATTTTAATAGAGATATCAGGAGTTGTCTAATTACATGAGGAGCACGTATCAGTTTGGCCTCAACTGTAAATCAGTTTTTTGCTCCAACAGTTGCCTTGTGCAATTAAAATTTAACTGTAAATAGCTATACACGGGTCGATTTTTGAATCTATTCCAGCACAATTGATCGCCATACTCGTTCTTTGATTGTTCTCTAATCGATTGCATCCAGGTGTTTTTCGAGCTGGATCAATCAATCCTGCTCGAAGAAAGCTCAATTGAACAGGGAACCAACATATTGATAAACTGTGTTAGTTTGCCAACCAAAAAGTCTTCTCATCAACATGTATATGTCTGTTTACACAGGTATTAAATGGTAAAGCTCACCATACATCATTTCATCTCTCTGTATAATTTCCTTCAGATCTCCAAACAACTATGGATTCCTTGATTGAATAGAAATTGATGGAATAGTCTAGGACAGTGTTTTTCAACCACTGTTCCGCGGCACACTAGTTGCCTAGAATGTTGCCTGGTGTGCTGTGGGTTTGACCCCACCCTCGGCCCTCCTATCTAGCTGCCTCTTATAGTAAAAGTCTTATACTATAAGAGGCAGCTAGATAGGAGAGCTAAGCAACCGCATCCTCACAGAGCCGGTCCGTGTATAACATATACTATAAGACTTATACAGCCGATCCGTGTTATACACAAACCGGCTCTGTGAGGATGCGGTTGCTTAGCAACACGTGTCCCCACAGACCAGGGGCAGTGTTTTTGCTTTGCTGGTACGCATCTGCGTTCCAGCGGGGCACCTGCTGATGACGTACTTCCGGCGGGGACCGGAAGTGCGCCACGATCATGGTGGATAAAAGTCGATTTAAAAAAAAACAAAAAAATCTGATTTTATGGATTTAAATCAGATTTTTTTGATTTATATTGATTTAAAAAAAAAAAAAAAATGCTTTTTGGAGGAAAAAACATTACCATCCCAAGGTTATTCCATGATGAAATAAAGATTAGTTTATGTAGAATAAGGCTGTATATGTTTAAATGTTTTGGTAAATAAATTCCATAAAAAAACATCCCAAAAACAATAGACAGAAGTTGATGATGGCATAACACATCACACATCTGCTTTTGTGTCTCCGTGTCTATTCAAGGTAGATTTTGGGTGATGTGCTTATGCCATCAACTTCTGTCTCTGTGTTTTTGTGAGATTATTGGGCAGTTTCTCTGCTACAAGATATTATCACAGATGCTGAGTTTACTTTTGCAGTTCTCAAAACTAAGTGCAACAGAAAAGTTGTCCAAATATGAATGATAAACCAAAACTGGGGATAAAAAAAAAAACTAATATGAAAAGTTGTTGTTCTAAAAATCTTCACTTAGTCGCATTTTAAAGTTATACCGGCAAAAATTATTGAATTAAATCAGTTTGAGCCTTACAGACTAGTGATTTAAATCAAATCCACCCTGGCCACGATTATGCGTATCGTCGGTGCCCTCCGATTTTTTTTTCCATGAAACAAGTGTGCCTTTGCCCAAAAAAGGTTGAAAAACACTGGTCTAGAAAGACCCTTATGTCAACATTTGATTTTATAAACTCATGATAAAGATGATTTAGTGATATAGTAATGTGTATGGTGACCTTAATACACTTAAGTAGATGTGATGCCAGTTCTTTATTGGACCAACTTATCTAATCAACTGAATGGCATTTCACAACAATTCTTACATGAGAAATATACGCGGTTACCAATTCACTCCGTCATACTCTATCCTTCCTCAAAAAACCTTTACAGTTTGTTGGATACTATCTTCCCTTCTAACAAAATCATCTTAACAGGCCATAAATTGTATATGAAATGCACATCTCTTCATGTGTCATGCGGGGGTTTGTCTGAAGATTTAACCATTTTCTGTATGGTCTGGATTACTAATGTTTAAAACTCCAGGTGTTAAACGTCTGAAGTGCTAATAACCAGGGTGGATAAAAATGAATGATTTTTTTTATTTAAATCAGATTTTTAAAAAATAAAATGCTTTTTGAGAAAAAAAAATTCTTTTACCATCCCAAGGTTATTCCATGATGAAAGAAGGATTCGTTTTTAATTATGTAGAATAAGGCTGTATATGTTTCATTTTTTGGGAAAATAAATTCCATTAATCCATTCACAATGTCATGCTCTTCCAGAGGTTTTCGTAAGATTTTATAAATCAATAAAACTACACTCCGTTGTATAGTGGCCAACATCCCAAAAACAATAGACAGCAGTTGATTATGGCATAAACACATCATCCAAAATTTCCCCTGGAATAGACAAGGGCGAGGTGACTTTAAGGGCCATTCACTGTGTAAAAGCAATACATGTATTATACACAGTGCAAAAGATGAAGTAATGACCATCAAATCAATCAGAAACAATGCGCAATGTTGCGGATGTCACATCTGTACACGTGCTTAGACAATAAAAATAGTCCAAATGGCGCAAATTTCACCCCAACACGCAAGACTTCCTCAGGGGGTACGATATGTCATTTCATCGGCCAAATCTACATAACACAAACAACCAGCACAAGGGGATCACTCATACTGAATAACCAAAATCGACATAAAAGTGGACACAGATCCTCAGGGGTCACCCACGTCCATAGATCAATATAGATAGATCATAGATCAACATTCACCAGTGAGGAATGGAGAGACAGACAGACAGACTTTAAACTACATAAATGCCGTGGTGATCTGCAGATCAATTTTTAATACATTTACTTTGGTAACCATGATCAGGTGATGGTTAAAAATTCTATTGCAAACTTGACTCTAGAAAGAGACCATAACAATGAAATGTACTGGGAACAAGTGGAGGGGAACCAAATTGTCTTGTCAAGGTGACAAAGGGCCAGATTTATATGGGCCTGACATCTCTATGAAGGGCTTACCTCTATTTGGCATTATGGATGTGGCAGTGTGATGCATAAATGCGCCTGATTGGGGACACAGGCACTTTACTTCCATGTTCATTAAGTGTTAAGCATTGCATTATTGGGGCAATGAACACATTATAGGCAAGGTTGTGCACAAACTAAACAATGGGCTTCGTCTGCCATGTTGAAATCCCCACGTTGGAGACTAGACCTACTGTAACTGTGAGGAGAACTTCGATGGCCACCTACTGGGGTCATGTCGGCAAAACTGACTGTGACAGAAAGTCACAAGAAACTTTTATGTCCGTACAGAGCAGCAGGTACATAGAACAATGGGTGCCATCATGAGAATAATGCCAGGGGTGCTAACCCTAGTGAATTCTGCACTGAAACAAGTGACATCCCCTAAAATCAAACCCTACAAAAGGCATCTCTAACCACCCCCCAAACAATGTCCTGTACAAGTGCGCCTTCTTGTCATATTTGATCTTTTTTTTGTTTCATAATACTCGGCAATAATAGCCAATCATGAACGCAGAGACGGCTGTGACCTACTGGATGGTTGCTATAGGAACACTGCTTCCTCCGATACATGTTATGCATTTTAAGTGCCCTCTCTTCATAAGCTACAAGGATGCGGATTTACTTTGTCCTCGGCAACTGACAATTAAAGGGGGAAAAGAAAAGATCACAAAGCAATCCGGGGAAAATAAAATATTGACACAAAGGTTGACGCATCTCGCAGTATTCTGAAAATGTAAATACACCCCGGTACTGCCCAGAGAATAAAGAGAATTCCCCTAACATCCTTGATCAGCTAATTTCACAGCCGGCACAAGGATGCATTGTACTCATCCATTCCACACAGCACGGCAATCATCACTGCATAATAATAACACAGCAATGAAAACTCGGGGGCAAGACACAATTATAGAAAGTTGAAGAAAATAAATCTGCTGTAGAGAATTGTTAAAGCGGCGGGTTCATATGAAGCCTTCCATTACCATGTTCCAATACCAATTTCTGCAAAGATTATGTTAAGGTTTTGCTTCCATTGCAAATGTTGCCCATAGCCAAGAAAACTCCCCCCATTGTGAGAACTAAGGATATGTCACCATTGCAAAGGTCTATGGGCGCGGTTAGTGGAAAATAGTTGCAGCCGCCAGCTGTTAGAACACGGGGTGCCGCGATTTGATCGTGGCCTCAATTGCAATCATGCGCGATCCTATCAATAGGGACAAGTCCATTGAAAGTAGTGTAGGCGCGTGGAAGGCGATTCTGCCGGCGAACATCGATTAAAAAAGTGGGAACATAGCCTAAGGGTATGAGTGCAAAGAAAATATTCATGGGATCTACCAAACTTGATATATTTCTAGATCAGCTGCCATTTCCTGAGGACACCATGAACTGCATTATCCAACAAGCCCATGATGAACACTTATTAGATGAAGATACAAGAAGTATAACTCTACGAGAGGATGAGTTAGCTTTCCATAGTTTACTTTGTACTACATGGTTCTTTGCCTTGTAAGTGCCCACAACTCACAGATAGGCTAACTCGGCAAACAGGACACTATAGACCTCCAGCCAGTTCCAGGAAAATAGCAGTCCTATTATTTTCTTGAATAAAAGAAAAGGCAAACGGGAACAAAACAAAAAATAGTGTAATGGTTCAGCAGAGCCCTAAGTCCAAGCAGAAAAACAATCCTCCCTTGGGTTTAGTGCTCATAGCTCAGACATAAGTGACTCCAACAACTGATTTCCCAACAAAACAAATAGGATACCCGTTCCACCCGTCACAGGTTTCTACCACTAAAACCTGGACCAGGTGGCCAAGTAACCCACCCAACACTTTCCTTGGCCGACTCCAGGACCCTCAAACCAGCTTTTACAGAAAGCCTGGGCCAAAACCAACACAGTACCGCTAGCCATACATGGCTCGATCTCTCATTCAATTCCCAAATGATTGATCGGAGTGCGCTTTCTCAGAAATCTATTATTTGGGAGCTGAACACAACCCACCTAAAGCAATAGACCCAAGAAAATGTCAACTGAACAGGGATCCAACATGTCGGTATTTCCCTGTTCGATTGTCATTACTTTGCATGGGGACTGAGGGCAACTATTGCGTCACCCTGTTGAGATCACACAAGGATTGCTGGGGAATCTTGCAGTGTATGGGCGGCTTAAGACTTCTGGAGCCAACGCCTCCACTTTTGTGCAACATACACACCATCTAAGACCACAAAATGAGAAAGCTGGTCACAAGCTCTATACTCACTCCAGGTTATAGTAGAGTCAAAGAGTCAAAATCCCCCAAACTTGCCCGAGATAAGCCAGAAAATTTCCCAGCTCTGCAATACAAGTAGATTGCAATGAAAACCATATACAATAAAATACATTATCTATTGTTCTGTAAAGCTAAGGGCTGTACAATATCAAATCTTATACACAAACTACATGGAGAAATCCCTCTTTAGACAAAGGACAGCCTGCTCCGTACAATCATTTATTTTAAGTCACGTTGCAGAAAATAGGATTCAATAAACCGTGTGATCACTATATATTACCCTCATGTCTATTATAGTGCAACAAAAAATCCCACTTTCATGTAAGAATGTAATCACACAGAGTTGTATTCCTTAAACTAGCACACAGGGAAGGGATATGCCCCCCTTGTGATCCATTCAGCTTCATGTGTTGTCAAATGATCGTTATTATCAGGGCCGTGGAGTCGGAGACATTTTTGGGTACCTGGAGTCGGAGTCTGTAAAAAATAGACCGACTCCGACTCCTACTAAATTTAAATGGGAATTAAAAAAATAACTTCAAATGTCGCAATTAACAAACAGTCATAATGAACGACTTCTCTGCTATAAGGATAAATGCATGACGTGCGTAACATTACAGCGCCCACTGTGACCCTCGCCTTAAGGCCCCCACACAGGTACCGAGTGGGGGCCGACAGATCAGCTCAGATGAGCTCTAGACTGCACGCTACTCTCCAGAGCTGACAGCAAACATGATTCATGATTTCCCTTGAACCCCATAGTCATGTGTAAAGTTAAAGCTAAAAATCTAAGTATTTGTCGCCTCAGCGGAATTACAGAGGTTTCTCAAATGGTCACAAAGGGTGCCGCCGTTAGTTTCAATGGAGACGCCGCTCTTCATTGAAACTAACAGCATCGGCCAGAGATTATCGGACATGTCCGTTCTCTGGCCGGCCGAGCTGTGGGGTAACAACAATCTGTCGCCCCATGTGGGCACCCCTGATCGGCAAGCGCACACGCCCATGGGTCGCTGCTTGGTGCGTGTATGGCAGCCTTAACTCTCGCTGATAATGAAGTAAATGTTTGTTGCCGGACTAGAGACGTTTGTATACGTGACGGAATGGATCGCCAATAGTTCAAGACTGAAGCTGTAAAACATTTGAAAAACCGCTGTTATTCAGCTGAGGCGACAAATACTTAGATTGCTAGCTTTAACTTTACACATGACTATGGGATTCCAGGGAAATCATGAATCATGTTTGAAGCGCCCCTTCACCCTGCCTCTTCTTGGAGCCTTCCACTGCCCTATCTTCAGCAGAAGATCAGAACACTTAAGCCGGGCACACAGGTAGATCTGTAAAAAGATTTGAGTACAATCAATTAACTTGCGCACTCACGGTGCTTGATTGTACTCTAATCTGTTTACAAACCTACCTGTGTGTGCTTTCCTTCGGGCAGGATCAAGAGAGCCGGCTCAAAGGAACTTGATTGAACGGGGTTCCAACATGTTGGAAAACCCTGTTCAATCTCTAAAACCTTGCATGGAGACGTGAGTCTCCATGGAAAGTATTGAAACAGCTGCGGCTGCTGTCAGTGTGAAGGGGCGGAGCCAGCACTCCTCACTCGGAAGCTGTGTGAGTGAGGCAGCTGTATGAGACAGGCTGCTCTCCCCAGCTTGTGGCATGTTGTAAATCACACACTGCAAGCTGGGGAGAACGGGTCCCCATTGAATGGGAATCGATGTGCCCATGTGGTACACAATGATTTCCGTTCAATGGATCCCCGATTAATGACAGCGTGGTGCCTAGCTTAGGAAAAAAGCAGCAGCATCTTCTGCCTAACTTCCTTTCTCTGCTTTAATTGGCCATTACAGTACAGTGTTGGTTTCCTGGCCAGTAGTTCTGTGGTTAATGTATGTTGCCTTCCTTTTTTTCCCAATGGAAGTATAAAATACATTAGCATATTTAATACTGAGGAGTCGGAGTCGGAAGAATCAGAAAAGAATCAGTCTGAGTGGGGGAATTTATCGACCGACTCCACAGCCCTGGTTATTATACAATTTTTAGAGAATAACAGTAACTCGTCTCATTATAAACAAAAAAAGTTAAACCATGTGATACGGAATTTATAATAAAAAAAAAAGAATAAAATCTATATAAGAAATGGCCATGAATGTCCATAGTGCCGCTTACATTTAGCCTTTAATGAGTGTGTGTGTGTGTGTGTATATATATATATATCCTTTGCTTGTAGCAACAGGGAAAAGGTGACATGTAAAAGTACTTGTTACCGCTGAGTTTTTCACAACCCATTTCAATGTTACATTTCCAGTTTGAGTATCTAAGCAAGCTTCTTCTAAACGCTTCAGACATAAATGGTTATGACACCTGCCTCACAAGTGTCGCCTTCCCAAACTCCGGTAGAAGATGACGGCTCTAATATAGACGTGATAACAAAAGAAATGAACAATGCCGCCTTGGGAACAAAGACGCCGCAAACTGACAAGTATTTAAGTTTACAAAAAGGCTTCTGAATAGCTGTTTGACTTTGTAAAGAGGCTCGGAAGTAGTTAGAGTTCACAGACAACTTGACTGCACAGATAGAGCTTAAAGCAGACCTAACACCTCCGAATCTGCCTTCTTTCCCTAAAAATAAGACAGCGTCTTACAATAATTTTTGCTCCCAAAGATGCCCTACGTCTTATTTTCGGGGGATGTCTTATATTTCTATGAAGAAGAATATGAATAATATTGGGTTATCAGGGTGGAAGGATCACTTAAAATGGCACAGGGGGATCAGAGGGGGGAATCAAAATGGCACAGGAGACTCAGAGGGGGGGGGGGGATTACCAATAAAGTAACCCCTTCTGATCCTCCTGTGTCATTTTGATTGCCCCCTCTGATCCCCCCTGTCCAGAGTTACAGTACCCTATCTCTGTAAGGGGGCCTTATTTTCGGGGAAACAGGGTATTCTCTGCACCAATAGGGCAAGTCGGAGGTCAAATGAAAAAAGAAAAAACGTATTTGGTAAATCGTTAAAAATTCCACAACACTCCATCTCCCCTATGACATTGCGCCGCATCTGTAACAGGTGACGCTGAAGGGCAGGGTGTTACAGGATTCAAATTCGGATAGGTGGAGGTCTAGAGGACTGGACACTCCAGGCACGGTGGCACGGGAGCAAGCAGACAGGAAATGTAAGTATTTTTTCTTTTTAGTGTTGACTGTTTTCGTTGTGTGTTTAAACACATTTTCTTCCTGTCAGCAAAAGGTTCTAAAATTTCTGTGCACTGGGATATTTTCAGGATGGATAAAAATCCATTTTATTTTTAACTTAAATCAGATTCTTTAAAATAAAATGTTTGAGGAAAATATATTTCCATCCAAAGGTTATTCATTCATGAAAAAAAAAAAGATTAGTTTTTTACTTATGTAGAATAAGGCAGTATAGGTTTAATTTTGGGGGTAAGTAAATTCCATGAATCCATTCACAACGTCCTGCTCTTCCAGAGGTTTTTGTAAGATTATTGGGCTGTTTCTCTGCCTACAAGATATTATCACCGATGCTTGGTTTACTTTTGCAGTTCTCAAAACTGAATTAGTCTCAGCAGTGATCACATGCCTCTTCTTCACAGCAAAAATGTTACAACATGAACAGAGTTAAGAAAATTACCTTAATCCTATTGCTCTGCAAACCTATGAATACAGAAGCTAAGTTTCAAAAAGTTCAGTGAATAGAAACTTTTTTTCTGATAGTTTGGAGTGAAATAGATCTGCACAAGAAGAAAGTGAAACTAAAGCTAGGAACACACGGTTCGATTTAAGCATATAATCGATGTAAATCAATGAAAATTTACATCGATTGTACCAAAATCTTAGCGCGGACACATGGTACAATCGACGATAATTGTTCGATGAAAAGCTTTACATTGATTGAAAAGTGACCGCACTAGTTGGAAAACTATCGTTGAATTGTACCATGATCTACTTTTTCATTATCATCGTACAATTGTATTCGAGGAAGGGATAGTTTACTGTTTGTAGGGCATCGACGACTTTAGACAATAATCAATGTTTTCTGCATCGATATTGTACTACGATTGTATGACACTATAGCGCACACGGTACAATCGATAAAATACCAAAATCGAGGTTCTTCATCTAATCTTACATCGTCTGTATGCTTATGTATGCTATAACATTTTAAGAAAAAACCTAAACATGACAACAGTCCAAGCATTCTGCTATTTATGAAGAACAATGTTTATGGCGTTAAGCCCTGAGAAAGGGGAAAATGCTGAACCCCCAACACGTTTGCTAATTCGGCTAAAAATAAAACCTTGGACTCTAAGCACTGTACATGTATTGG
Organism: Ptychadena robeensis; assembly: GCA_036250615.1. Taxonomy (NCBI): domain Eukaryota; kingdom Metazoa; phylum Chordata; class Amphibia; order Anura; family Ptychadenidae; genus Ptychadena; species Ptychadena robeensis. The sequence continues at coordinate 27,984,162 of CM070035.1, forward strand.
GCACTTTTTAAATTCTGTATCCTCTCTACAACACGCATTAAAAGTTCTAGAAAAAGAAGAAAAAAGCTACAGGCACGTCACCGTACTTACTGTCCAGAGCATTTATTTTTCATTATGTGATCAAAAAAAGAACAAGGACTCACTAGCAGCCACCAATTAGAAGGCATTGCCCAACCGTTGTTCTCAGGATCTTGGTGACATATATTACAATCTCCACATGAAAATTAAACCTCTATTCATCTTCAGTAACACCCTTGAACAATATGGGAAAATGTACGTTATATTGCAAACTTAAGAAACTGTTTTGTCCTCTTCTAGGCCGTTCACATCGGTCTTTCTTGCACTCGTTTAATGTGAACTTTAAAACTTAAATTTTAAATGTGAACTTATCCGAGGAATGTGTATTACTTTATGATGCCCAATGCATGTTAGGGCTCATTCATGATAGAACCATTGGAAACAGCAATTAAAGCGTTTTTCTTCCCCATGTCCAGCAATTGCCTGCGATTGTCAGTGCGTTCACATTTCTACAAATAAAGCTGGACTAAAATGACCAATTTCTCGTGCTGTGCAGTCCCAATATTTGAAATATTTCACTTACCCCATTACTCGTTTTAAGCCCCCAACAAAGCATTCACATTAGATAATGTATGTCTGCTAATGTATGTTATAGAGCAAAGCTTTAACAAGCTCACCACGTCTTTTTACAATAAGTGGAAAAAAGATTTCAGAGTATGTCTGAACTATGTCTAAGCCAAAAAATACGTAGCATTTTCAGATAGCAGACATAAAATGTAATAAGTAGAGGAGTCTGTACAACAAGTCTTAAGGTTTTCAAGAAAAATGTTATTGCAGTATCGTAGTAGCGCAGTATGCTTTACTGAAGTCTTTCATCAAAATACAACATACATGGGCACTAAACACCACAGGATGATGAAAGGAAACCACAAGTGATCTGCATGCTATGACCTACACTCCACAGTATAGATATACCTGAATGGAGATCAATACAGCTGCACAGGAAGGGGACTAACTGAAGATCTGAGCTGGGAATAGAATAGTCTGACAGACCTGAGCTAACAAATAGATTGAATACAAGCTTAAAGATGAAATGAGTAGCTTGTACATGGGTTCTTCAGGATTTTGTTGGGGAAGGGTGTGTGTATTTATAATATATGTATATACACACACAACTCTTTTGGTGCACATAAAGAGTTTGTTTCCAAATATCCTGGGAGGCTGTTCTGTATTCCAATTCCACGCTGAAATTCAGACAAATGCAACAGCTAGTGCTAATACAGTTAACACATTCACCAGCTTGTGAAGAGACAAATTTTACAATCTGGCCCTAACAACTTACCCATGAGCAGATATTTACATATGGGAGAAGAGATGAGTCTTGCACAATTACTTTACACTCTTCATTGCAATAAACACACATGCTATCAAAATAACATCAACTCACTCACTGGTCCTCATTCTTAAACTGTGTTTAAATAGGGAGGGGGGGGGGGGGCTCGATAATGTTCCCAAATAGAAAAATGGGCCCTGCAAGAAAAGTTTGAGAACCACTGATTTAGTGAAAGCAATGTTAAAATGTTATTGTGTCCCACATAATGAAATCGGGGATTCCATCTTGTTTTTAACTCTGATCAACAGAACAACTCCTTCAAGCCAAACTGAACTCTGCAGGGAATTCAGTAACAGCGCAGAGAGATTACTGTTTATAGACACAGAATATCTTACATTCCACCCAACTACCGTTAAGAATAGTTTTGTTACAAGGAGCTTTAAGAAAAAACAAATGATGTCACTGTACTCTAGCACAGCATGTTTGAAGATAGGAGAATTTGACAGGCGCTCTGATCTATTACAGTTCTATCCCAGAATCATCAGATTACCTAAATCAGAGAACTATCAACAAATGTTCCAATAAAAGTGCTTTTTCAGCCATCTGGTTTCTCAGTTTCACAGTGCAGAACTGAATATACTCAAACATATTGGATGGCGCAGGAATTAGGAGACATTTCATGCACAAAACTCAATGGATCCCAAACTTATAGAACCCCAAACAAAACAGGAGATGAACATTTTTCAGAAAATGTCCAAAAACCACTTCCATGTAATAGGCTTCGTAGGCAGCAGCCATTAGAGCGAGCACACTGGGTTTTCTTTAACCTCCCTAGCGGTATGCCTGTATTACGTCAATGTCAACGGCACAATCTAAGCAATCATAGCCCATATCTCTGCTGATTTTCCCGACCCTACCTCCTACCCTCTACACATCACTGGCGTCATCGAGGGTGCCAGAGTTGTGTGCCACGTTTCAGAATTGCTGAAGGCTCGCTGAACATAGCTAAGTATGGACGATCCTGGTCTGGGCAAACGGCCAGGGGGGTTAAGGGTGCCACATCAGTATTATATGTATTTTATAACATAGCAACATTAGAACACCCACAGCAACTGCAGTGATGTTAATGGTTTACTGCCTTTCTTGACATAAACCTTTGCATCCAGCCCCATTGACTCTCCTCTGTTTCTTCCCCACAATATATGGAGGTCATGCCTAGAGCATTAATGGACTACTAGTAAAAGCTATCTTTTGCCTATGTTTGCGATACAATGTTTAGGTTGTCTACCAAAAACTACTTTTCAGGGTGGATAAAAATCAATGAGTTTAAAAAAAAATAATCAAAAATCAAAATCAGATTTTTTTGATTTAAATAGATTTTTTAAAAATAAAGTGCTTTTTGAGGAAAATCTATTACCATCAAGAGGTTATTCCATGATGGAATAACAATTAATTGTTAAATTATGTAGAATAAGGCTGTATATGTTGAATTTTTTTGGTAAATAAATTCCATGAACCCATTCACAATGTCATGCTCTTCCAGAGGTGTTTGTAAGATTTTATAATAAATAAAACTA
>CM070035.1:27999640-28022526 GCA_036250615.1 Ptychadena robeensis
ACTTCTAGTGCCATTCATGAAAACATAGATTCCTGGTGGTAGGTCCGCTTTAACAGTTCTATCGCCTTAGAATAAAGTATTAAAGTCCATTGTATAACATTTGTATCATTTCTACAACCACATTATGTGATAGATTAAAAACACATGGATTCCTTTTCATAGACCTTAACCGATGCTTCATAGTAACAAATCCATCAAAGAAACCTAGAAAACCCATCAGATACTGGAATAATCGGCTGAAATTTACCAACATGTCCGATCACTGCTTAGTTCATTTTTTTTTTCTGAGCTCGATAAAAAAAACAAAAACCTGAATTTTTTTTATGAAAAAAAAAACAAAAAAAAAAACAATCGCCTCCATAACATAAAAAATAAAATCGCGTCCATAGAGAATAAATTGACGAAATTTTACGATCACATCCACACACGATCAAAAAACGCATCCATTCATGTCTATGGGCGCATTCAGGAAAAAAAAAATTGCGTCCGTTTGCGATTAGAACAAGGGGAGCCGCAATGCGTGATTACGGCAATGCGTGATTACGGCCATCAGTTGAGTGGGGACAAGCCCATTCAACTAAATGGACACCATCAACGCAGATTTCCGCACATGATTAAAGCACGAGCACGAGGCAATTAATCTTCTCCAGGAAAAGTCAATTCCCAAACACAGCCCCCCCCCCCCTCCGCTTATACATCACAGACTCTGCTGTAATAATATATGTCCCAAAAAATCTACACAGCGGATTCATTACCATACAATCGTAATTTCATATACAAATCATAGATATGATAATAAAAAAATAAATAAAATCAACGCAATCTTGAAAAACTGGACCATTGAGCAAAATTTACCAATATGTCCGATCTCTTTTTCGATCGTTTATTTTTGTTCGGTATCGATCGTACCAGGTGTGCGGGAAACACATGACAAATAGGCGAGCTGAGTAACTATACTGTGATAACAGGTCTAGATTTTTCATCCAATCAACTTCATTTAATCAATTAAAATTTACCAGCACGTCCAATCATTTTTCAATCAATCTTTTTCCCAATTTTAATTGTTTTAGGTTGATCTAACCATGTGGGCGGCCATAGATTTTCAATCAACAAAAAAGTTGATTGAAAATCTATGGCTGCCCACATGGTTAGATGAACCAACTATTAAAACTGGGAAAAATTGACTGAAAAATGATTGGCCATGCTGGTAAATTTTTATTTGTTATATTGAAATTCATTTCACTTTCAGTCAATGCAAAAAAGTTGATCAAATATCTGTTACTACAGTTGGCAAACATACAATCAATCACCAATTTCCCTGACACAACAGTCATGGAGTGAGGAGACATAACTGGACTGGAAAGCCCCGTCCTTCCCGTATCTCAGGACCACAGTGTTTATAAAGTGTGAATTGTTCAGACCGTGGTCTCTGGAATCCACAAGTCACGCCGTAACACCACTTATCAGAGAGGTCGCAGACTTCTACAAGTTATACTAACTAAATGCATCGTACACGACTAAACGACTGCAGATCAAATTTCTTTCATGACCCCAGAAAAGAGCAGGCGTTCTCCACGTCACAACACAACTGACTGGCCGCTCTTTACATTTCAAGTTCAACCTCATAGTTCAGGAATATTCCGGCTTAGCGGCTTCTAATACAGAGCATGAATATTCATCTCATGTATAAACTGCAATAAAATCCATTCCTTGTAACAAATGGAAACTTCTGTTTCCATTTGAAACCAAACAATTATAAAAATCTAATGTGTTAATGGCTCAGGTGGTGCGTCTATAGCAGTGGTGGCCAACTGAGTTTATATGGAGGGCCACAAGGCCACAAATAACATTTTCAATCTATACTGACATGAAGAAGTATTTTATAATGACAAATGACAGCAGGCAGAGCTAGAAGACATTGTTTTATTTTTTAAATAACAAAATGTGTTTTAAATGATACTTCAAGCATTAAAGATCACTGTAGTGTGATAATCCCGGACAAGGACCTCTCAGCCGGGGGATTGGCGGACAGGTGAGTTCCTATGCATTAACAGTTAGGTTTCGGGGCCACAAGTGGAGGACTGAGAGGGGCAGCCAAAGAAAACTCAAAGGGCCGTACATGACCCTCAGGTTGGGCTCCTGGGTTCTATAGGAAGTCTTAAAAAATTTAATGTAGTGTGGGATGGTGTGTTAAATGTCCACCAGGGCGATTATTCTCATATGTAATATTTGGCAGCCATTCTTTTTTATTTGGGTGTACATTACTCAACTTAAACTGAGCATGCGCTTTCCGGTTTCCCCAAGGTTTGTTTATATTTCCTTTTGTCCATTTGTTTGTCTATTGACTGTCAATGGGCTAAAACCCACGGCAAAATCAATGGACACGGCTTTGAGCCACAAACTGTTAACTGAGGGGAGAGGGGTTTGGCCACAGCTGAAATACCGTGCCGCATCCGCTTCCAAAATTCCTCAGTGGAGCCTTACCCTAAATATTCTATATTAAAAAAAATAATGGCAATGTAACACGCTGTGTATAGCAATAGGCATTTTTTTGTTGGAAATACACTTCCAAGTCACAAAAGAAAAAAGGATACCAGACTAGAGACGTACACACTATGTGAGAAACAATGGAAGTGGCAGCAATTGACAATGCAGGTCATACAGTCAGGAGGTAAACAAATACACTACTCATGCTCTGTAATTATACATAAGACAGGTATGCAGTACTTATGTTAGCACACCCATTCATACAATATGTGCAGCCGCAGGGCTCGCTAAAGTCACTGAACAACTTGTTAGTAAATCTGCTTATAGAAATTGCTGTCAAACAAGAACTGGCAAGTATGCAAAGCTGTAATGACTGGGTCTTAAATAAAGTTCATATCCCCTTTAAGATTTGTGTGTGTGAAAATAAACTCACATCATTACATCTACAACTAGAAAGGCTTCAAACCAAAAACATGAACGCAACACAACCCTTCATTCCAATGTACATGTGTATAGAGGACCTTTCACTTCACAGAACAACAATTTCAGACATGGGGACAATATACAACAATTGTAATTGTTAAGCTAGACATACACAACTCTATTTTTTTCATTGGATTCAAGCACAAAATCGATTGCCGGCTGCGTTCCATGTTCAATTGCCAACTATTGTTATTCAAAGTATCAAACAGTATTGTTTGCTCAGAAGTGCTGCCCATGATTTTCCATTCAATAGAGGAAAAGTGACGTCATCACGTTGCTTTTTAGGGTTCACTGATTGACCCATGCGTGGCCAAGGAAAATCAATTCCTTTTTACCTGAATTGGTCAACAAACAGTGATCGATACTGAGCGTAAAATTGATCAAGCAGCGATCAGACATGTTGGTAACCATCAGTCGGGGGGGTAGGGTGCGATGGGCCAGGGACACGGTGGCACAATTAAAAACGCATCCATCCACAGCTGATCACTCTAGTGAAAACAAGCCCTAACAGAAAGAAGAATGAGGGAGAAAAGATGAACAATATGCGGCTGAAAGACTATTCTAAAGCCAGGCATACGCGGTTCGAGTTTAGCATTCGACCTGAAATGACCACAGTTTACACTGATTGGACTTCAATCAAACGCTGCACACATTATTAGATCGGCGGAAATTGTTCAATACCAATCAAAAAGTGATCGCACATGTTGGAAACTTTTGGTCAATTGCAGGGTGGATAAAAATCTATTTTTTTTTTATTTAAATTGAATTTTTAAAAAATAAAATGCTTTTTGGAGGAAAATATATTACAATCCCAAGGTTATTCCCTGATGAAATAAGGATACGTTTTTTATCATGTCGAATAAGGCTGTATATGTTAAATTTTTTTGGTAAATAAATTCCATGAATCCAGTCACAATGTCATGCTCTTCCAGAGGTGTTTGTAAGATTTTATAATCAATAAAACTCCACTTTCAGATGTATAGTGGCCAACATCACAAAAACATGCCACTCAATATGTAAAAGCAATACATTTATTATACACAGTGCAAACTATGAAGTAATGACATCTTATCAATAAAAAACAATGCACAATGTTGCAGATGTCACATCTGTACAGACGCTTAGACAATTAAAATAGTCCACATAACGCAAATTTCAGCCCAACGCGCGTTTCGTTGAAGACTTCTTCAGGGGGTGCGATATGTCATTTCATAGGCCAAATCTACATAAAAGTGGACACAGACCCTCAGGGGTCACTCACGTCCATAGATCAATAAAGGGGGAAAGACATGATTTCTCAAGATGGTATCCCCACTGCACCGACACCAGTGGGGAACGGAGCGCCAAGACAGACTTTATCCGCATAAATGCCGTGGTGATCTGCGTACAACAAGATCGATTTTAAATACATTTTCTTTGGTAAACATGATCAGTTGATGGTTTGGGTCGGTCTTGTTACGCAGATCACCAGTGGGGACGCCATCTTCAGAAATCATATCCATAGATCATGTCTTATTCATCTATGGAGGTGAGTGACCCCTGAGGGTCTGTGTCCACTTTTATGTGAATTTGGTTATTCGATATGACTGATCCCCTTGTGTTGGCTGTTTGTGTTATGTAGATTTGGACGATGAAATGACATATCGTACCCCCTGAAGAAGTCTTCAAGGAATTGCGCGTTGGGGTGAAATTTGCGCCATTTGGACTATTTTAATTGTCTAAGCGTCTGTACAGATGTGACATCCGCAACATTGTGCATGGTTTCTGATTGATAAGATGTCATTACTTCATCTTTTGCACTGTGTATAATACATGTATTGCTTTTGTGTCCCCTCACGCTTGTCTATTCAAGGGGAAATTTTGGGTGATGTGCTTATGCCATCATCAACTTCTGAACTTCAAGTGTAAGATTATTGGGCAGTTTCTCTGCTACAAGATATCACAGATGCTTGGTTTACTTTTGCACAGGGTGGATAAAAATCAATGATTTAAAAAAAATAAAAATAAAAAAAAAATCTGATTTTTTTTTTATTTAAATTGAATTAAAAAAAAAATAAAATGCTTGTTGAGGAAAATCTATTACCATCCATGAAATAAAGATTAGCTTTTAACCTCCCTAGCGATATGCCCGAACCCAGTTCGGGCAAAGGGAAGCTGCAATATCGCCCGAACTGGGTTCGGTGCACGATCGGTGGGATGCTCACCTCGCTCCGCCATCCATCGCCCTCAAGCCGCCACCGCATCGCCCGCGTCCGATCGTCGGCCGTCTACTTCCGGGTCCCGTAGTGACGTGTGACGTCACTGAGAGTCGGACTCCGTGTCTTAGAGGAAAAAAAAATTTTTTGTTTTCTTTTTTTAAATCTATATCTTTTTTTTTAACTTTTGAACTTGAGATTAGAGAAATCTTTTGTTCTCATATCCACAAACCGTTCAAAAGTGAATCCTCGATAGTCACGTAAATGTCTCGTCGCTGAGGCAAATTTATGTGCTTATTGGGATTGGCTAATCCCGTTCCTGCATCTCTGCTCTCTGCACTGAGCAGATCTCGGAAAAAGCCGAGGTCTTCAGACTTCTTCGTGATACTGTGCTCGTGTGCCGTATGAGGACGTCATCGGCCGGGTAGATTTACACGGTACAGAATTTTTTTTTTTTTTTCTTTAGATTTTTTTTTTTTTTTTTCATTTTTTGTTACATTTGTTTTTAATTTTTTATTTTGATTGGCATTGGATATAAATGTTTTTTATAAATGGTTTTATCCAATCCACAATCAAAATAAAAGAAAAGCAAGTTGTAAACTTATAAAAAAAAAAAAAAAAGACAAATTTCGCAAAAAAATTAATTATTTTTTTCTGTACCATACCTCTAAAGCCGCCATAGCGTCTTCCTCTCATTCTTCTGGGCCAATTTTTGGCTGAATGGATCACCATTCGCGATTCGGGGTGATCGCTTTGGTGACATCGCAAAATGACGCGCCCCACCTGGATCACCCGTTCGTACTCCGCACAAAACTTTGATCAGCCGAGAACAAACGTTTTTCTCTGTCTATCGCCAGTACTTTTAATGGGGACAAGGGTCCCTCATCCAAAGTAATTGGTTTGTCAAATGTAAATGGTGTATTTCGAACGATTGACCATGGCATATTTACTTCAGCATGCTGCGGCCGATTGTTCGAGTAACTCCCCCGCCAAGCATGAGAGTCTATGGCTGGTTTTAACCTCCCTATTGTTACGATTACGCCCGACAGCAAGTAACTGGCGCAGTCTGATGCGTGAATCAAAACTGCGCCCGTGCTGGATGGAATCAGGTTGCAAAACCCGCTGGCTCTCTGTGTGCCTGCAGCATTTCTACAAAGCTGATCAGTGCACCACAGAGCCTTCCTTTTCCGTCCCCCAATCGGCGTCACATCGGTGACGCCGATGGTGGGCGGAAAGGCAAAACACCCCCCCCTGTAGACTTTTGGTACAGAAATCTGCACCTCAGTGAACCGCCAGGGAGGTTAATTATGTATAATAAGGCTGTATACGTAAAAAAATTTTGGTAAATAAATTCCATGAATCCATTCACAATGCCCCTCCAGAGGTGTTTGTAAGATTTTATAATCAATAAAACTGCACTGTCTCAGATGTATAGTGGCCAAGATCCCAATAACAATAGACACTGTGCATTGTTTTTGATTGATAGGATGGTCATTACTTCATTTTTTGCACAGTGTATAATGTATTGCTTTGGCATATTGAGTGGCCCTTAAACCCTCACTCATGTCTATTCAAGGGGAAATGTTGGGTGATGTGCTTATGCCATCATCAACTTTTGTCTGTCCTTGTAAGATTATTGGGCAGTTTCTCTGCTACACGATATTATCACAGATGCTTAGTTTTGAGAACTGCAAAAGTAAACCAACTACAACAGAAAAGTTGTGCTACTTTGGATTTGATTCCGATCAGTGTCTGAATAAAAAGATCAAGATCTAAAATAGAATTGAAGATCAATCGTGCTAAAATCGAACCGTGTATGCCTATTCCCCTCTGACTCCAGAGATAGGGAAGCTCTCAGAGTAAAGATCCCCCCCATCTGCTCCAGTTGATGGCTGGTGGTGGGTCTCAGTGGAAGTGTCTTATAGGGCAGCAAATATGGTAGAAGTCCAAAACACTTTATTAATGTGCAATCTGTTGCGCAGGATAAGGTAAACCCAAAGCATCACTTTCAGGACCGGACAACCAAAGGTGTCCCGCTGGCGTCATGGGTGAAGGTCCCCTCTGGACAGAGGAAACACAAAGACTGACCAGAGGCGGAAGAGCGGGCAATTTAATGATGGAATGGGTGTTGTGTTTCCTCCCTCCAGGGGTGGGGCCTTCTCTCACAAGTGCTGTCCTGGACAAGACGCTTGGGGAAATTTCAGTTAGATGAAATCTATTGGTTTACAGAACAATTTATAACGTCAATCTTCCTCTTACATTCTATGACGGAACCATAAATCAGTAAAGGGCATATCTCATACAAATATCAGGCCAGAAACGTTTTCCACACAACATATATTCTGACTGTAACCCAAAACAAAGCTTTCAAATGGGTCACATGCTGGTTTTGATGTGAACTTTGATCTGCTAAACCAATCTGGTTAAAAAGTAAATGGACAACAGGGTCACGCTTCCCCAAAAAGACAAATGTATAATGGTGCGTTGTGCCACACCTGTAAGGCTATGTTGCCACTTAGGTGATCACCTGGCACTTGCGATTTTCAATTGCCTGTGGAATCACCAGCGGGCGATCGTCCATTCATGTCTATGGGAGCGATCAAGAAAAACCAAAAACGCATGCAATCTTATCAATGGGGACAAGCCCATTCAAAACAGTGTAGGCGATTGACAGCAATTCTGAAAATCGCGGGCGCCAAGCGATTAATCGCCTAAGTGGGAACCTAGCCTAATACTGCTAAGGAGCCGGCTAATGAAAAGCCATATGGCGGATAGAAGCAGGTTTTATTCTCTGCGCCAATAGAGGAAAGTTTCCCAGTTTAATCTATTCAGGACGCTTCACCATTATACATCATGGCATACATGTGCAAAGAGAACACAATTCATACACAATGAACCTCCATCATTAAAAAGGGAAAAAATTGTTTAAATCACACACAATTCCTCCAAGCCAATTTTTGCATGTGCACCATTTTAGCGATCTCCCACGATTCTAATCGCGGGGGAATTAATCGGTAGAAATTGTTTCATGCAAGAGATTGGAAGCGCTCAGGCGGGGTTTCAGCCACGATTATAACCACGTCAGATCACCCTTGATTACAGCCATAGAAAGTGAATAAGGAAGCGTTAAAAAATCTATTTGTTTTGTTTAATCACACGATTTTTAAATGCGTCCATTCTATGTGAATGGCCCGCGTTTTAGATTGCGAGCCGCGCCACGAACAACCGTGGTTGTGGGGAAGAGCCCATTCAATTGCATACGTGCCGTGGTGCAATAACAATTGTGGGTGATCGCCAAAGTGGCTGGCCATACACACATTGATTCATATGTGATCGTTCGCAACACAGTGAGGCAAAAATAGACAGGTGATCTCTTCACTTTGCGTGCTTAATCTCTGGTTGATACTTTGGATGGGGACCCTCGATCGAACAGGGAGATTCACCAACCTGTTGGTTCCCAGTTCCAACAACATTTTCTCAGAGTGGATGTGTGTCGTTTGCTCAAACAAAAATTTGATCAGTGAAGTTAACGGATCCAATAAACACAATCCAGGTATGACGGGATGCGTCAGGTTATTTGTGTTTAGCATTGTGTTTCAATTCAGACTCAATTCACTTTCTATGGGTGCGTCAAAGCACCCATACTTGTGTTGGCTTACATTGCGTTAATATCAATGCAGTGCTCTACGTTGATTTTAATGCAACTCAAGCTGATGGATCAAACCAATGGATGTGTAGAGACATCCATTGACTTTCAATGGATGTGTCAACATCCCTGTGTTTGATGAACAACGCAGAGTTTTAACCCGCAGTGGAGTCCAGGCCTTACCAACTGTCAACTACAATAGCAACACACCAGGTTTGTCTACTAATTTCCCAATTCATTTCCCATGGCCAAAAGGGTCACCTCAATGGTGACCATGCATTTTGGCCAAATTCCTTTTACATTTGGTAAAGTTTTACCTATCCATTGTATCACTCATACGTGCACAAAACAAATATTTTATTCAGTTCCACAGATGACAACATAGAAATACACATCACTGGAAACCCGGCAGATGGTACATTTCCATTCATTAACATTCCGTTTATAACTGAACCACAACATTCCATAAACCTGACTAATAATAATGCATTTTGTCAAGTCACCATCTTCAGGAAGACGAACTCGCTCTCACTCACACTTCATGAAGACAACATGAGACAACTCATCTTCTGATCACTTTCCCACCAATGTAGTATATGATGTCCAGTGTGAACATTGGTTTCCATGTGCGAGGAAGTGGTACCCCGATCATTGAGTTACTGGGACACCAGCTTCACAACAAAGCCAAATCTAAACCAGAGCAACGGCAAACCAGAACTATAATTGTCGTTTCCAATTATTTCCAAACACTAAACCCAGCACCCCCAACAGACAACTGGGGAGAGGGAAAGCTGCAATTGGGGTCATGACTCGGATCTCATACCGACCTACAATGTAGCCGGCCGTCAATACTCATTTCAGTCTGGCTCTTCACACTCCAATAGTAAGGCTAGATTTACACAGTCGCATTCGCTCTGTGAAGCTTGTGCAGCCACGGTGGTGTGCTTAGATATGGTGTGCTATGAGAATCGATTTTGGTTAATTGATTTAGGTAAAAAGGAATCCATTTTCAAAATGGCCAGCTTAAATAAGGATGCCGAGACCTCCTCTGGAAGGGTTTGCACTGCGGTCATTCATTTGGCGGCGATCCCAACGCAGGTCAGAATCTGAGGCGTATCTTCACGTTGGAGTCTTGGAATAGATGTGACGCTTCCTCCATTAGAAGAATTACACGTTTGAAGTTGTACAGAACCGAAACATTTGGCCCCAAAACATACAAAAGCTGACAATCTAACTACTGCCAGGTCAGGTGTTCTCAGGATTATATTTGGAAAGATGAAGTACCACGCCGGCCTCTTCCAACACCTCTTGTGCAGATGGTTTAACCGGCAGCAGAAGTATTGTTCTGAGAGTAACAGCCTTCTATGTAAGCCACCAAAGCACGAGGGCTGGACCAAAGAGCTAACAATCTACTGTAAATAAGACCGTGTCTTATATTTAGTTTTGCTCCCAAAGATGCCCTACGTCTTATTTTCAGAGGAGGTCTTATTTTTCCATAAGGAGTACAACACTGGGGGTATCAGGGTGGGGGGATCACTTGAAATGACACAGGGGGGATCAGAGGGGGGAATCAAAATGTCACAGGAGACTCAGAGGGAGGATTACCATTTTAGGAACGCCTTCTGATCCTCCTGTGTCATTGTGATTGCCTCCTCTGATCCCCCCTGTCCAGAGTTACAGTACTGTATCTTCGGGGGTGACTTATTTTGGGGGGGGATGCATAATATTTCAGGATGAGACAAAAATGTAAGGATGCCTTATTTTCAGGGGATGTCTTCTTTTCAGGAAAACAGGGTACAACCTCCAAAAGCAGAAGCAGTTATATTCCCAGAATTAGAAAACAAATACCGTATATACTCGAGTATAAGCCAACCTGAATATAAGCCGAGGTACCAAATTTTAGAATAAAAATCTGGAACAACTGAATGACTCGAGTATAAGCCTAGGGAGGGAAATGCAGCAGCTAAGGCACAGAAACACACAGCAAATGTACTTTTGCGTTGAGGTGTAATTATTTTATTCAGCAGATTTGTAAGTTAATTACAAAGCCCCTGAACATGATATCATCACTAGAAGCGCTGGAGATGTAGAGAAGGGATGTGGGAACATTGTAAGAAAAAAAGTATTGTTCTAGCATATCAAGTTTTTGCTCAAAATAAATGTAAATTTGACTTGCCTTTGAACCTAATTTATGCCAAAACTACATATGCTAGAGCACATGATACCATGTTCAGGGGATTTGCAATTCACTTATAAAGTTCACCTACAAAATGCCAAGATTTTAATTTCTTGACCCGAATATAAGCCAAATTTTATTTTTGAGCACATTTCAGGTGCTGAAAGATTCGGCTTATATTCGAGTATATACAGTAGTTCCTCTCTGCCAGTTTATGGTGTTCGGCTCCATGGTGTTGGGTGGTGCTGGTCATAACATCCAGAGCGGGTAGGTCTCCAGAAGTTGCTTCTGCTACCTCTATAGATGGTGACATCTCTGGAAGGATGGTTTAGCACCAGCTCTACACGTCTGAAGCTCAGATGTTCTTCTACACCAAGAGCCGTTCCTTCTTCATGGGACGCTTTGGTGAACTGACAGCTGAGGACACTGACACAAAGAGCTTCCACCTGACGAGTTCTAGAGACAGTAGGTGAACCCAAACCACAACGGGCCCAACGACCATCATCATTCTAGAGAGCAGGACGGGCAATCATGCCAAGCAGAGACCCAGACTGGCATGTGGGCCACCATGCCACCTCTTGGTCTCCTAGACCTCTTGTGATGATACGCTGACAGCGGAGATCCTAAGTGTCACCATGAATGAACACCATCATCAATAGATCCAGGAGTACCAAAACCCATATCCAAACCACAAGGACCGCCCCAAAGAGCTGACAATCTACAGGCTACCAGAACAACATGTGTACAGTCAGGAAGCCTGCCAGGACCCCACAATCTAGTGACCCCCACCATGCCAATTGTTTGGGTGACCCATTTATTGGGGGTTAAGGGGTATGGATGGGAGATCGCCACCATGAATCAGACAGCTACCCTCCAAGACACAAAGTGACAGGATGACTGGGCCACAGAGCTGACAATCCACAACATTCACGGAAAGTAGTTAGTGACTTGTTCCCGTGCCACAGAGTGACAGCAGCGCCTGGACCACAGAGCTGACAATCTAATAGAGTAGAACAGTGATAAAGCAGCAGCTGTGCTGGTCACGTCATCCCTCCAGCAGCACAATGCTAGTCAGGCGCCTCCCCCCCCCCCACCCCGTCCTCCATGTTGCCGTGGTGGGCACAGGCCCGGGGACAGGGGGTGGAGTGCCGGTATGAGCCGGTGGCGGGAAGCCTCGGCTGCCTCCTCCTCCTGCCCCCTCCCCCCCGTGTTCCCGCGCTCCGGCCTCCATCCCATCCAGCCGCCTCACCTCCGCAGGACATCCCGAATCCTCTGGTCCTCCTCGTGCAGTCCGCCCGGGGTCAGGGTACGGTTCCCGATACCGCCCGTCCTCGGTTAAGGGGCACAAAGGCTCCGCCGGGATGGCGGGGGGGGGGACAATTAATCACCCGGCTTGGATAAATAATATCCTCTCACCCACCGCCGTATACCGTAGGGGGTGCCGATTGGGGGGGTTCGGGTAAATAGCAAATAATAACAATAATAGGAATAATAACCCCCGGGCCGCGCCTGGCAGGGAGCAGCAATCCTAAGCCGCCATCTGGCGGTATCTCGCTCACCGGAATGGCGCCGCCGCTTGTCCGGAGAACGGGCGCCCTCTGGCGGAGACAGACCGGGAGGCCTACAGGGGGCGGGGTTCACCCAATCGCCATGGAAACGGGCGGGAGATGGGAGGCGGGTCTGGCATTCTAGCCCTGTACTCAAGGGAGGAGGGATGAGAAGTCGCCATAGCAATCGGAAAGTAGGCGGGATATTGATGGTTATGTCCCCATAGAAACAAATGGAATTGTGGCGGTGTACCGTGTGGCTCGCTTTATTTACTGTTAACACTTCAGCATTAGCAGCGGACACCCGAGTTTGCTTGGAAAGCGCGCAGGACACTATTCACAGATAATCGGGCGCGCATTATCTACACCTATCCATGTTTATCAATAATATGCACGCGCATGACGAAGCAACAGTGCGCATGCGTAATATCAATACGGGGCGCGGAGGTGCTGGGATACTGCGCATGCGTAGAAATTTGTGCTAGAAAGAATTCGCGCATGACTATTTGGCTGCTTCTGCCCTGTAGGGAGGTTTCTCTGTTGCCTTGGTAACAGGAACGTCACGGAGGACTGAAAGAATTAAATGGTGCCGCACAGTGCTGCCACCTACTGAACGACAAGCGCAATTGCATGAGTTGCCTGCTGGTGACTGTGTCTGGTGCATTGGGGTTATTTGTTCATTTTATTATGAAATAGTCTTATTTCCTCTCCTTAAATCATTACATTTTTGACAACTCTTAGTGTGTAATAAAGCAATTTTTCTATAAAAAAATACTGTAAATGATAGACAGTGGTGGCATAAAGGGCGTTTTGGTCATCAGCTGAATGCTGGTGTATGGGGACCTCTTAAGGTGTATGGGGACCCTCAGGAACCATTAGATTCCTCTGTCAGATTTCCTTTAGATCTCCTTTTTTTTGCCAAAACCATGTAATATGAGGGACTTTCTAAACCATCTAGCCTACCTATGTTCAATCGCAGAGGACCCTATGCTACATAGTTGTTTGTAGATCTAAAGGATATCTGACAGAGGTGTATGGCCAGCTTTATGCAGCATCTAGATACCCAGAAAACAAGGTTATATACAGGGGTGCACATAACGTTTTGAGTGATCTCTTCAGAGTACCAGGAGATGGTGTTTGGTACTCACCCCATATGCAGGGTGGTATTCCTCTGTCTCCCTCACTGTCCTCTGCGTCAGCCTCCTGCATGGTAGATTCTGCTGCAGATGGACCTCCCTGTTCCTCATTGAGCTTCCGATTAGCTGTCTCCATCCACAGGTCACCAGCTGTACAACACTGTTTGAATCCCCAGATCTCACACCTCAGTAGTACAACCCTGAAATTTTCTGACTTAGTAACTAACCCCTGAGACTACCTGCAGTCCAAATGTCATCCTTTCATAGTCACATTCCAGCTCTCACACTGTGCTTTTCTCTTGTCAGATTTTACCCTTACATATGCCTACTCTGACTTTCACCACCTGATCTCCAGCACCCTTAGAAGTCCAATCTACTTTTATTATTAATTAACATTCCCAGTGTCACACCCCTAACTGCAACCTTTTGTAGTACTTCATGTTTCCCTGCAGTTATCCAAGTGACATTATTTGTATACATGTAACATTTAGCTGCGGCCGCCCAGACACGGATTGCCTCCAAGTTGTTAGTACGCATATGAGCTGTGTAACAATAATACAGGTACACACTGCTAGTGTTTGGCCCCTTGTGCACCCCTGGTTATATATCAACATATCACATTATGTGATAGCTGTCTATGCAATAAAGAGATTATTGAAAAGTTATCACTATAGGTACCCATACACAGGTAGATTTTACGTTCAATTACCCACCTTGAGCATTCAATCCCACTCAAACGAAATGCAGATCGAACAGGGATCCGATATGTTGTTAAATTCCTGTTTGACCCTAATTAAAAAAGATAACAATGTCTCTGTCACACTTCACCTATAACACATCACCGCCATCATTAGTGATGCTGGTGATGCATGGAATCAGCACACCTATGGCAGGTGTCCATTACATGCTCTTGGTTCAGCTCCTTCAATCAAATTTAAGAAGCCAATATGGCCCATGAGTCAAAAAGTTTGCCCACACCTATCCTAGTCATACACATGACATCACCATGCTGTACTTTATTGTGGGTCAGTGTGTGGTGCACATCGATTCCTGTTAGATAGGGACTATAGTCCTGTGAAAAAAATATCTCACAACACTGTCTAGGAGCTGCTGACAGGCAGCGCTGAGAGGGGAGGGGGCCCCCATCCTGTGTGCCTTCTCAGTGCTGCCTGTCAGCAGCTCCCAGGCAGTGTTTTGAGATATTTTCCATTCCTGGTTTAATCAACCCGCTCGATCGAAGGTTTTTTTTTGTTCGATTGACTGACAAACCTGCACATCAAAAATAGAAACGAATATGGCCGAGTATGGCCAATTTAAGTATTCAATAATCCCGATAAGAGATTTCACAACCACTCATAGAAGGCAAACAAAACAAAAAAAGATAAGAGACTTCACAACCACTCATAGAAGGCAAACAAAATCCTTATGGTTTTGCCAGATCTATAAAATAGACACAGCCAAAGACATGGGAAACCTCAGAGGCGTTTCTTCCTGAAGGCTCAGTCATAGAGGACTTCTGGGGGTTTCCAATGGGGGAGGTTTCGGTCTATGAGGATGTTGAAGATTTGGCACAATAAGGATTCTGTTTGCCATCTGTGAGCCGATGTGCGATCCATTATCGGGAGATGTTAATGAATGCTTCATCTCCCTTCTAGATCCGGGGTGCAAATCAGCACAGACTGTACAGTTGCTGGATTGGCTTTGGGTGCAACAATCATTCATATGATTACAACCTTTATGTATAAGGAATACTAAAAAAGCTGTTTATCATAAAAGCAAAGAAAGTATGATCATTTGTGCTTCTACATTAATGCTTCTACATAAATACATTATCTGTATTTTAGGATAGAGCAGTGTTCATAACCTCCCTAGCGGTCTGCCCATACTGCTCCATTTTTAACGGTGTGGTACGGGCACTCGCGGCAGTGTACAAAGTTTCCTCCCTCCCCTCTCTCAAAGTTGCCATTTCCCCCCCCCCCCCGCCCCTCTGCACACAGCCGATGTCATTAATAACGCCGGCTGTGTGGGTGGGAAAGCCAGTGCTCCTCCATTAACATGGAGGTCTATGGCGTAAGACAATCGCTGCAGCTTTCCGTGGGTGTGTCAGCTACATCCCCGATGCCCGGTTCCCCTGCGGTTGGGGCGAATCTGAACTCCGAATAAACTAGGTTCGTCTTAACCACTAGGGAGGTTAAGGCAGCATTTACACATACGCTTTCCTGTGTGCAGGCAATTGGGGTTGTACAGAAACAAAAAGGGACTGGGGACGCCTAATCTCCCATCTTTCGGCTGTGGAGCAGTATTTCCAGGCACCCCTGTTACTCCTCTAACCGCTCCTCTAAACTGACAGATCTCTACACTGGCTTCCAATTGTTTTACATCTCCAACCTGGTACATAAATACACCCCTAACCGCCTCCTCCGCCATTCCTTATGACATCCTTACTTAAAACTAGTGTTGAGCTTGAATATTCAAATTACAAATATAATCAACGAATATCTGCTATTCGAGAATTCGCAGATATTCGCAATTTTGAATGTATGAGGTATTGTGCTTTAGGAAGCTTATGGCCATATATTGCAAATTTATATTCGCAATGTGAAACTAAATACCACATGTCACCATTCATTATATTTTCGCAATACATGGCCATAGACTTGAATTGTGAATATTCGGAAATTAAATATTAGTAGAATCATTTGTAAAATATCGCAAATTCGAATATTGCCTCTCATCACTACACATAACATCATTACATGTGCGGCTACAGGACTTCTCTAGGGCCACTCCTCCTCTCTGCAACTCTCTCTCTCGCCCCATTAGATTTGCTCCTACCTTTGACACTTTTAAAAAAAAAACTGAAAACCCACCTCTTCAGTCTGGTCTACCCATAATATTACTAACATCACCACCATGCCAGTCCAAACCCCCCCCCCCCCACCTATTGTATACTTTGTTCCCCAACCTATTAGATTGTAAGCCTGAGGGTCCTCAGCTCCTCCTGTGTGTTATCTTGTGTGGCATCTCAGCTCTAATGTTCAGCGCTGCGTTATATGCGTTATATAAAATGGTGCCTATATTGCATGGGAAAAGTGAATTTGTTTCTTAATGGAATAGCAGCTTTTCAAAAGAAACTGTAAACATAAAACTATATTTTTTTATTGTGTTGATTAAAAGAAACTGGGTAAAAATGAAATAAAAAAAGGGGATTGCATGTTAGTACATTTGCATGTCATTGATCATCACTATAACTGATGGAGCGCCCAGCCATCAAACTGACGGCCAACCCTACAGATGACAATGGTAGAGCAGCTCTGGAATCTTGTGAGCCAACTTATCCCGTCTATCAGTTGTCAGCAGAGCCCGGCTCTGTGTCTCCACAGTCAGGACAATGAAATGGTTAGTAAAAATATATTCTGTTAATGCAGGCCCCAAATAACACTGTTTGTTACTATGTCTAGTTTCTTTAAAAGAGAAAACCAGGTATGCTTGAATTTTCTCTCTTTTTTGACTTAGGGCTTGTTTCCACACAATCAGCCGCGATTACAATCACAGTGTGGAGACTGTGGGAGATCGCTGGCACCCAGTGGTCTCCTGCGATTAGAATTGCAGCACGGAGATCACTGACTTTTGCATGCAGGAAGTGGGGTTGGGACAGGACATCTTTCCTCACCCCACCTGATCACGCCCATGGGTGTGGTTAAAATAACACAGATTTTAACCACACCCATTCACCTCTGTGTGACCGCCCGCGATCAAAAACTCGGGGAGCGACGCTTCTGATCACGGATCGGACCGCGTCCATGCCCGATCGCGGCCTTTAGTTGAAGTGGGGACAAGCCCATCTATGCCCAGCTTAAGGGCAGACTCCTGCCCGATTCGACAGCAGATCGGCCGCATTGCACGTTCACGCAATAGATCGGCGGTCGGGTTGGCAGGTAATCGGGTGCGCCCCTTGGTCATATTGGCCAAGAATCTGCCGCATGTCGGATCGCACAGTGACCACAGTCCCCATCTGAAGTAATGGCCGGCACACAAAGGGTGCCCGGCCAATTCTCTGCATTAGTGGCTGCGCATGATGATGTCATCATGCCCGCTAGGTTGGCTAGGCAGTCGACGGGAACACGAATCATCTATGCCCAGCTTAAGTGAGGTCAGCATTGAAGGATCTTGATCTGTGCTGCTATGATCAATAGAGATTTTTGCAGCTGGGTGCCAAGTGTGAAGTATTCTTTTCTAGGATGCACGTGAGGTGGGGACGCCACTCATAAAGATCTTCCCATCCCTGGGATAAAGCATCAAAAGTGATTGACGTTAGATTATTGTTAATGAGGAGGAACATGGCCGTGCAAAAGTAAAATCACTATTTAGTTCATATATAAATGTTGAATTAAAGCTTTTTTTGCCTTGCTTTATACCAGAAATATCATACAAAGTAGAAACACTTCACACTGGCAATTCCACATTCCAAATACAGGAAGTGACAGTTGGCGACGTCACTTCCGGGGTAGCAGATCTAGAAAGGTTCCCAGCACATTCCCAGCACGGTTGTATTGTCAGTAGAGATTTGAATATTTTTTTTTAATTCAACCCTTTTGACGATTTCGAGTTAATTCTAAAGCCTCTAATGTCTCACACAAATAGTTTCTGCAAAAATTAAGTTCAAAGTCAAGCATAAATTTTGAAAATTAAAATGTCGACTTTTTTATGCAAAAACTACATGTACTAGAGCAAAACCTTTTTCAAATGTTCCCACAACCCTTCTCACCATCTCCAGCAATTTAGGTGATGACCTCATTTTCAGAGGCTTTGCATCTCTAATGGTTTGGAGGTTTTATATAGGAAGTCTATGTACCATGCACACATTTTTATAATGCATTGCAGTAGGTATTTGGACACGCTGATGTTTGCAGATGCAATATACTTGTATTGGAAATTTAAAGGGCAGCTCATCTAAAAAAACGCATACCATGTGTACTGGGCAACGCACACCGCATAACACATGTATTGCTGGCAGCTCATATACTGCGTTGTAGTGTATTTAATCATAGTACAATTTTCTACTTGCTTCCAAGAGCATTTTTTTATTTATTGCTACATGTTCACTTTAAAGATTTGTCACGGGTGGACATTATTACAAGTTCCATTTTTTGTGGCATGATATTTAAAACTAATTTATCAGAATTATAGTGTAAAGTAGTGTAATAGTGTTGACAAAAAAAGGATGAAAATGCCAAAATTCTTCATTTTCATTTCTAAAAGGGCAAATTCCTACTGCTTGCATATCTGCGAACACAGATGTTATAAGCGATCAATGGAAACCCAATTACAAATCTCCTGTGAGATGCCAGGTGACGCAAAGAAAGCATTGACTGTTCATTGACTCATCAGTGAGTCACGGCTGAAACAATATCGCATGTGTGAAACTCGGTCCAGGTTATAAGGAAGGTTGTCTGTATTTATCCGAGATAATGAAAAGGAGCAGTAAAGCGATATAAACAATTCACACTGTAACCTGTTACATTTTGTCTCTTTTCTGGAAATGAATAGGATCATATGTGTTTTAACCTCCCTAGCGCACTGCTGAGGCCCAGATTCTGTACCAAAAGTGCACCATAGACTTGAATGGTAAATTTTTCTTTATGTTGTAGGCTTGTAACTTCCCAAAATATGTCCGTACAATAATGTTGAATATATATATAACTATGTTTGAAACAAACAATTATGTAAAATAAAAATGTATTTTATAATAAAATTTATGAGAAAACACAAAAATCAGGGAACAAAGCTATGCTGCTATACAAACTATTTCTTCTTTGAGTAGATACCCTTTTCCCCTGATAGACACTATGCTGGGAGAGTGGTTAGGCCATAGACAAATAATATGGATGCTGCATGTTTAACTGCCATTGCTGACGCCTCGTATGAACATTCCATTTAGCGTTTATTTATTAACTTGAAACAATAATGCACCAAATTAAACTAGATCACTAAATTGTCATACTTCTTCACTCTTGGCCAATGACCTACGATGTGTTGAAGCCATTGGACTGCCAAGAGAAGGTTAACCATGATATCTAACATTTCTGTTTCAATATTTTTTTTATACATTTTTCTCATGAAACATTATACAAATAGATAAACATCTGGACAATAAATCAGGTAAACACAAACAGTGCAAGTAAAACTCAAGTAAGCTTTCATCCAAGTCACAAGCTAAGGCACAGGCCGGCATGTAAACAAGAAATAAGTAAGGCCAGAGCATGAGAGGCTGAGTGGCTAATCAAAATACTGATCAGAAAAAAACCATGGGTGGATTCAGAAACCAAATTAACATTCCAATCAACTAGAACCAAGATAAAGAAGAGCATAGGAAAGAAGAACAGGGAAAAAAGCAAAAAGTGGATAGAAAGGAAAAGGCAAGGAGAGAAATAGGGAGAAAGATAAAGAACTCCAGGGGATGTGCTGCATCCCAGCGGGTAGGCGGAAGCCAAAGGGATGGGAAGAAAGAGTTTAGTATGTGGAAAAAGGGAAGGGGTGACTAAAGGTATATGACACTGTCTCTGTTCAGGGTGGGGTGGAAAGTGTGAATCCAGGGGTTCCAAATGGGCAGATATCTAAAATTTCATTTTGCAAAATATATGATCTATTTACCAAAATATATTGCTTCTCAAAGCAGCTCTGAACATAAGTCTAATGTAAATGCACATTTTATTTTATCCTCAATTATGATAGGTTGTCATTAGGTCACCATAGCCATGTATGAATCCTATTGACTTTGGTTTATATTTGTAAGATATTTAATTTGAAAAGTATGATCACACAACCAAAGCTCACCTGCCATAGTACAGGGGGGGGGGGTGGTGGTATGCAAAATGTACCTGCTTTAGCTTTTTATTCTAACAGCTATTCTCCAACTAATTAGTAAAAAGGGAGGTTTCATTGTTCTTGTGAGCTTTGGGCTTCCTACATTAAAAAAAAACCCTATGTAGGATAAAATTCAGGCTAGTCATGTTTTTTTTTACTTTGTGTCTTCTAGCTCCAGAATAAATAAGTCTGGTTTTATATATAGCAAGGATTGCATCTTCTATACCAGTGGTGGGCAACTGAGTTGATATGGAGGGCCACGAGTGCGGCCCTCAGCATCACTAAAGGGCCGCACATAACATTTTCAATCTATACTGACTTGTATAAGCATTTTATAATGACAGCAGGCAGAGCTAGAAGACATTATTTTTTTTATTTAAAATAACAAAACATGTTTTAAAAAATACTTAATGTTAATGCACATTTTGTGTCATATTTATCATGAAAGGTTATGTGCGTCATAGATATCATCAAAGGCTTTGATTATATCTATCGGGCACATAACTTTTGATTCAAAGTTTATGTGGCCCTATCCTGAGGTTGTGCCCCAATATATATTATATGATCACCGCCCGTTCATATGTGAAATAGTGGGAGCATAGGCACTCACCTGTCTGCCGACTGCTCCAGCTGAGCAGGCTGATTGGTGTAAGTGACCCAGACAGCACCTGAGTGAGCAAGTCCCTCACCTCTCCTTCTGTTCCTGCTCTAAGAAGATTCTGAGCAAAGACTCGGTGGGGGGTCGGCAAACAGGTGAGTTTCTATGCCCTCTGCATTAACTGTTTTGGGGGCTACCCTGCAATTCATAGTACTGTAAGACCTGATAACCTATGGTCACTTGCCAAAAAGTCTGTCTTTAGCCCCCCATATGCGTTCCAATTTTTCGTACAAATTTTGCCCGACCAACCAACGTGGTCGGGAGATTAATAGATCGGGAGATTAATCGGATGTGTAATTATGTACCTGTACCGCTTCCGACCTGTCCGTAAATTTTTGGTCGATCTGCTGTTAATAAATAGTGTCGGGCCGATCGATCGGTGATAATTCGAATTCCGATTTTTTGTGCCAGCCGACCAAACGACCATAACATTTAGGTGAAAATCGGGTAACGATCGGACGAAAAATCGGTAGAAAAATCGGAACGTGTATGGGGGGGCTTTAGGCTTGGTTCACACCTATCCACATTGGGTCCGTTGGCATGGATTGGGTTTTATGTAAAAAGGATAACTAGATACAATATGCACTTGTTGGATATGTTTAACATGGTTAACCCAATTCATGTAAAATGGATAGATGTATGCATATCTGTGTGTTATGTGCATTGTTTTTGCATATTGCATTGGTTTGACCCAGACAATGAGGGGGCTTTCTAGAAGATGCTACATGACAACTAATCCAAGAAATGCTAAATTAAATTAAATGCTAAAATCCATGCTTACATGAAGAAAACATAAAAAAGGATGAAAAACACACATGCCCTTAAAAAAATGTATTCCAATGTGCTGAACCGCAACATATAGGGGTGAACTGCCCTATTACAGTGGTGTCTAAAACTATTTGCCCCCTTCCTGATTTCTTCTTCTTTTGCATGTTTGTCACACTTAAATGTTTCAGCTCATCAAAAAACGTTAACTATTAGGTCAAAGATAACATAATTGAACACAAAATGCAGTTTTTATTAAGGGAGAAAAAAACTCTAAATCTACATGGTCCTGTGTGAAAAAGTGATGCCCCCCTTGTGAAAAAATAACTTCAATTTAATAAATCACTTTAATAAGAGTTTCCTGTCACAGAGAAGTAGACCAAAAGCACCTCAAAAGCTAGACATCATGCCAAGATCCAAAGAAATTCAGGAACAAATGAGAACAAAAGTAATTGAGATCTATCAGTCTGTAAAGGTTATAAAGCCATTTCTAAAGCTTTGGGACTCCAGCGAACCACAGTGAGAGCTATTATCCACAAATGGCAAAAACATGGAACAGTGGTGAACCTTCCCAGGAGTGGCCGGCCGACCAAAATTACCCCAAGAGCGCAGAGACAACTCATCCGAGAGGCCACAAAAGACCCCAGGACAACATCTAAAGAACTGCTGGCCTCAATTAAGGTCAGTGTTCACGACTCCACCATAAGAAAGAGACTGGGCAAAACAGCCTGCATGGCAGATATCCAAGGCCCAAACCACTGTTAAGCAAAAAGAACATTAAGGCTCGTCTCAATTTTGCTAAAAAACATCTCAATGATTGCCAAGACTTTTGGGAAAATACCTTGACCGATGAGACAAAAGTTTACATTTTTGGAAGGTGCGTGTCCCGTTACATCTGGCGTAAGAGTAACACAGCATTTCAGCAA
>CM070035.1:28030355-28042905 GCA_036250615.1 Ptychadena robeensis
TGTCTGTCTGTCTGTCTGTCTGTCTGTCTGTCTGTCTGTCTGTCTGTCTGTCTATCTCTACATCCCCTGAACTGTATATCTCCTTACCATTTTTGTGTCTTTTTCTTAAAGCTTTGTAGTTGCTAAAATATTTATCTTTTAGATCTAAAGATCTCTGGTTATAAATAGCGCCTGTTTAAATATTTTAACAATTTTGTGCTGGTAGATGTAATGGAGTGTCCCTAGATTTTGAGAATAGTCCCTGTCCCTGTTAAAGAGACCCTGTCAGCTGTTGCCGATGAAGCAGGTGTAGTTAGGGCGGTTTTACATCTTCTCTTGGCCATGCAGCACTTTGAATAAACTTTGAACATCATATTTGTTGCTATAGGTAAAACATCTTCCTAGATGATTGTTTTCCAAATGTTATCCCAAAAATTATAAAGAACATTCACATTATTCATCAATAGCCACTCTAGTTCATTGAATTAAAGATCTCCACACGTCAGCTTTGGCTTTGGAGATATAGTTAATATTCTCGTCAGCACGCAATCTCCCTTTAGGGCAGGAAGGAAAAAGTGCCTATGAGGGTAAGAGGATTAGACTCCACCACATCGCAAATGATAGAAAAGTAAATTGATTTGAGTAGAACAATCTGCTTTCCCTTTGAAGTCGTTTGCTCTCTTTTCACAGACATTTTCAATTCTTTGAAACTCATTTAAGTGTCTTAAAATATTGTAGAGTGCGGCATATAAATGAAAGATGGAACCATGGGATGTGGAGAATTTCCAACTCGGTTCACACATTTATATTTTAATGGTAAACTCGGAGACATTTCACTGATTATCCCCACTTTTCTGAGAGTAAATGCGATAGAGGTAAGCCTGTAAATGTCTGTGTATGTAAGCAATGAGATTTACTGGCATCTAAACTGAGACTGAACATCTTACTATCAACAGTGGAAGGGGTCGGTTTATCAATTATATCACATAAGATTATATCACCCAAGATTCATTTTTCAAATAAAAATATTTTTGATGTAGGAATTAAAAAATATGTTATGGTGTTAGATTGGGTGAACTTAACCCAAAGAGGGGTGGCCAGCGGACTTTTAAGGTGAGACAAGGAGTGAAGTTCCAGTCAAATGAATGAGGTCAATACCTTTAATTTCAAGTTATGTGGCATTTAACAAAAACAAAAAGTACATATACATAAAAACACATCTGTCAGGTCTGGTTGGTAAGTCAAATTATACCAAAAGTTGAATCTGTCTGGTCATTAAAACATTCCGTCGGCGGTCAAATCGTTTGTTACTGCCCAGTACTACAAAAATAATGTATCTAAATACAAAAAATATGCATCTAAACATAGCAAAATGCTAAATAGCAAAATTAAATGTATCGTCCCTTTCCAGACTTAGTTGGTGTCTTCCTTTTATAGGTGATTTTTTTATTATTTTGACCAGGTGGTCCAGCCAGTAATGCAAAAGGTGGGTACTACATTGAATATGTTAAGGAAAATGTTGGCACCCCCAAATAGATATAGAGACATTTTAACTTATTGACTAATAAATCAGGTATACAAAAGACATATTGGTTTAATATCAACCAAAAATATATAAATTGTTCTATAAATTGGACCTGAATAATTTTTAAAATGATCATTAATCTAGTATGTTGTGTATAAAGCCCTCCCATACACCTTAATATTACTCCATAAACTTTCCAACTACCCTGTTTCCCCCCAAAAAAGACATCCTCCAAAAATAAGGCACCCTGACATTTTTGCCTCATGCTGAAATATAAGGCATCCCCCAAAAATAAGGCACCCCCGAAGATACGGCACTGTAACTCTGGACAGGGTGGATCAGAGGGGGCAATCAAAAGGACACAGGAGGATCAGAAGGGGTTACTTAAATGGTAATCCCCCCTCTGAGTCTCCTGTGCCATTTTGATTCCCTCCTCTGATCCCCCCTGTGTCATGTTTCATAAGTGATCCACCCACCCTGATATCCCAGTGCCGTATTCTTCTTCATGGAAAAATAAGACATCCCCCGAAAATAAGACGTAGGGCATCTTTGGGAGCAAAAATGTATTTTTGGGGAAACACAGTATGTAGTGCCGTGTCCTCCCTGATAGAATACATAGTGATTGGAAAGTTTAGAAAGTTCCTCATATTACGTGGTTTTGTATACAGAGGCTTGTGTCCTGTTACTATTACAAATTCCCTATGGGATTATTTGTGGCCACCTTCCCTTGGTTGTGTTTTTCTTTTTTAGCACCAGATCCAGTGCTTCTACTGAGGAAGCGTCAGCAAGTCGTTCAAAAAATGTTTTTTGCCAGCAACAGTCCCTTTTTGCCAACACGAGTCATTCTGTGGTTGAGCGGTTGCAAATTTTCAGATTTATTCAAATTGTTAACTGGTGTAATGATGGCGTAATGATTATTTATTGACTACTAAGGCTATTCTCTGTTTCCTTGTTTTACTATTGCATTAAGTTCTGCAGAATTTGTACAGAGTTTAAAAAAGTCTATGAGAGCCTGGTTGGCATCAATTATGTCTAGACCAATACGGTACTGTGCAATCAAACCACGGAACAAGGCACGGCCTGGTATCATGTAGGTTTGACGTTCATTGTTAAGGTTTGGGTTTTGTTGTGAATGTTTTGCATGGTAACATAATTATTACATATCTTCAAGCTAATTTAAGATGAAACAGACGTATCGTTGGAGCTACTGATGCAAGATTATGATTATGGATAATTTCTAAATTCTGAAAATAATTAAAACAGATGAGCAGTGATGGAGGCTTTATAAAAGCAGACAGGACTGCCCTGTAATTATTAACTGCTTGTCATTATGCGGCTGTTTTTCATTATGACAATTTAAGAAAAAAGACTTCTATTTTGCAGAAGGATAAGATGAGCTTAAACGGAGTGGAAAAAGAACATGCACAGTAACGAGGAAATCTAGGTCAGGTCAGCGGTTTAAACATGACTTGGCCATCATCTTAATGCTGTAACCTGGTAAGACAACACAAGTCTGAACAGGCATAGTTTCCAGCCTCTATATCCTTGTGAACTATACAAACATTACTAAGCAGCTGTCATGTTCATGTATGAGTTCAGCAATGGTAAAAAGATCTCATACTGTAAAACGTTCTCATGTATCAGAATGTATGTAAAATGAAGTGCCGGTGTTCGCGGTTGGCCACCGTTTACAGTAGAGATGGTCGAATTTTTCGACTTGCTAACTTTGTGAGCTGATTGCAGAGCCCCTGAACAAGGTATAATTACCACAATTTCTAGAGACATAGAGAAGGGTTGTGGAAGCATTTGAAAAAAAAAAGTTTTGCTCTAGCACATGGAGTTTTTGCATAAATTAAGTTACAAAATAAAGTCGAAATTCTGATTTTCAAAATTTTGACTTGACTTTGAACTTCATTTGTGCTAAAAATATTTGTGTTAGAGACATACTTTCTTTTTTGGAGTTTACCCCTTCTCTACATCTCCAGCAAGTTTGGTGTTGATACCATGTTCAGGGGCTTTGCAATTAAGTCGAAATCGTCGAAATGAAATTCGACCATCTCTAGTTTACAGTAACAAAGCAGTATTTGTCAATCTTTTAGACCATTAGGGTATGAAGGTGGGTTTACACGTGTAGATTTTTTTGTTCGATCAATGGAGAACGAAAATTTTTTGGTTGATTGAACAAAAATCTAGAATGGCCAACTTGTTCTGGAAACATTTTGTTCGACCCCGAACAAAAAGCGATCGAAAGGTCATCGAACATGTTGGTAAATTTTTATCTGTTGTTGTCATTTTAAGTAAAAAATGAATGCAACTTTATTTCACTCAATATATTTTTGCTCAATTTCAACATGACGTATTTCCAATTCGAGGGATTGTGGGTTGGATCTTTTTCAGGAAAAGGTATCTATTTTTATTTGTTCGTTCTATTATTTGTTTGTACTAGCATATAATGAAATAGCAGTGCGAACAAATAAAAATCAGCCCAGAATAACTGAACTGGTTTCTTTTTTTATTTTGAGTACAATCCATGTATAGCTGAAATGGAATGTCTGCGTGTTGCAATAAAACATGTGTTAAGCCCCCCATACACTTTTCGATCACTACATGCAATTTCTATTAGATCTACCAACCATCTATGTAGTGCCGGGTCCTCCCTGATAGAATGCATAGTGATTGGAAGGATTAGAAAGGTCCTCATATTACATGAGAAAAAGTACAGAAATTGTATGGTATGATTGTAAGGTGTATGGGGGGCTTTAGAAAAGAAATTGTAAAAAAAATGTCTGATTATTTTTAGTTGTTCGTTCTATTATTTGTTCGCACTAGCATATAGTGAAATCCCAATGAAACAATGGAGGAGCACAAGGCTAGTAGAAGAAATTTGAGCATAGCAACATAGTACATCACTTCCAAAAAAAATAAACAAAGGTTTTTCATGCAAGGAAGGGATGATTTATTTTCATTCGATATTGGTGATGAACGAATAAAAAACTGAATGATGTTCGGCAAATTTATGGAACAAAAAAATGGCAGTTGATTGAAGAAAAAAAATCTACACGTGTACACCCACACTGTAATGAGTCTGCTACAAGACACCTCGATCCATGGCCAGCTTGTAGTAGACTCATTACAGAGTGGTGACGTCACCACACTGTGATGAGTCGGTTACAGAACTGCCCGGAATCCTGTGTGCTCCACTAACACAGGGATTCTTGTCAGATTGTAGCCAATTAACTTGGAGGGGGAGGAGACTCCCCATCCACAGTAACTGCCTGCAACAGGATCGGCCACAAAAAGAACCAGCAGGATGGATTGCCAACCTCAAGTTGGGCACCCCTGTATTTGCGACTGACCACTATGCGTTGAACGCGCATGCCGGTCGATTGCCCGCAACTATGGCCGGGAATCGGCACGTCTATGGCCAGCTTTAGTCATGTGCAGATACCATTTGCATTTCATAACACTAGCATAGCATTTCTTATAACCTTCTCAACTTTCTACAGGACCAATATAAGGACAATGGCTTATTAGGCCAACAGAAGATAAAACACTGCACAACTCCTGTAAGTAATTTTTAACTAGGTCCCATGTCAATGTCTTTATCCTTTGGATAGGCATGGTGCTACAAGGTGCTGGATGAAATAGGACACACTAGATTCTTATCACATCATAAACAAAATGCACAGATTCTCTGTTAGAATCCAAACAAGAAAGCCCTTGATGGCTAATGTATCCCATAAACACTGCTTGCCTTGTTGTTTTTGCCTTGACCTTATGTTTTTCTTCTGTCTAAAACATTTGCCCGCAACTCTGCATTTATGAGACTCAGTGTTTTTTTTTATTTACAATTTTATAAAAATTGATTTTACAAAAGCAATTTAAGACGAGACACTTTCATATTATGGCTTTCCATGATAGGCTGGGCTTTCAAATTGGAGCTCTGCATTTATCGACTGTTTCTGCAGATCCAAATCAGCAGCATCTTTTCCAAGAGATCAGAAAGCCTCCGTGTGTAGTAAGGTATCCTGATTTCATGCCTAGTACCACAGTAAATCAGATTATTGAATATCTGTAGGTTTATAATCACATAGTAAGTAACCATTATGAATTCTCATATTTATCAGACCTATCGGGAATAATGAATTAGATCTGTGATTTATTTTGGTGGGCAGCCAATCCTCATGGAAATAATAGAATGACAGTATGTGGTCAATGGCCACACACAACCCTAAAGCTGGCCATACACCTTTAGATCTCTCTGTCAGATCTCCTTTAGATCTACAAACTATGTAGTATAGGGCAATTCTATCGTTTTGCGTGATAGTCAGTTGGACAACCATAGATTGTACCACCACACAGTGTGTGTATAGGCATGTAGTATATAGGCAATTCTATCGTTTTGCGTGATAGTCAGTTGGACAACCATAGATTGTGCCACCACACAGTGTGATAGATTCACAACCAATAGATTCCTTTTCCGAGTTTTATGCGCCATACGAATCAATCAAAATACCTAGAAAAACCGGCAGGTACCTGAATGATCATCACATTTTTACTGACATCTGATTACTTTTCAATCGATATACTATGTGACCTCATTAACCTTCCAATATAACTTTAGAGTATGGGAGGAATCCCATGCAGACATGGGGACAGTGTACAAATGCCTAAAGGTGGGCATACATGGGTCAATACCCATTTAATCGATGAACCCTCTAGAGCCCTGTGATGACGCCACCACACTGTGCTTGAGCTTTGGATGGGGTCAAACCCATGACTGAGGAAGTGTTGGCTAGCTCCATTTGACCACCATATCTCCATAGCTTTATTCTTAAATAAAGACATGACACAGGCATTGAAGAAAAAAGTAGAAAAATATACATTTTGATGGCCACAGCTTATAAATAAGAACAGTGCAAACAGCACTTGACCCTGTACCAGAGCACAGCGCTGAATTTCAGGTGACAGCATGTCACCCCTCTTTATCCTCGATCCTTCTCCACCAGCACATCACCCCTCTTTATCCTCGATCCTTCTCCACCAGCACATCACCCCTCTTTATCCTCGATCCTTCTCCACCAGCATGTCACCCCTCCTTATCCTCGATCCTTCTCCACCAGCACGTCACCCCTCTTTATCTTCGATCCTTCTCCACCAGCACGTCACCCCTCTTTATCCTCGATCCTTCTCCACCAGCACGTCACCCCTCTTTATCCTCGAACCTTTCTTCTTGGACACTGCCAGGGACCTGAAGCCAAAACAAAAAACAAAGACAGAAAAGCACCATAAAAAATAGAGAGTGTCAGAACACCCAACAAAACATCCCACAAAACGGATCCAACCCCAAAGCCAAAAGGAGAGGGCGGGTGGTTATGTCTTTAAACGTCCCTTCTGCCCCTTCGTTTTGATGGCTTCGTTCCGCCTCCGCCAACTTCACTTCTGGTGACACTACTCTGCTTTGCAATACCCCCAGTCAGGCACTCATACTTCAAGGGTGTTAGGACCCTGGCTAAAGTTAAAACCCAGGGCCCTAGTGCAGGGTGTCAGGATC
Source organism: Ptychadena robeensis (assembly GCA_036250615.1). Lineage (NCBI taxonomy): Eukaryota > Metazoa > Chordata > Amphibia > Anura > Ptychadenidae > Ptychadena > Ptychadena robeensis. The sequence continues at coordinate 28,037,414 of CM070035.1, forward strand.
CAGGACAGAGGGGGTGACCAGACAGACAACACACACTGACATCCAGACAGAGATATGGCGTAACAAAAAGGGTTTATTGGACTCAGGAACAAACAGGTGCAAATAGTCCATAGTTCAGGAGTATCTAGGAGAAGAATGGGGAAAAATCAGGAGTGACAGTCCAGGGTTCAGGCTCAGACAGGGATGAGTATAGAAATGCTCAGCAAGCGTGTCTGAATGAATCACACCTATAAAGCCCTAAGGCTAACGAGGCAGGTGTGCTCCATCCAGCCCACGCTTGCAGGCAGCCACCTGCTGGTGATTAGGGAACATGGGACAGCCGAGGTCCTTACACAGGGCCACCCTCAGAAATCTCGGGGCCCCATACTGGAAAGTCCCCCCCCCCCGGACAATACTGTCAAAAAGTTATTGAGCAAGTTGTTGAGAGGGAGGGGGAAGTGGTGCTATCAGAAAAAGATGTTGGGTGGGGGGAGGGTTACTTTTGTTACATAGACGGATTACATAGATGTCCGCATGTCTTAGCAGAACCTCACACTACGGGGATCCGGGTGTCGTGCCCGCCGCTGTGGCAACCTGCTTCCCACACAGCGTGGGCCTCTGCTAAGATGGCCCCCAGATAGCTGACCACCGGGCTCCCCTGGCTGCTCTGGCCTGGGACAAGAGTGCCCCCTGTACCCCCCTGACAGTGGTCCTGCCCTAGTGTGGCATAGCCATCACTATAAACCTATTATTGTAAAACTGCAAGAACAAAATGAAATTATGGCCTTCTATCAGACACAATGATGACTTAAATAAATATTGATGTATATTTCTGTGGTTTGTGATACTGAATAAAGAATAAATATAAATCTGTGTTTGCTGTGATTACTACAGGAATATAAAATTGTACAATGCCTAGAATTGTAATACGGCCGGCTTAGCTCTGGCTTGATGTTGATTTTATTCTATTATAAGCCTTGTGTCTTGCAGACAGCACACACACGCATGTGTTGAGCGTGCGTTTCCCCCAGCATGTCACTTCCCTTCATAGCGTGTGTCCAACATTCCTGAGCCGCACGGCCCTCCCCTCCTCCAGCATAGTAAATAGATTTAAGAGACATTGTGTGTTTGCTTGTGGCAGAGAATAACTATGAACACTGCAATTGCCATTACAGGCTGTTCGGCTTGATTGAACACCTGCGGGGAGCCAATACCAGAAATGTATTCAAATCATAGAAAACATCTTCCTGCACATCACATTCGTATCCTCTTTTCTCCGCCATATTTATTGTGACAGGATGTGGATGGAGAATGCCACGTTCTGTTCACATTAAACCTCAGTCAGGTAATATGTTTCACACTGATCCCGGTGCATGGATGTACTGGAAATACATACGCTGTGGCATGTTTGTCTCTGTTCTACATTAGATCTGTGATTTTTGGGGGATTGTTTGTGTATTAGTGTCGTGCAAGTGCTGTATGTGAAACTACTCACGACATCAGGTTCTTTAAGGTGGATGTCCTCTTGTCCAGCCACCGAATACCTTCTGCACTCCAATAAGCCAAGGTCCACGCACGTTGATAGGGGCTATTTACAGTTTTTATTGAGGATTATTTACAGCTGCTCCGACTCCCGAGGGGGGAGAAGGGGTTCAGACGTAGGGAAGATAGTTACTGTGCTGCCCCCAAAATGCTGGAATCCTTAGGCTGTGGGGGGTCACTCTTGCTGGGTCCAATTCTGTAGCTGTGGTACTCCAGGGAGAATTAACAGAAGAAGCCCAGAACATTCTGAGGGCTGCCCAGTTATGCTTTCAGACAGGGGCAGGCTTAAGGCCTGTTACTGGGCAGGAGTACATAAGATACATTTTGGAGGAAAAAGATGAAGTACACACCCAGCCATGACTCATGCTTCCAGCACTTTGTCGAAAACTGGTGTAACCCTTAAGGGTATACACACATTAATATTAGCACTTTACAGCATACATTACACAATGCATATAATACAGCTAGGTGGCCCTTTCTTGGGTCACTACATTTTAAGTGTTAAACAAACTACCAGTCCTCCCTCTTGGAAATAATAGAATGGCTGTCAGAATCTGGTGAATTGCTGCACATCTGCAGTGACCCAAGAAAGGGCCACAAACTTTATTTATATGCACTGTATAATATTACTATATACTTATATTTGTTTGTGTATCCCCTTAAGGGCTGCACCTGTTGTTGACAAGATGCTGGAACCATGAGTCATGGCTGGGTGTGTAACTCCTTGGTAGATTCCCATCCAGCAGTCCCCTTTAAAGTAATGTCCGGCACACAAAGGGTGCCAGACAATCCTCTGATGGGGTGGCTGCAGAGTGATGACATATGCCTACGTATGTATGCCTACCTTTCCCACCCTGGAAGGTTATGGGAAGGAAACTCCCTGAAGGGTAAAGGTTAGGGGGTTTGGTTTAGGTAGACTGGTATATGGGCAAGGTTGGACACTAGACAGGACATTAAGTTTAACCAGGTCAGAAGTGGTTAAGATCAGGCACCAAAAAGATGAGGTTTAAAGGTAGGCATAAGGCTATGTTTATATGGCGCTTAGGGATGCGCCGATACCCTCTGCAATAAGGATGCGATTATATCCGCCCAAGAGGTGAATGCAGGGCAGTATGTCTTTGGCCAGAAAGCCACATGAACATACATACATATGCATGACTTCCCACCCCACCTTTTCATGTGGCTTTCTGGCCAAAGACATACTGCCCTGCATTCACCTCTTGGGCGGTGGACTAGGAAAGAGTTAGGCTGAAGCAGGGTACAGACATGGACATATGGGTCAAATCGATGGCCAATTCGAGCGCCGTGCACGCTCACGGTCATCTATCTGACCCATATAATCTGAGCCCACCGTAATTACGGCCGATGTCTCCAGGCAAAGCCTCCGCGGGTCTCCAGGCAAAGCTTCAGCTGAGCCGGGGAGAGAGCAGAGCCGTCTCTCCCCAGCCCCGCCAATATCTGACTGATGACGTCATCACGCTGCAGGGTACATTGGACGGCTCGAATATCGAGCCACCTGTACCCTGCTTAAAGATCCCCATACATGGTGTCATATTTCTGTTTGATCAATGTAAAACAAATTATTTTTAAGTTGATCAATCGTAAATAGCTTTCTGTCCACCTGGTAAAAGGGACCAAAAGTGATAAAAATGCAGCTGAAAATCGAAGGTGATGGGTCAAGTAGGTACGTTTGAGTTGATCGTACAAGTATCTGATGGGTTTTTACGGTCTAATGCCTGCCATACACCCACAGACAGGTGCAGACAGACGAGCTCCGATGAGCTCTGGAATGCAACGTGATGACGTCATCACGGTGCATTCTGGGGCTGCTTTAATCGGCCGTGCACCCTTTGTGTGCCGGCCATTATCTTCAATGAAGACGCCGGTCTTCATTGAAGTTAATGGCATCGGCCGTCATCGGCCAGAGAACATCCGACATGTCTGTTCTCTGGCTGTCAAACAATCGTTCAACAAGCGTTTCGGGTAACCAATGCACACCACCTTGAGTACTGGATTCCTGGTCGATACTTATTGGTCACGAAGCTTGCGTAAAAATTAGCAACTCACGCTGCCCATACACTGGTCAAATTGTCAGTATTATCCTGATATTGACAATTTTCTAATTTACGTTCAGCTTCTTTATTTAAAAAAAAAGCTGTGTACATCAACGCATTTCATGACTAAACATGTGATTTCTTGAGGATGAAATATTTGATATGGTCTGCTAGCATCTGGGGACCGATTTTTCGCTAATGTATTACAGAATACAGAATAAAAGAAAGGTTGTCCTTGCCCATGAACATAACAGAACAGAAGAATTTTATTCATTTACATTTTGATTTCTCTTTGGAGAGATTTCTCTTTACATCATGCCCCACGGGAACATAAGAAGGCTGAATAAAAGTCGGTATAGTAAAGAGAAGTTGGTTAGGAAGTTGGTATATTATGGAGAAGAGAAGTGCTGTTCTGTAGTTCTAACACACCTCCCATCCAATGGTTATAATGGTGATAATGGCGCTCCTTCTTAGATACAGTACAATGAGTGACCATCTACTTACTGGTACTCTGCAAAATGTGCACATTTTTAGATTCACCTTAATACAAACACAACACAAACTACATACAATGTTTCCCCAAAAATTAATTTTTCTCCCAAAGATGCCCTACGTCTTATTTTCAGGAGATGTCTTATTTTTCCATGAAGAAGAATATGGCACTGGGGTGTCAGGGTGGGGGGATCACTTAAAATGGCACAGGAGACTCAGAGGGGGGGATTACCATTTTAGTAACCCCTTCTGATCCTCCTGTGTCATTTTGATCCCCCCTGTCCAGAGTTACAGTACCTTATCTTCGGGGTGCATTATTTTTGGGGGGATGGCTTATATTTCAGGGGGATGCAAAAACGTAAGGGTGCCTTATTTTCGGAGGATGCCTTATATTTGGGGAAACAGGGTACATGGATGCTCCATAAAATACACCTACAGCTTTCTTAATATTGAATTTATGAGTTAATTGAAAAGACCCTGAACATGGTATCATCACCAAAATTGCTGGAGATGTAGTGAAGGGATGTGGAAACAATAAAAAAACGATTGCTCTAGCATTTGTAGTGTTTGCATAAATTAAGTTCAAAATCAAAGTCGACTTGACTTTCAACTTTATTTATGCAGAAAGTTTGTAGTTTAAGTGATACCCTTTATTGGTGGACGGCGGACGGAAGTCATTAGAGAGGCAAGCTTTTGGAATGTCATCAGGAAAGCTGGCTTCTCTAACGACTTTAGTTAGCCAATAAAGGGTATAACTTTCTGTATTCATCGATGGCTAACACAGTATGACACCATACTGTAACTTCATTTATGCAAAAACTATTTGTGTCAGAGCAATATTTTTTTTTGTAGTATACTCTGGACCCTTCTCTATACCTTATGATGATACCATGTTCAGGGGTTTTACAATGTACTTTCAAAGCCAATTTTCAAAAAGACTATTCGACAATCTCTACTTAATAGTTACCCGGGGCAGTGATGTGACTGCGGTAATTGTATTCTCATGATAAATGTAAACCTGCTATGCTGGAAAGCTTCATATACATCATGTCCTCAGTATGCAGTATGCAGAGTTCCATGGAGACCTGATATTCAATAATCTTTTTAATAGAAAAGCAATGCTTATCTCTCACCTGCTGTGCGCAGCATATTTGGATGTTGATGTCTTAATTTAAATTCCAACGACCCGGAGAAAATAATCTTCATTCATTTCAGTGCTCAGCTGGAGAGACATAATGTTTACAGACCAGTTCTCTTGTCACATTACCTGTGACACTATGACATTCACACTCATGTATTATGTCACACATGTTATTAATATTATCTCATATAAATATCTCATATTATGCAGCACTTTACAGAGTACATAACAGGATCGGCGCCAGAGAGCAGGAGCGGGCGCGCACGCCTACGTCTCAGGGGGGG
>CM070035.1:28063035-28079134 GCA_036250615.1 Ptychadena robeensis
TTCTACTTTGATCACCCAGTAACAAGGGTTGATCAAAATACCTACCTCTAATTCTCCTTCCTCCCCCGTCCCTCAAAACTAACTCCTTGCTTTCACAGCTTGGGGGAGACACATTAAATAATACCTTATTCTCCTCACATATGGATGGAGAGTATTTGTAACTCAGAGTTTGAGTTGGCAAAAATATTTGTAGTTTCCCTGCCATCTACTTTCATCATTGTCTCTCTCCATATCCACAACCCAGATCTCAGAGTACCGCGACCCGATCCCTTGTATTTTTAGAGATGCTCGTTGGAGCTTCTCAGGGTGCTCAGGAGGTTGGAACCTGTTCCTGACATCTTCTGGAACTTGGACCCTTAACGGCCACCAATATTGTCCACCTATAGTGTATTTAGATGACCTTTTTCTGCCTAGCTTGGTGGGTTTTTTGAATATGGACAGCAGTCTAAAATGAAACACATAGGCCAGCTAGAGAGGGAGTACACTTATAAGTCTAAGGGTTTTGGGTGTGCATCATGCCAACTGGTGAATCCGGGATACACTTGGTGCCAGTACAGTGTACAGCTACCCGAGCTCCTCAGTATGATCTGGCTCAGGAATCAGAATAGCCACTGAGGCCTCCTCGTTTATAATTGGCCTCAATGAATTGCCAGCTAGAGTTCCTCAGGGGCATTGGTTTTCGTGCAATAGGATGTTAACCAATAATATGCTCAGCGTCATCTGGCCCAGGAATGGCATTTGCAAACAAGAATGCCCATCAGTATATGGCACGTGATGGTACGTCACCCTCCGCTTCTCTTTCCAGGGATCCTTTGTCCTTTGGATCCTAATATTTTTGGTTATGCCAGTGATCCTGGTGTCATTGGATGCGGATATATTGTCCTTTCATCATCCGCAGGTTCCTGTGGGCATTGGATCCTGAGCTTCCTGGTCTGGCCCTGTGTCATTGGATGCGGATATATTGTCTTTCCTTCCAGGGATCCTGGTTCATTGGGCCTGATGCTTTCTTCGCATGGGATCCTGTGTCACATCAGATTCGATTTTTCCATCTCCTGAATCAGATTAGATCTTGGGGGTTTGTTTCCTTCCTGAGGTCCCATTCCACATCCTGCATCTTCAGCTTCTTTATTTCTTCCATTTTTGCCCTGTATGTACAAGAGACATTTTATTAATCCTGGATGTTTAGGACAACATCTATAGCAGGACTTGTCAAACTAACTCCTACTTCTGGTTTGGAATATATATGAAATAATTACAAAAAACTGTTAATACTACTTACCACTACCTCCAATACCCTAAGCCCCCGATGATTACTACTCCGACCAATAATGTGATTACTATTACACACACACCCCAACACCCACCACAATCGTTATAGCATAAATCCTTTCCTACCAGATGTAGGGGGGGGATTTCATAGTCCGTCATCGTCGTCAAATCGTGTCAGGATGTTTTTCCGGTATGGGATAACAGTAAAATTACTCTCTTGAAGGTCTCGGTTGTGAATTAGGTCATCGCGGGATTACTGTGCTGGACTCCTGTTGAGGATGTAAGAGACGTCATTGTACATCAAGTGACGAACTACTACATACCCAATCAAATCACTCATAGTACATAAGTGCGGCATCATTACACCTAAAGCTCTGTTTACCACTAACCCAGCAGGATAAGAATTTTTATTTAACATAGGACAGAACATATAATTGTCAACCTGGGTCCAATGTCCAAACTACTCACAATGGGTAAAATACAAATCCTTATCCCTGAGCCTATTCATTTCTATTGCTATTTTCCATTACCTACCTGAGTTTTCCTGGAGATGACTGACCAAAACCCCACTGGAGGGGTGTAAATTCCGGTTAATTTTAGTTGGCAATGGACTCATGGATTGTGATTTTTGTGGCCCTAGAAAATGGAATTGAATACTTGGTTAATTGACAGATTCATTTGTATAACCACCTTGTCCATAACTGCAACTGTAATGTGTCGTAGGATGGTCCATGAGATGCTGGAGCTGGTAAGGTCATTGGCATCTAATTGACCATATATAATGAGAAGTCTTCACATACCGTCTGACGTGCCCGTCCCCATTAGAGAACTGATATCCCTAAGTACAAAGGAAGAGCTTCTCCACGTTGTAATAAGTGAGATTGCTTGCTGAAATATATACAGATATATCCGTTTCAGGGCTGAGTCACTGGAGCATCAGCTGACAATCCATTTACTGTTTGGTGACAGGGGTCCACGCGCTGACCTCGCCAAACACATAAGGCTGATCCATTGACAGCTATTCATTACATCCATCAGTTGGGATGACCGCCACATATTTAATAATGTCCTGGCATCAGGTCTGCGCAGGACGCGATGGATGATGAGGGCACGGACCGCCAATGTCATCCTTGAACAAGTTTTTTCATCATGAGATTGGTCAAGCCCGTGCGGAGAAGTCTGGACAAACTTCTCTGCTCTAGTTGTTCCCTTCCATAATTCCAGTTCCATGGATCCGTTGAGCCTATACATTCTCCTTTCCTTTTCCTTTCCTGCACCTTGTAGTGAGTCAATCACTGTGGCCTGTCATCTGCAAACTGGCGCGGTGCAGAGCAGCAGCAGGAATACAGTGCCAATGATGCCCAATCATTTTTGCTGAGAGGGCCAAAGGTTCTAAAGAACTTATAACCACCTCTACAGACACATACCATCTAAGATAATAAGCAGCTTTTCTCTCACCAAATAATATAATTGCTTTGATTCGTATAGAATCATAATCGCAGAGAGCACACCGCATGCAGCTGCAACACTGGAAGCTCTAAGCATAATAAAACCTTTCCTGCTGCTGCTCTCTACAATTAATACTGCTCTCAAATCTCACATTCCACTGTGCATGTCATTGACATGGGTGACCTGGACCTAGTCCATAAGAGGCTGCATGCTTGCACCTGGCAGCCTGTTATGCACAATGTCATAGACATGTGACCTGGACTGTCCATAGGAAGGCTGCCAAGCTTGCAACTGGCAGCCTGTCTTACCTGCCTACTGTCAATTCAAACCATTTGTGGAGTACCCACAGTGGGCAGTTATATTAGAGGGCAAAGGTCAGCGCAAGACATAGCTAGAGGGTGGAAAGGTCAACCCCTTAATAACTGAATGTTGAATGATAGGAAGCTGCAGTTGGGAAGCGCCATATATAACCATGCCATCCCCCCCTGGGGGAAAAAACAATGTTAGGAAAGGTCAAGGCCTCGTACGGGGCCTGACTCCTACTGACGGGAATCATGATCACACGGGCGAGAGCATGGGAACAGCGCCAACACCACAGAGGATGTACTTTCTAACCCAGGGACATAAGGAGCCCCGGCCATTTCTGGGCCACACAGGGCTTTAATGGGACTTAGCTACTCTAGGGCAACCCTCTAGTGGTATGAGGATGCCCCCTCTCCCGTAGTGACCTGACAAGGGTCCCCATACAATTCCATAGGTTGGGGGTGGAGGGAAGTGACCAGTTATCTAAGGTTGGGACCATTGCAAAACATATTTGCATTCTCTGTGAACGAGAAAACAATCATAGACACTGGATGGAGGGTCCAGGAACTTTGACTCCCTGAGTAGTTGTGGTGAACCCAATAATTTTCTACTGTTGACACACACAGTACAGGGTTGACCAAAAACGCCCCGACCCTAAAGTCTCCTCCTAAAACCCCCCCTGCCCTCAAAAACTGCTTTCAGGCAGCTGGTGGGAGAAACATTGCAATGAAGACCTTCCGCAGCCCAAGCACAACTTCATGGAGTGGAGGGAGTATTGTAGACTCCAGGCAGGCTTTGAGAGTTGGCAAGAAAAATATTTGTACGTTTCCTGCCATCACTACTTCACCATTGTCTCTTCTCCCATCCCACCACTACCAGAGCTCTCAGCAGGCCACCTCAAATGGTGGTAGAGGATGCTGGGTGTGGAGATGCTCGGGATGCAGGAGGTTGGAACACGGTCCTGACCAGCAACGTCTGAATGGGACCCTTAAGGCCCCAAATATTGTCCCACCTATAGTTACTTAGCATGACCACTTTTTCGACTGCTTGGTGGTTTTTAGAAGATGGACCAGGCGGAGTCCTAGAAATGAAAGACACATGGCCAGCTAAAAAAAGAGGAGTAAGACAACTAAACAGGTCCCTAAGGGGTGGGTGTGGGGTGGACAATCAGTGCACAACTGGTGAAATCACTGATCCACTTGGTGCCCAGAGGTACGAGGTACAGGCTACCAAGGGACTCCCAGTAAATGGAGCTGGCTCAGGAAGCAGAATAGCCCACTGAGGTCTCCTCGGTAACTAATGGCTCAGGGAGGATTGCCCAGGACGCGAGGTCCTCAGGGTGACATGGTTCTGGCAAAAGGGATGTTAACCCCAAAAACTGACTCAGGAGCGGCATCTGGGCACAGGGAAATGGCATTTGCAAACAATGTAGGATGCACACAGCATTAGATGGCACTGTGATGGGTAAACGGTCACACCTCCTCTTCTTCGCAGGGATCCTGGCTGTCATGGATCCTAACTATTTTGGTACTCCCGAGGAATCCTGTGTCATTGGATGCGGATATTATTGTCTTTCAGGGATCCTGGTTCATGGATCCTGAGCTCCAGGTCATGGGGGATCCTGTGTCATTGGATGCGGATATATGTCTTCCAGGGATCACTGTGTCAGATCCTGAGCTCTGATGCTTCTTCCTCATGGGATGCCTGGTGTCGATCAGATTCAGATTTTGCCAATCTCTGAAATCAGATGAGAATCTTGCGGGTGTGGTTTCCCCCCCCCCCCCCCACCTCCCTCCTGAGGTCCGACTTTCCCACATCATGCATCTTCATCTTACTTCCGAGTTTCGTGGAAGGTACAAGGGAGAGGAAGGGACCGAGTTTAATAATCCAGGGGATTTGTAGGGGACAAAGGGAAACAGGAATAAAGGAAGTAGTTGTAAACTAACTCTGACTTACTTCTGGTTTGGAAAAAAGAAGAAAAAAATTAAAAACGCTGTTAATACTACGAACCTCCATAAAAACCGGCTAGGGGCCGATATGTACTGCCCAACCAGGAAATGAGGCATGACTATGCCCACGACACCACCCCACCAGCAACATGATGAAAGCAGAAGCGAGAAAAACAATTTCCACCCACAGATGGTAGGGGGGGAGTTCTTCATAGTCGTCGTCGTCGGTCCATCGTCGCAGGAAGTGTTTGCCGGTATGGGAGTAAAAGTTACGTCTCTGAGAGGGTCCTCGGTTGTAGACGAATTAGGTGTCATCCGGGGGGATGGGACAGGGCTGGATGCCGGTGAGGGAGTAAAGAGGGGACGGTCTGGTCACGCAACGAGGACACAACTAACTACATACACAGCAAAACTCACCATCAGTAACAGAAAGATGAAGGGGCGCACATTAACACCTAAAAAGCTCTGTTTACCACAACACTAACACCAAGCAGGATAAAAGAATTTTTATTTAACATAGTGAACAGTTAATTGTCACCGTGGGTCCAATGTCCGGAGAACTACTCACATGGGTAAACATACAACATCCTTATCCCTGAGGACCTATAATCATTTCTAAAATTGCGATTTTCCACCATTACCTACCTGCGATTTCCCTGGATGCTGAACTGACAACACATTGGACGTGGGTGTGAAATATCCGGTGTAATTTCGATTGGCATGGGAACTCAATGAGATTGATGTGTGGCACCTAGAAAATGGAATGGAATACTTGGTTATTGAAGCAGATATCAGTGTAGAACCACCTATGTCATAACTGCAAACTGTAATGATGAGTAGAGATGGTCCATGAGATGCTGAAAGCTGGTAAGGTCATTGGCATCTAATTGGACCATCTATAATGAAGAAGTGCTCAACATACCTGACGTGGCCGCCATTAGAAGAAATGAATATCCTAAGTCACAGGAAGAAGCTTCTTCTCGAAGCTTGGTAATAAGTGAGATTGCTGAGAATATTATACAGATAGTACCCGGTTTGCAAGGAACAGTGATCACTAGGGCATCAGCTTGACCCAATCCATGTACTGTTGGTGGGACAGGGGTCCAAAGAAGCTGACACTAGCCGACAAACACCATATAGGCGCATCCGGATCCAGTCTGACAGGCGTCGATTCATTCACAATCCCCAGTCAGGTTGGTTGGAGACCGCCACAATTTACATAAGTCCTGGCCAGGTCAGGTCTGCGCAGGCCGGAAAGCGATGGAGGATGAGGGCAAGGAAACCAGCAATGTCAACCCACCTGGAACAACGTGTTTTCAGTCAGTCGAGATTGGTCCACGCGAGCGGTGAGAAGGGAGAACGAAGAAGGGAGAAGTCCTGGAACACCTCCTCTCTAGTTGGTTCATATCCATAAAGTACCCCAGTTCCTGAATCCGGGGAGGCCCCATAACATTCTCCTTTCCTGCACCTTGTAGGGAGTCAATCACTGGCCTGTCAATCTGCGAAACTGGGCCTCGGGTGCAAAGAGCGACAGCAGGGGAAAAACAGTGCCAATGGATTCCAATCATGTTTAGCTGAAGAGGCCCAAAAGGTTCTAAAGAAAGACACTTCCAACCTCTAACCCAGGGACACAACCACAAGTATAAAGATAATAGCAGCTGCTCTCACCACACCATAAGAGAATGCGTCGATTCGTAGAGCAATCAATAAAATCGGCAGAGAGCACACGCAGGCAGCTGCCACACTGTAACTCTAAGCAAGAAATACAACCTTGCCTGCGCTGCTGCTCCTCATTTGATACTGGCTACTCAACTGCGATGTCATTGACAATGTGGACCTGGAGCTGTCCAATAGGGAAGGCTGCAAGGCTTGGCAACTGGCAGCTGTACTACCATGCTATACTGAAGGGAAGATCTGGTCATTTCAAAACACATTGTGTCAACCCACCAGTGGCCAGTTATAGTTAGAGGGAAAGCACAGGTCAGGAGGGCATCAAGCTAGAGGGTAAAGGGTCCAACCTTAATACTAATGCTGAATGAATGAATGAGTTTGGAGCCGATGAATAATACCATCCTCCTGGACAATGTTCAGAGAAAGGTCCAATGCCAAACTGCATGGGAACCGTCCAGGAGAACACCTGTCACCCACATTAAAAAAAACATTTGCTGCATTATAGTAGTGGGAAATGACGGAAAGAGGAACCCCCAACACTTCTGAATACCCGCTGTGAATCATATCAGGCATGACAGGGAACAACATTTCAGATCTCCAAAAAACTGCAGGCCCATTAAATAATACAATGACTAACAAGTGTTGGTTTTAAAAAACCAAAATAAGCATCGCTGTAATGAAATGCGGGTAAAGGTGACCCCTGGAGGGGAAGCCACTGACCAGAACGATTTTAGTACACCAAACCCACCCCGGCGCCCCCCATTTCCACAAACTATCTTTTGGCCCTGTAATCTCGCGCGTCCTCCAAAGCAGCTTCTTCTCTCAGATGGGGAGCCAGCCATAGCAGCAGGAAAGGTAAATCGGCGCTTCAGGAGGCTGTGATCTTCGCCACAGACCGGGCATCCCAATCGTGTCCAGTGCAAGTACTGACAGGACATTGCTGGAGATTAAGGGGGCCATCAGGGAAATGGCAGGGGGGTTAAAATTTGGCCTGCCAGTTTGAGAGATTGAACATGGTACGTTGGTCCCTGTAGGGGGCCCAGCCGATAGAGGATTACACGGGCTATTGGGTACAAGAAAAGGTAGGGAGGGGGGTGTCCAAAAATCTTGGGAAACAAGGCAGGATAACGATTTCGCACGCGCTACAAAGGAGGGACTGGAATGAAAACAAGCAAGGGGGTGTGAAAGGGGCAAGGGCATAGGGGAAGTGGGAAGGAGAAAAGGATTGGACAGGGGGGAAGAAGCGAGAGCGTACTGGGCGACAGAGGGGCCGATAGCAGCTTGTGCATTGGAAGACGACTGTAGTGACAGGGGGCTATCACGTGCACTGTGGATTGTAAGACAACATTGTTGAGACAAAGGCGGCAGAGACAATATGTTGCATATATCATGCACAATATAAGCGCCTACGCAACCTTACCCTTCAAAATGATTCCCATGTGCGATTTATTTCGCATTGCCGAAGGTATATTGCGCAATGCCCCCATGCCCCCCAGAAGCATCCCAAATGGCAAATATCAATGACATATTCCAAAAGTTGCGCAATATCCGCAGCGCATATTCAGGAAATTGACAAAATATCTCAAAGCCTATATTTGCGAAGATTTAAATTCGCCAATTCCAATAATCAAGCAGAACACTATTGATCACGTGCGATCTCCAGGAGGTTCAACGAGCTAAACTTTTCCTAGGAGAAACTTTGCCATTCACCCAACCATATCTTATCACAGTAACTTAGTCCCAGCCAGCCTATATCCTTTGACTGCATGCCAAGCACCACTCTGCCATAGGTTTGGGAACAAGACTGGGACAGTTAAGGACTAGCCACCACCCGGGTAGGAATTACCCCGTGCAAATCGACCAACCAATACAATGCACAGCAGGGGTGGGAACGTCACCCATGCTGTGATTGATTGGGTGAGATCGATTGAACGGGAAATCAATGTGCACCACATGGGCACATTGATTACCGCTTCAATAAAGAAGTGACGGCAGACTAGGGGTTCTCCCAGCTTCCAGCATGTGAATCATCTGACAAGCTGAACGAAGCGAAATCACAGCCATGTGTCCCGAGGTTCCGTGACTCCCCCCTTCCAGAGTAGACGTTACAACAACCGGCTTCTCTCCCCTCACTCTCCCACGGACTGCAGTGAGGCTGACTCCCGCCCGCCTTCACACCAGGAAGCGGCCTGCGCGGAGGCCGTCAACTATCTTGTGAGGATGTCGGCTGTTCCGTGCAGGCCTGGCACTACTACATGAAGGGGGGGAAAACATTTCATGTAAGAGTGTTGGTGATGTGATTGAAGTGGGTTCCACACATGATTGGAAAACCCATTCAATCGAGGATACTTCGAGGGGGCTACTAAGAACACCCCGAACGGGACAGCACACACACAGGAACGGATTGTAAAGCAAGATGCGGAGTACCAATCAATCAACCGTGGAATCCCCCCCCCCCCCCCCCGCGCACGTTGATTGATTGTACTCTAAAATCGTTTTACAAACTCTACCCGTGGTGGCTAAGCTTTATGCCTTTATTTATGTAACGAGGGGACCTATGTCTGGTGATGTGTGAAGTGGGACCTGTATCAAACAAGGGTTAATGTGGACTGTATAAGCCTTTAATAAATCTATGATACTAAGTGTGGGTCCAGTCATAGGGAGTACCTCCTGCCTAACAGTGTAAGGTAAAACTTGACTAGAATAGTCCCTAGGGCCCCTTCACCCACTGCCATATAATCTTAGTTACATCATATTTATACCTTTCTTATTATACCTAATAAATAAATACAACCGCAGACCGGAAGTGGATTTACTGGCCAAAAACGCCTTTTATTATAACATAACAAAACCATTCAACATTTTATATTCTCTTTAACTCTGGTTCCCCGACTTTCAAGATCCTATCACGTTTCAGCAACCCCAATGAATCACAGGTCACTCAGTGCCATGCCGTCCAAAGTTTTGTATAGGTCCTCCCGCCGCCGACTGGAGACACCTAATGCTGCCGCAAGCCACTGAGACCGCTTACTAGACTTGTCATCTCCTTCTGACCTACACCCAGCGGGGGAACCATCAGATTATTCCCCACCAACCTTGTCTTTGAACTGTCTACCTTGACAAGGAACCCGGAACCCGCCACAGCGCACAATCATGAAACCTTATGATGTCGCTCCTCCACACCCGCACCGCCCGCTGTTCCCAATCCTGGAGCCCCAGCACCACATATCAATCCCCACAGCGTTGGAGCTGCACTCCATCGAGGCGCAAATACATGGCCGTTCCACCCTCCATCCTGTGACGAGCCACGATACTGGTTAGGATTCCGGGGCCATCCGTCTTACTGGGTCTGCCCTCAGCGCTGGAACCCTACCTCACCTGTACCTCCTGCTTGTCCGGGCGATGGTTCCAACTGGGGCTGCTCTTGGGGACACTCAGGGGTTTTTCTGGTGTCTCAACCTACTCCATCCACGAGGGAGCCCGCACCGCGCCCTCGCACCGACTTTTAAAGGATTAGGAAGGGTAGTGTTCCTGGTGTGGCCCACAGGAGGACATTCTATAAAAAGCCTGACAGTCCTGCATCCGTGCTGGTGTATACGCTTAATGTGTCCTGTAAATGAGTGCAGTGTTTTCCTCGGCTTGAACTTCCCGCACTCGACCCTGCTTTGTTCACGACTACTCCTTGATTTCTGGCTCCCTACCTCCTTCCTCTCTTTGTGACTATCCGTACTTCTTGCCACCTGCCTCGACCCTCGCCTGACCTCGACTCTCTTTGACCCGCCTGCCTCGACCCTCGCCTGTTACCTCGATACTCTTTGACCGCCTCCAGCCTCGACCTCATCTTTTGGACTCTGACCAACTCTCTGTTCCTTACCGCATACCTGCTCCTGCTCCAAGCAAACCGTCCTCCTAAAATGGACCTTTCTCTGGGACACCTGCCCTCACCTTCCCTGGGGGGGTTGACCAGGGAGCAGGACCTAGCCCCTAGCGCGGAAAGACAACAGGTCCCCTCAAGTGATTCCCTGCCTTCTCCCGTTAGGGGGGCTATGTGTGAAGACGCCTCGGTGGCTTGACTCCCTGCTCCCTGGTACCGCCTGCGTCAACCCCGTTCTTTTCATAACAGAATACCCCATTAATCTACACTATTGGCAACAAGACTTTCAAAATGCATCTCGGCGCTTCTTCCCGATCCTTCTTTCCGGCGTTCCTATTGCCCTCCGTCCCCCTCCACTAGATTGGAGGGCAGAAGAGGAAGGGGGAGGTAGGAGATATTCACGCTTGGGGCAACCATGGATACGCAAGCGTGTGTAATTCGAAAGTGGAGGATTTCGCACCATGAGGCTTACGGTTCTGCGCGGAGCACCTGGAGGGAGGTGTCAGATGTGGATGGCGATGGTGCTGTGAGGGAATTTGCGTGGGTGGGGGTGCTGTTTGGTATTAGCGAGATGAGGTGTGCACGGGAAGAGTGGGCTTTGTAGGCTCTGGTATTGCGTCTGCGGCCAGTGTAATCAGGTGAGGTAATGGGGGTCCCACGATTTACCCGGACTGTGCTCTTGGGGTGGGTGGTAAAGGGTACAGTTACGCCTTGAATTGGTATCCTCTCTCTCCCCTTAGGGAGCGAGTGTTCTCCATTTTTTTGGTGCTTGTCCGGGAGTGTATGGTGTTCGTTAGCGGCGATGAGCTCATTTGTGTAATTAACAGTAGAGGGCCGATGTGAGACTTTCTGCCAGATCTGCCTCCCCGTCGTTCCGCTTTCCCCCGCCCTCTGGCACAATAGCACGTCAGGAGGGCGATCCAGACGATCATACGATGTACCTCTGTGCACCACCCTACTCCACATCATCCCAGGTACGCCGATCCACCTTACCACCACCTCCGATCGCGACATCCTCAACTGACGTCCATCACCTGCGACCTCCAGCTCTCTCACGCCCCAGCACACGAGGGTGCCCCAAGATCACACGGCACGGATGACCATCTAAAAAACAAATATAGTAGCATATGCTAATTGGTATAGAAACCAACATGCAACCAACCCCACCAAACCCCCCGAACACAGCTTATAAAACAAATGAAGGCGGGGGGCATACACCGGAACCTAGCGGACTCCCACCTCCCAATTCGCATAACCTCCGCTCTGATAATCCCCATCTGGCAGCCCGCTGGCCCACCCGCCAATGCTGAAGGAGTGAGACACAAATGGTCGAGGGTCCTCCCCCCCCCAGCGCTTCAAACACGCTCACAAACAACTGGCCACAAACGAGAACGGGACCAGCGCCCCCCCCCGTCCACTGATACCCGCAACAGCAGTGGCCCTTCTTGATTCCGGACGCCAATCTAAGGAAGAGACACGCAAGCGGCGCCACTGGAGCACAACGCGAATCCGGAAATGCCCCACCGG
Source organism: Ptychadena robeensis (assembly GCA_036250615.1). NCBI lineage: Eukaryota > Metazoa > Chordata > Amphibia > Anura > Ptychadenidae > Ptychadena > Ptychadena robeensis. Next base: position 28,075,078 of record CM070035.1, read on the forward strand.
TCAAGCACAGCCCCCTTTCCCATCTGATCGGTTTTTCGACCTGGCAACCAAATCTGTAGCTTGCCCGCGCCGACCACTACACTCCCGAAACAAGAGGACCCCCCCCCCCCCCACCTGTTCCTGGCAGGGCCCTGGCTAAGTCCACCAATCCTCATTGCCTCCAAAAAACGCCAAACGTAAAAGCCGCCGTAACATAACCGCAGCTCGTACCCATCAAAACAAACGTCATCCAACCAACCCCCAGCACAGCGAGTAATGCGAATGACAGAACCGGCCTGCGCTTATCCGAGCCAACCATTACCCTTCCGATAAACCTTCAGTGCCTGCCGCACCATAAAAAACCGTGGTAACAACATCAGTCCTACCCAATAATTTACCACAAAAAACGCCATGCCCGCCATCTTCGTCTTATTATTGCGCCACAGAACAAACCCAATTCGTATAGCTATCACAAATAAAATCAACAGCAACGCTCCCCCACGTACGCCTCTCTACTCACCCCCCCACCCTGCTCCTCCACAAAACAACCAGCCACTCGGCCCAGACCTTCTGATAAGCTCGCTACCGTTCAGGGCAACCTGCCATAGAGATCCGGACACGAATCCCACGCCCGACACTTCTCGCACAACCCATTCAAAGAAACAACTAAACTTCTCAAACAACGCACAGTAGTAAGCGCAACCCATGGGCAAACACCGATCAACGTAAAACCCACCCTGCCAATGGCAACCTAATAAACTAAAACAACTGGGGTGAACCGGCAATAGCCTAAATGCTGCTTCCACATCCGCTTTTGCCATCAACGCCCCCTGACCCAATCTCCTAACCCACTGCACAGCCTGATCAAAACTAGTATATGCCACAGTACAATCCTCATCCCGCAACGCGTCATTAACTGAACCCCCCTTTGGAAATGAAAGGTGATGAATAAGACGAAACTTGTTGGGCTCCTTCTTGGGAACTACACCTAAAGGGGACACCACCATGTCAGAAAATGGCGCAACCTGAAATGGGCCACACATCCGCCCCAGCTCAACCTCCTTACGTAGTTTGTCCGTAACCACCCCTGGCTGTGCAAATGCTGACTTCAAATTCTTAGCCATCGGCGGAACAGGAAAAGGGGAACACGGCCTGAAGCAACGCCCCCGCCTCCTTGTCCGGATATCTATCGAGAAACAGACGCATCCTTGCCACCATTATTGGCGTCCTCCCTCTTACCTGAAGCCTCTCCCCCCCTACCTGTTCCTTGCTTAAAACATTTGGACAACGCATGCGCTCCCCCACAACCGGAGCACTCGTGCTTGTACTTGCAATTTGCAAACCGGCAAGGTCCATCGTTGAACTGCCAACACACACCTTTTTTGTTAGAGGCCGGTTGTCCCGCAGACCCGGAACCACCGACCCCTTTGTGAAAAAACGAACCACCTTTCGCATAGGTCATGAGCTCAACCCACAAACCAATATCTTTATGATCCCACCGTATGGACGGCCGAATCGCCCTACGCTCCCTAAACTGCTCAACTGCAGCCAAGATAAACCCCCATAAACATGATGTGCCTCCCTAATCGCGTCCATGTAACAAAATAACGCCAAACAATGCTCCGGTGCCTTGACCCCTATCACACTGCCCAAAATATTAAACGCCTGATGCCAATTAGCAAACGTGCGAGGTATCAGGCGATACCTGTGCTTCTCCTCCTCATCCTTCTTACTTTCCGCCGGCTTCACTTTGCCCAAATTAAACTTTTCCAACGGTAACAAAGAAAAGATTCCAACGTATTCATCCTTCCAAATCTTTTCCATCACCTCTTTTTTCAGATGTGACCCCAACTGGGCCTCAAAGCAAACATACACCTCCGACTTAGCAGCATCCGCCAAGCGAACCAACTCCACATCCGTCTCCGCAGCCTTACTCTTATCCCTGTCACTCTTATCCTTATCCTGCGCCACTGCTGCAGCCTCACTCCCTGCCGCACCAGCCGCCTGTCCCGCACCGGAACCAGCCGCGACTGCCACCGCTGGTGCTACCACAACCGGAGGCGCCGCTCGCGCCTTGGACGCCCACGCAGCCACCGGGGACCGCATCTGCCTACGCCCTGTACCCTTACCTGACAACAACCGCACCACCGCCGCTACCACGCCCGTGACCCCCCACCACGCTTGGCCCTCCGAGACCTAGGTCCCCTCGGCACCCTCTACCCCCTACCAGCAAACCCCGCAAACCAGCCAAAACGTCAAGTAAATCAATAGACTCACCAGGCTGCGAGGGGCCGACCGCCCCCCCCAGCCGCAGATCCCGTCGCCTGCGCCAGCCTGGTCACCTCCTCTTCTTCCTCACTGGAGCTGAGTTCCCCATCCGTGCTGGATATCCCTGGAGACGCCGCTTCTATGTCTGCCTCCTGGTCTTTAGGAGCCACAGCCGCCCGCTGGCCACGCCGACAGTCCCCACCAGCCGGGACCACTGCGCTCCGCAATCCACCTTCACCCGCTGCCTGGCACTGCGCTGCGCCGCGCTCCTGCGCTTTGGCTGCCACAGCTCTTCCTCCCTGCGCCCGGCCGATATTCCTTCCTGGTATGTCACTTCCGGTCACCGCACCCACATGACTTCCGGTCGTCGCTATTCCTGCCTCTGGCTTCCGGCGAGCCCCGCCTACATCACTTCCGGCACCACTCCGAGAAGAAGGCCTAGACATCCGGCCTCCGCCACCTCCCGCCGCCATCTTCTGCACTCTTGGGCTCCTCCGTGCTCCGCTCGCCGACCGCTCTGCAGAAGGATCCCCAGCCACCTCCTGAACACCGCCGGGACCTGCAACTGGACGACTCCCACGCCAGGCCGCACCGTCCACAGCTGTACCGGTAAGGACGGGGGCCACACTGCTCCGGTCACCCGCTAGGGGGAGGGTGGGATCCATGCTCAGCCAACCTCCCCACTGGGCTCCGGCGATGTAGGGGATTCCTCCCAGGGCGCACACCGGCTCCAGCCGACATTCGCTTGGCCGGCAGTCCTGGAGGGTCCCTGCTGGGGCTCCCTGTGCGGCGCAAAGCCCGGGGGGCCCGAGATGGGCTGAAGCGCTCAGGAGGCCTGGACCTCCTAGCACGCAATGTGCCAGACCCTGAAGGTGGGACCTGGGCAGCCCCCCGCAACGCCGCAGCCACCTGAGCTTGGACCCAGTCCGCTCCCTGCATGGCTGCAGCTTCTCTCAACATCCTCATTGTCTCCTCCATAGATGCCATGACGGTCCAAGATCACAAAAAGCCAACGTACAACTTTCACCTTGCTGTTTCACCGACGAACCGGTTCACCAGTCACCCCACTTGGACAGCACGACCACACCCAGCCAAGCCAATATCCTCCAATAAGGTATGACTACGCCTAACCCCCCTAAACATTGTATCATTTTTGCCTAACTGACCGCACCAAGCTCAGGTCCCATTGCATCCCAGTCATGTAGGCCTTACATCTATTACATTTCATTTCATTGCTACAGGCCTGTCTTTACGGTCAGCACCAGTCAGCACGAGGGCATATGCCTATTCCCATTCATTGCCATTCAAACCACACATTATCCTCCAGCCCACCTACATCTGCCCCACCCACCACACAGTCAATCAGTGGGGCGGAAACAAAATGCACGGAGGCTAGCCACCTCACTAACCTCCCTTAGTCAAGGGTAGATTTCTGTTTGTCTTTATCTTTTTTATATGAGGGTTGTGACACCTTATCCCCCACTTCCCAAGTATATATTTCACGTAACTGTTTTACTTCTATTTTCTTAGTTCTGGATTTTCTTTGATATGTTGTAAGATATTGGAATGTGTCTCAAGAATAGACCAGCGCTTTCTAAAAAATCTACCTTATCTCATTTTGTTGGGTGGTATATCTGGTGAAGAATTTAACAGTAGGTTGTGACTGTTGTGTTGAATGGCTCGAGTGAATGTTTTTTGTGAACTTTTGGAATAACCTCCTTCCAATTACATGTCCTGTAATAGGGAAGCTTTTCTTATATACAGGGAGTGCAGAATTATTAGGCAAGTGGTATTTTTGAGGAATAATTTT
>CM070035.1:28088140-28140669 GCA_036250615.1 Ptychadena robeensis
GGGCAATGAACAAGTGTGGCCCCCCTCATGGCATAGAGCTTGGCAATGCCTGGAAAAGGGGGCCAATAAGCCAGTGTGCTCCACCACCAAACAGTACCAGACCCATCACTGAACCTGGCCAATCAAAGAAGTAGGGAGAATGACCTTTTAACCAGACAATGTCATTGCTCATCCTCAGATATGGCCTCTTCCCCACAAGTTTCCTGCAGTTGTAAATTGAGAATCCTAGGAAAGCCCTTTAACAAGGTCACTCCTCGCCTCACCCAATGGAATAATTACTGGGGACCTGTTATTCATTCCTAAGAAAGGTAACATAAGAATCCTAAAAATTAAAAAAAAACACTGTCCCATTCATCAGTGGACACAAGCCTTTAAGGTCAGCAAAAAGGGTCAGAGCAAAAAGGTCACAGCATGCTATAGGGGCACCTTAATGCTAATGCTGAATGATTTGAATGATTTGGAGCCGTATATACCACCATTCTGACAATGTCACTGTTAGGTAAAGTCTGTTGTGTTGTGATTTCCAGTATAGTTGAACAACTTATGCCAGGCATACACGCGGCGACCATCGCCGACATCTGCCCTGATTTCTTCCGGGATTGTAAACGTGATGACGTCATCACGTTTACAATCCCATTGCATTCTGGGGCCCCTTCAGTCGGCTGGGCACCCTTTGTGTGCCGGCCATAAGCTACAATGAAGCAGCCGCTTTATTGTAGCTTATGGCATCGGCTCCCATTGGCTCAGATTTTCCGACATGTCGGATCTCTGGCCAGCCGAGAAGTGGGGCGACAGGGATCTGTCGCCCCATGTGGGGACATGCCGATAAACGACCGGATTTTAACCTGACCGACGGCGAGAGCGCGCACGCCCGTCGGTCAGATTAAAATCCGTCCGTTTATCGGCATGTGTATGGCCACCTTTACACAACCAGGTTCTTTCAGATAGATGTCCTCTGTTCAAACACCAAGCACAGCTAACACTCCAATAAATGATTGTCCACGCAGCTGGTAGGGGGCTAGGTACTCATAATCACCAACTCCCAAGGGCTGAATTGGGGTCCAAAGCATATGAGAATCTACATTGCAAATCGTTGCTACCAGCTGCTGGAATGTGGAGAGGTGCTGTAGGCTCTCTCAGGAATAAAGCAAAGCAATCCTTTCAGGAAGTCACACTGGGCAGAACACAATAGCAGAGAGCCAAAACAGCAGAAAAAATATTTAACCCTGTCCTACAGAAGGAGTGTAGCCCCTAAAAGGACATACACCAACCAAATACATACAATACATTATATACAATATAGTGCACAGAGTTATATATACCCTATTTTTCAGACCATAAGACACACCAGACCATAAGACGCACCGGACTATAAGACGCAACGGACCATAAGACGCACTGGACCATAAGACGCACCAGACCATAAGACGCACCCAGTTTTTAAAGCAGTAAAAAAATATTTGATATATAAAAGTGTTCACATCAATTGGGTTAATGCAATTGAATAAATGAATTAAATATTAAATTCAACCAGTAGATGTCACAAGCAGCAGTTCACATACACAGCACATCACATCACCTCTTCACTGCTCTCTCTCTGCCTGTGTCTGTGGGTGCTGCAAAATGATCGCAGTTTCCGCAGATATGGAGAGAGAGATAGATGGCAGTTCATCTATCCCTCTCTTCGATGCTTATACTAGCAGGGCTCTGTTGGCATAGCAATTATACAGTTCAGATGAGAGATCCAGCCATGGGCCTGTCAGGGAGCCAAAGTGCGACCACTCGGGCGCGGGATTCTCACTTTCGGACCATATTCGGACGCAGTCACTATTTCGAAAAATACGGTATATACACTGAATCACATACAGTTACTGTAACACTTTTTTTATTGTAGTAGTTGACCTTCAACAGTCATTGTAGCGAGCAGCAAATACAGTATTTATTGTGGGTTTTCTCTTACAAAGCTCCTATTTCTTTCTGTGTTTGACATGTCCTATGTCCCGAGTCTTGCAGTCATCTACACTAACACTAATAGTGTAAAATGAGAACCAAAATGAACTTTGCTTGTTGTAATGACATTTTTATGGCTTCCATATACTCAGTGTTCCCCCAGGCACTGAGCAAAATCTGCACATCTCATTATGGGACATTACCAATGTCACATCATCAGATACTGATTACAAGAGATATGTGTTAGGCTTTCCGGTGCTATTTTGGTATATTTGCCAGAAAACTTAACTGAATTGTTGGACAATGTGTTCTGTTGTTCTGGGCAAAATTTGTTAACATTGGGCATTCATGCAACACACATTCACACACAGTTAGGGCTTGTCCTCACTGTCTCACTGCCGATCAGCCACGGCACAGACTTAATTTTAATTGCGTGACCATTGCGAACGATCGATTCCATTTAGTTGAATGGGCTTATCCATTTTTGATCACTGGCAGTGGGCGGACGTGATTTTTCAGCCCTGATCGCACCCATAGACATGAATAGACGCAATCAAAAATCACATCCATTCATTCTCTATGGGCGTGATCAAGGGGCGGATTTTCCATATTTTAAAAATTGGGGCGGTCCTGTTACCCATAATGCACTTTTTTTTACATTGCATGTAAAAATCTGACACGATCGTGTGCAATTAAAATTGCAGCCGCGCTGAGATCTGGAGATCTGAATAAACATCTTTTGGTTGCTGCCTCGGATTCTATTGGTCATTAAACTAGCTGACTTTTGGAATTAATTACAAAGCTGCCAAAGAAGGTAAGGTATTATCACCAAAATTTCTGGAGCTGTTGAAGAGTTGTGGAAACATTGCAATAAAAAAACAATTTTGAACTTCATTTTTTCCCCAAGTCAAAAAAATTAATTTTGACTTGGGGAAAAATTGGTTTGATTTGAATTTAATTTATGCAAAACCTCCATGTGCTAGAGCAGCAGCACTGATGCCCACAACCAGGGTGAGAAGTTAGGAGGGAGAGTAATGCCCCCTCCTCCGAGCTTTCTTCCCTGCACATCATTATCACAAACAAGGTGGGAAAAATGGAAGGACGGGACAGTACACTTATCTCATGGTGCGAGAAGTGACATGCAGCGTCACTTCCAGTATTTGGAATGCAAAAGTGACACTCCACAGTGGCACTTCCACGTTCTAAATACGTGACACTAGGTTCACTTGTGGGGTCATGGATCTAAAAGGTTTGAGAACCACTCTGCTACAACAATAATGTATTTCCTATAGTGCTCCCATAACCCTTTTCTGCATATTCAGCAATTTTGTTGATGAGACCATATTCAGGTGATTTACATTTAACTTACAATTTCAGCTAGTCAAAATGTAAAAAAAATATTATCACCATCTCTAGCTGTTAATTACTTATAATTAAAATCTTAATAGCATTAACCTCCTTGGCAGTAACCACTTTGCTTTTTTACCACTTTTTGCATGTAAGTCTAGCTTAGGGTAAAAAAAAAAACATTGAAAAGGTGGTAACCCAGAGCGGGACTTGGGCTCAGCTGAAATTATCATGAAATGTGTCTTCTTTTTGTCCCAGATCCGTGATGCTGTCATGCTGTGTGTGCGGCCATTGATGGGGGAGGGGTGTGAAAAAAACACCGAAACTTTATAAAACAGTATACAAAAAAACTGCACCTCTGTGAACCACCCAGAAGGTTAAGAGATTCCTCAGGATTTAGATTTCTGTTTGCCTGTATTACCATATATTTATAGTAATGATTGCCTATCTGTTGGCTACATACTATATTGCCATTCTCCCCTACATGTTGTCTTGTTTGACCAGTAAATTGTAATGATGGCCGATTAGATGTCTATGTATTGTCACAATGAACCTTGTCCATTGGCATGCTTTTACATGTGCTCTAATCTCAGCAGTGGTAACCTAAGCTAGCCACACATGGTTCAATTTTAGTGTTCAATCAGTGTTTGGATGGAAAAAATGTGATTGATTTGAAAGAAAACCGTTTTTCTGCCCACACAGTACAATCGATGATTATTGATCGATTTTTGTCAAATCGTTGATTGAATTGTGATCGGACAAGTTGGAAATTTTTTTGTCTATTGTACAATCATCGAACTACATTCCGTGCAGCTTTTTTTTGGTCGAGTAAATGAAACAAATCACTTCCCACTGAAACTAAAAATCGTACGATGAATTTAATCGACGATTTCTGATTACTTCGATGAATTTTTCAGTCGAAATTGAACAATAATTGTACTCCCCATGTGGTGTACATCGATTGAATTAAAATCGATTTTCGATTATTTCATCGAACTACAAAATCTAACGCTAAAGCTAGCCACACATGGTTCAATTTAGTGTTCAATCGAGGTTCGATTAGATTTTGTAGTTCGATCAAAAACAAAAAATCAAATTTTAATTTAATCGATGTACACCACATGGGGAGTATGATTATTGTTCAATTTCAACTGAAAAGTTAATCAAAGTAATCCAAAATTGTTGATTGAATTCCTCTTACAATTTTTGTTTCAATCAGAAGTTAAAGGGAAGTAGACACACAAATTGAGTTAAAAAAATCGCCCAAAATATCGAGCCAAATTTTCCAACCTGTCCGATCACTTTTCAATCAACGATTTGACAGAAATCGATCAATGATCGTCGATTGTACTTTGTGGGCAGCACATCGATTTTTTTTACAATCGATCATTTTTTGATCAAAAAACTTTGATTGAATGTTAAAATCGAACCATGTGTGGCTAGCTATAAATTGAACCATATGTGGCTAGCTTTAGAGCACCATGTTACTTTACCTTATCCTCCTGCAGATCTAATACTAAACAATGCTGCTATTATCCCTGTATTTATGGCCACTGGTACTAAACCCTTTATTCTGCCACAACACAGTATCAACTACTACAAAACTTTGCTACGTTTGCTAGTGGTGGCTTGAAGGGTAGCTTGAAAAAAATATGGGGTGTTTTATGTATAAACACATTGTTTACATGCATAAACATTGTATCTTATAAAGGATGTTTTTATTAAGGTGTAAAATGGAAATCAGTTGTTTCTAGATGCCATTCTCCTTCAATAACAAAAAGCTCTGATTTGTAAGTCAGAGGTCTGCTCGCCCCATTATAGGCCGGCACTACAGCAACAACAGAACATTCATCTGCTTGACTAATATACGCTGCCAGCATACCCATATGATTGTTAAGAGCTGTCAAAGCAGGAAGTCAAGAGGAAGGTATGACCTGCCTACAATGGAATACATTTGTTTCCAAGAGCTTCGGATGATTTGGGTAAATGAGGCTTGGCTTATTGACCCGGTGATTTAAATTTTAAACCATCGGATTGAGAATGCATAGTGCATGATTCTGGCATTACAAGCTAATTCTAGTGAAGCAGCAAGTCACTTAGAATATTTGTAGCTGGAAGCAAAATGTTCTGAAAGATAAAGAATAATAACAAGCGAGTTCCAACAGATTTTCAATTTAGAGGAAACAATACCCAGTTTTTATACTCTTTCTATGTCAATTGTTGTGATTAGAGCTAAAGCTTGAGAACCATTGATTACATTTCCATAAATAAAAACAAGGATCCTTGGTATGCAACTAGAGATAGTTAGTGTTACATGAACCATGTGGCAACCTGGAGGTTGATGTACTGCACTCCGTTAACCGGCAGACCGGCTCCACGCCGTGGACAGTCAGTTCCGTAGGCGAGTATCTGGATGGGCTCAGTTGACATCCCCATCGAGGAATGTGCTTAGCGCAGGGGGTGTGGACAGAGCTCTCCATACCCTTAGGCTTTGACTCCTTTATGCATTAAACTCCTGCGTTTGACGATGATGATGCATCCATTGAAAGTCAATCCGTAGGTGTGATCCATCAGCTTGCGTTGCGATAAATCAATGCGGAGTACTGGGTTAACATTAACGCATCATAAGCCAGAACAAGTATGGGTGCAAAAGAATTAATTGAGTCAGTTGAAACGCAATGGTATGCGTTTCGATGCGTTGATCATGGTAAGAACACATCCCTTAACGCATCCCTGGCGGATCGCAAATGCACTCATGGGTTGTACTAAACTGTTCAGTTAACGCAGAGCATCCTTAACACATAGTAGAGTTAAAGCCTTATACATTCAGCATTATTATAACTAGACCGGACTTGTATTTTACAACTTAAGCCAGTGGTTCCCAAACTGGGGGGTGGGCCCTCCTGGGGGGATGCGAAGGTGTTCCAGGGGGGTGCCGACCCTCATTCTTAACCTGTGTTTGAATGGGGAGGGGGGGGCTCAATAATGTTCCTAAATAAAAAGGGGGGCCCTGCAAGGAAAGTTTGGGAACCACTGAAGCAGAGGAACGGCCCCAAAATCACCTTGTATACCACAGAGTCCAGAAATGACTGAAAATTCTTGTTTCAGGTTGCCCCAATCGATGGACACAGACACAGATAATATTTCGTTTTCTAGGTAACATTTCAATTCGTCTGTTCACAGTTCTATTCGTTTTGTGAGCATGTGATGTGTGGACTCTTAAGCTTTAATTTTTAAATACACAACACAAACCCACTGACATAACATCACAGATATTGTGCATTGTGGGGGTTGAGTTGCTACCAATATTCCAATATATAAACCTTATACCGTATATATCATTACACAGCTAAACCTATCCTGCAATCACAGAGCTCATTAAACTTGAAGAATGTGTGGGTGAGTTTTATGAGTCTTAGCAGACAGATAACGAGCTCATGAAATGACTGTAATGTGTTCTTTTATAGTGCTAATGAAGGCAAACTATTTTTCAGACATTTTACGTGTATTAATAACACCGAATGATCAACAGCCATCAAGTCAAATTTTTGTTCTGATATAATGATTATTATATTATAAGCTATAATGGTTCATCTATTGGTATTTAATTAACCATTACGCACGTGGTGCGCTTTTTTTTAAATGACGTTGTAATCCGCTGCGATTCTCTGCTCTCCATCCCTTCCCCTACACATGCATTGAAAAAAGCTGGTGCTGCCTCCATGACATGATGTCACCATGACCTTCACGAGGTCAATGAGGCCCTGGAAGAGATCGGCAGGTCTGCTGATGCTCTACATAACTGCAGGCTCGCTGGGGATAGGGGAGTATCCCCCACTGTAACATGGGGCAAATTTGCTGTGTAAGGAAACCTACATCGAGTTAAGTTGGGGTAACCGCCCTTAGATGCTTCCCCCTGAACACAGACGCAGTTAGATGATGGCCAGCCATACAATATGAACTCAAGTATATGCCAATCCAAATATAAGCTACTAACTTGAGTAAGGGCTTGTTTCCATTATATGTCGGGACTAAGTGCATTGCTCGGCGGATGCTGTGTCTTTACTGCGCCGAGCCACTCCGCCAATCCAAGGCTCAACGTAGTCCAGTACGTTGAGCCTCTGCATCGGCGAATGTGTAAACACAGCATCCGCCGAGCAGGCAATGTCTATGTGCTACGTCGGGATCCCTGCAAAGCAATACGCTTAGTGGAGGGGGTCCAGACGTATAATGGAAACAAGCCAAAATGGCTACATTTACACGGTCACAGCAGCCTGGAAAATGACCAGCGCTCCTGTCTGCGAGCGCCTGCAAACTGGTGCTGGCGTTTGGGGGTCATTTTAAAAACGACCCTATGACCAAAAGCGGTTGAGGCCTCATGTCGCGTTCAGCAGTCGGTTGGGCTTATTGCTTGTTTACTGTAAATGACGTAAAAGTCTAAAGGCCCCCATACACGGGTCGGATTCCGGCCGGATTCCGGGCCGATCGATTCCGGGCGCGTGCATGCGAAACGATCGTGCCGGAATTGTGTGCAGCCCACCTTGTCCGATCGATCACGTCCGATTGATCAGGGGCTCAGAATCGGATCCGACAGAGAACCAACATGTTGGTCTTTTTGATCCGATTCTGCACAGATCAGGGGGAGTTGCCATTTGTGAGGTGGAGTCGGAGATGGAATTGGACACGGAATCGTCCCGGAATCCCTTGGACAAGGTGGTATGTAGCGATCGGATACTCTTAATTGGCCGATCGATCACACCTGCGATTCCCGTCAGAATCGCCGGAATCGATCGGATAGGTGATCGAGCGGCCATGGAATCCGAACGTGTATGGCTAGCTTTAGTCTAAAACCTAGCAGCTATGGCACAAAAACACAAAGCAAATGTGTATTTGTTTTGGGATATAAGTGTAATAATGAATAATTATAAGGATAATAATTATTAGAGATGGCTGTGACATATCAGAATTGTTGGAATGCAGAGAATTGCTGTGGGAACATTTCAATAATAATTCTTTATTTCAAATGTTCTCACAACCCTTCCCTACATCTCATCAGCAATTGTAGTAATGATACCATGTTCAGGGGCTTTTTCATGGTTTAGTCTGGTGTATAAGCTGACATTTTTCTAATTCTCAGCACATTTTGGGGGCTGAAAAATGTGAATGCTTATAATCTAGTATAAATGGTAATAGAGCCAGGAGATGATTCTTGGCCTTGTTACACTACAACATAATGAGGGTGTGAGGCTAGGAAATCTGTTAGGATGGTGTAGGTTTGTTTTATTGTAAAGCCGGGTTTACACAGCTCAATTATCGTGCCGATTGGGTAAGCCTGGCAGCAGTGCGATGACTAGTGATGAGCAGCATAGGCAATATTCGAATTCACGATACTTCGCGATTCATTCTACTAATATTCGCTTTTATAGTCACGAATATTCGCAATCGCGCTCGTAATTACCTTTAAAATGAATGGTCACATGTGCTATTTCTTTTCGCATTGCGAATATATATTCGCAATCCATGTCCATTAGCATTCCAATGCGAATATTCGAAATTGTGAATATCCGCCACCATATTCGCGAAATTTGCGAATTCTCGAATAGCCTATATTCGCCAAATAACTTAGAAATTCGAATATTCGAGCTCAACACTAGCGATGACGTCATCACGCTGCTGCTGAGCTGCCCCGATTTCGGCAGCCAGCAGGAAGCCTAGCAGATACTTTGGATGGGGACCCTCAGTCACTATTCAAAGTAGAGGTAATCAAACAATGTTTTCCAACATGTTGGAACCCTGTTAGGCTGAGCGGGATCAATCGATTTAAAGAAGCTCTGGGTGGCTCAGATTTTTTATAGATTAGAGGACAATCGAGCGATGTGAGCGTGCTCGATTGTGCTGTGATCTATTAAAAAAATGGAGCCGTGTAAGCCCAGTTTAAGACATAAACTTAAACCGGGAACACGCTCAATAAAGGAGACGTTCAAGGTTCCCCGCAGCACAATGACTTCTGCCCAATATCAAAGGAGATGAAGGCGCAGCACTGCTGTGTCTCCAGCTCCAATGATGCTTTGCATGGAGACCCCACAGTCCACATGCAAAGCAATGGACATTGACCGTGATTTACGGTCATGTCCAATATCCCTGTTTTCGAGTGGGAAAACAGGGATGGCTGCATAAGATATGGGCCAGATCGATAGCCGCTTCGATCTGGCCCATATCTATGCGTGCGTTCCCAGCTTTAGTTTTCAGTTTGTACACAATGTGGTGTGCGTGTTAATGTGATGATTGACATGTTTCTTGCTTTAGACACAAGCAGCATGAAAAAAGTCTCCATTTCCAATCTGCTTTGTGAGCCAAATTTTTATATATTTTACATTTGTACAAATAAAATATGAGGGAACCATTTTTGGCAGGGTTCCATAAACAACAGACCTAGGTTGGCATGTGACCAACACACAGCCAAGCCCATGTTCGGTGCCCATGCCAGTCTTTTTATATCTGAGAAGGAAAAACGTTCTTAAATGTGGAAATTATTCCTATACAGATCAATGTTTGCCATTGACTTTGTCCAAGTTTTTAATGTTGGCCGACCCTGGACTATATCATGCTGGGTGTCCATCCATCATGTCCATCATATAAAAAGCTTACGCTGTACAGTGAAATCAGAGTTTGCACATCTATAGAAGATTGAATATAAGATTGGAGGCTAGCTTGAAGGTGGGTTTACACGTGTAGATTTTTTGTTTGATTGACTGCCGATTCGATTTTTTGATAGATTTGTTTGTCAAACATCATTCGTCCATTTATCAATAGTGATGAGCAGCATAGGCAATATTCGAATTTGTGATATTTCCCGAATAATTCTACTAATATTCGATTCTATATTTGGAAATTCGAATATTCGCGGTAATACCATGGATTGCGAAAATAATATTCGCAATGGCGAAAATCTTTAAAATGAATGGTCATTCTATGTTTATTTTCGCAATGCGCATATTATTTTCGCAATACATGGCCATATTGTGAATATTCGGAATTGCGAATATCCGCCGAGATATTCGAGATATTGGCGAATTCTCGAATTGCCGATATTCACGAAAAATATTCGGCATTCCAATATTCGAGCTCAACACTATTTATCAAATGCAACATTCATTATTTTTTTGTTCTTTCATCCCGATATCGAATGAAATTACCTTCAGAATTACTACGACCGAAAAAAAATTACCAACATGTTCAATGACCCTTTGAACGATTTTTTGTTCAAGATCAAACAAAATTTTTTCATCTAACAAATTTGACATTCCAGATTTTTGTTCAATCAACCAAAAAATTGTTCATTCTTCATTGATTGAATGAAAAAATCTACACGTGTAAACCCACCTTTACAGCAATTAATTATTGAAGGAGAGGCGAGGACATCGTTGGGTACAATGTCTAATCAGGTTTTTGCCCACAATGCTCCAATAAAGAATCTTAGAAGATGTGGTGCTTCATCTGTCTCCATGCCTTTGGTCCCATATTTTATATTTTACCTGTAACTATGTTTTATCATTGTAGCTTCACACTGGATTTACTGGTGTCAGTTCTATCCCAGTGATCATGTTACAGCTGGATTTATAAGATAGATGGCCTGACATGATGTGATAATATTTGTACTTTATGAAGGTGACAGATCACTGCCCGGGATCATTACTTACAGATATCAACAAGTTGGAAGTATATAAATAATTATTTTCTCTGTTCTGTTCGACATTCCAGTCCTGGGACTGCAACGATCTCAGACAATTTATCAAAAATCATATCGGTTCTCAGCAGTTTCTATTATTGTTCTGTCAGTGCAGCAAGTCTGTTACATCATATAGACCAGAGTTTTTCAACCACTGTTCCGGGATGTTGCCTGGTGTGCCGTGGGTTTTTGACCCCACCCTCGGCCCTCCTATCTAGCTGCCTCGTATAGTATAAGTCAAAAGGCCCCCATACACGGGTCCGATTCCCATCGGATTTTGGGACGATCGATTCCGGGCGCGTGCACGCGAAACGATCGTGCCGGAATCGCGTGCAGCCCACCTTGTCCGATCGATCACGTCCGATTGATCAGGGGCCCAGAATCGGATCGGACAGAGAACCAACATGTTGGTCTTTCTGATCCGATTCTGCACACATCAGGGGGAGTTGCCATTTGTGCGATCGGACACGGAATCGCCCAGGAATCCGTGGGACAAGGTGGTATGTAGCGATCGGACACACTTAATTGGACCTCCGATTCCCGCTGAGATCGCCGGAATCGATCTGATAGGTGATCGATCGGCCATGGAATCCGACAATGTATGGCTAGCTTTATACTATAAGAGGCAGCTAGATAGGAGGGCTACGCAAACGCATCCTCACAGAGCCGGTCCGTGTATAGCACGGATCGGCTGTACAGCCGATCCGTGTTATACACGGACCGGCTCTGTGAGGATGCGGTTGCTTAGCAACATGCGTCCCCACAGACCAGGGGCGGTGTTTTTGCTCTGCTGGTACGCATCTGCGTTCCAGGGGGGCAACTGCTGATGACGTACTTCCGGCGGGGACCAGAAGTGCGCCGCGAATATGCGTATCGTCGGTGCCCTCCGATTTTTTTCATGAAACAAGTGTGCCTTTGCCCAAAAAAGGTTGAAAAACACTGATATAGACGGTAGTTTAAATATGGACAATACATCCTAATGTACAGAGTCCTTATTAAAGAGAAGAAAAATATATAATATACTGTACTTTCATCTGATAAGATGCATTTGCCTTACAAGAAGCACACTCCTACTAATTTTGGGGGGAAAAGTCTGTCTTATGAGAAGAGATTTCTGTACTAGACAAGATGGCTGCACTGGTATTTTTAAGGGCCATGTCACACTTTATGCGTTGCGTTTTGAAAACCTGCGTGTTTTTTTTACCGCACACGTTTTTTTACTGCAAGCATTTTTACACAGAGAACCAATGTTACCATTTACACTGCATGCCTTTTTTTTTTACTTCCTTTTTACCAGTTACCCTTCCAGCAACATTCTGTGTCCAAACCATGTCCAATCAACTGAAATTTACCACAGGTGGAAACATCTCAAAGATGATCAGGGGAAACATGATGCACCTAATTTTGTGCTTCATGGCAAAGGTTGTAAATACTTATGTACATGTGCTTTCTCAATGTTTTTATTTTAAAAAAATTTGCCAAAAGCTCAAGTAAACTAGTAACCTTTTTTCATGTTGTCATTATGGGGTGTTGTGTGTAGAATTCTGAGGAGGAAAATGATTTAGTCCATTTTGGAATAAGGCTGTAACATTACACAGTGATGTGCTGTGAATACTTTCCGAGTGCACGGTATCTAAGGGGCCAAATTTTTTTTAAGGTGAATCAACATAAAGCTTGCTTAAGAGCCAGAGGCCCAAAAACCTTGAGGAAACAGTTACCAGTTACTTCCAGCTTAGGATGCAAACATGCATCAGCCTGTCATGGTTTTAGTGCGCAGTGTAGTTTAGGATTACATCAGACTTTCACACCTACAAATAATACTGGCTGGTGGATAAAACCACAAAGTATAAAAGATTAAAGATTAATGCTTACACCAATTAAATATGGATATTTTTTGTTAAGACGTCGTACAGTTCCCTCATTAGAGCAATCACCCTCCCCATACTTCACATTCACAGACGTTATATAATCGTGTTGCCCTTGTTACATCTCTGCTTATTATATTCTTGTCGTAATTTTACACTGATACAACAAAATTATTTTGTTTAGAAATCTTATCAATGATAAATAGCTACACACGCTTATCCTTTATATAGCAAACATAAAATCACTATTTTCCATAAAATACCTTCCATTCGTGATTCTCTGCACCTCACAGCTAATTTATGGGTTCTATGCTATGGTGTTCCTTGCAGTAGCTCACAGCCATTCAAAGCTGAACTCATACCTGTCAACCCTCGACCAAATCCCAGTTTCACATTTTGAAGGTATGAAGTAAGGGGCGTTAGGCTTTGTTTCCATTGCGTTGGGACCCCTCCGCTAAGCGTACACGCTTAGCGGGAGGTCCCAACGTAACAGATAGACTTACCTGCTCGGCGGAGGGTCTGTCTTCATTGCGCCGAGCCGATCCGCCGGTGTAAGGCTGAACGTAATCAAGTACGTTCAGCCTTTACACCGGCGAATGTGTAAACAGACCATGGGATACGTCGGGACCCCTGCTAAGCATATACGCTTAGCGTAGGGGTCCCGACGTATAATGGAAACAAGCCCTTACGCTCCCTCCCACCCCACTTGTTAGGTGCAGTGTGGGACATTACTAGGGAGAGTAAGGCTGAGTCTACACTGAGGAAAACCGTGCGGTTTTCCCTCGCGTAGACCGCGGCGAAAGCCGCCCCCTGTAATCCCCCGCGGGTGGGGGGTGGCGCGGCAGCGGGTGCGGATTCACAACGGCCTGCTCGGGCATTGGGGATCCGGGGGCATTCCGCTGCCGCGCACACGTGCCGCGCACACGTGCCGCGCCCATTGTTTACCAGTGTGTAACGCGCGCAAACCATGCCCCATGGGCGGGTTTGCCTATGGATAGGAAAAGGATGCGCCCATTGTTTACCGGTGTGTAACGCGCGCAAACCACGCCCCATGGGCGGGTTTGCCTATGGATAGGAAAAGGATGCGGTATTGCCTTCACATCATTACCGCATCGTAAACAGCGCCCAAACCGCAGGGGGCACGCACACACTGCCGTGACCATAACGCCCCCCGTGGTTGCAAGGGTGCTGTAGTATAGACTCAGCCTAACACCCTCTCCCTCCTAAGGGCTTGTTCCCTCTAGCGCGATGTGTTGTGGAAGACGAAATTTCAAATCACGCATGACAATCGCGGGTGGTCGCACTATTCATGCTTGGGCTTGTCCCCACATAGGCAAACGTCTGCAGCTGCCCGCGACCCGCAATCTGAATCACAGCTCCCCGCGGGTCGCGGTCAGACGATTGTCCCGGATAGACATGAATGGACGCAATCGTGCCAGCGATTTTGTAATCGCGCCCATTCATTCTATAGGCTAGATCAGGGGAGATTTTGCATAATGCACTTTTTTTTTTAATCGCATCAGCTGGTCAATCGCATCCACTCGCGATCGCCGTGCGTGATCAAAGATCGCGTCGTGGCTGATCACTCTAGTTAGCCAACCCCCGTCTATTGAGGCAATATGTAAATAAAAAATCGTTACCTGTGTGGAGATATCTGTATAGTTGTCCCCTCACCCCTCCTCCTCTGTGGATCATTTCCTCATCGCCGCGGCGCTCCAGCAGCAGTTCACCTTGATTTATTTATTTTTCTTACTTTCACTTTGAGTCCATTGACACACATTGTATCTGGCGCCCCCCGATGGCCGCCAGCCTAATTGCAGCCTCAACTCATGCAAGCCTGGAAGCTAACACTGAATGTAAAATGGTGGCTTCCACATGCATCAGCAGGATTGCTAAATTAATATTTTTGGGGGTTTCAGCAACTTTGAGCTATTGGGACAGTTTAGAAGTAAGTAAAAATTTAATGAAATGTTTTTGGTAATTTTTGAGTTTAGGTGCGCTTTAAGCTCTGTACTGCTGGAGAATATAGGAACAAGGACATGAGGGGCACAACCTAGTGCAACAAAATTAAGTTATGCTAATGGCAAAAGGAAAAGGCAAATTATTGCACTCACACTAGGATCCTACTGAGGAGTGCCATTCCTGTGGGCACTGCACCTGTTAGCAGGAAATTATGTCATCCATAAAGTATCCAGGAAGTGATACCATCCGGATATCCACATTGCTAGAGACGCCTGCATTATTTTACCTTTTTCTTTTACCATTAACATAACTTAACTTACCTTTTTCTATTTGTCATTAACAGGGAGGCCAAATACTCTACCTCAGGAGCTTATCATCTACCACCTCAGCAACTCTTTGTGACTTAAGCAGGGTACAGACGGCTCGATATTCAAACCGTCCCATGTACCCTGCAGCAGCGTGATGACGTCATCACGCTGCTGTCAAATATCGGAGAAGCCGGGGAGAGCAGAACTGCCTCTTTCCGGCTCCTCCTCCTCAGCCGAGCTTTGCCTGGAGACCCAGGTCATGTCCGATAAGGCTGTTTTCGAGCGGGATTGATTTGTCCCGCTCGAAAACAGAGCAAGGGGCAGATTATATGGGTCAGATTGATGGCCGTGAGCGCGTACAGCGCTCGAAGCGGCCATCGATTTGACCCATATCTCCATGTCTGTACCCTGCTTAACTTTTTATGACCTACATGGACTTATCTGCTCCCAACGAGGACATTTTATTACCTGTATTTCACCCTGTGCAAATATATACAGTATTCTTAATTACTGATGCCTTAAACTTCTGCTCAGAACCATTAACAGCACCTTGGTGACAGAATGGCCTGGTCCACTATAGGAGAAGCTGCTGAGGAAGCACAGAATCATGTAAATAAAATTCTTCTGCACCCCTAGAATTTTAAAAGCATTAAGAGGTGGGGTACCCACCTCAAACTGCTAAGAATGTAAATCCATAGAGTTAAGCTTTAACGCTTTGTATGAAATATAATTAAGTCGTATTGACCAGATGTTCCTACTTAGCCTCAGGGCTGTATCGCCTCTTAGCAAAAAATCTGTTGGCATTTCCTCAAAGGCCTTCAAGACTCTTGGATATGAATTTGTTACCATGAATGAGTTGCTGCATCATTACATGACACCATTCTTCCACAGCAAAGGAAACAACCGCCAGTTGGGCCTGGGATTGTCTTGGCAGCATGAGGCTGAATTTGGTTTTATTACCTTCAGTGTGTTCATATCACCCGAGTGACATTTCTGTTCATTGCTCAGTCTACTGTGAACAGTGAACCGAACCTGATATTTGCTGTGAAGTTCAATGTCATCTTTCCTCCCTGGCGAGTACAACAGCTTTCCATTGCACCACACATACAGACATAGATCCACAATGTTGACATTTATCAAGCTACATAAATCCTGACAAAATGAAGCTGCGTCACCTGTGTTATTGTGACATCTGCAAGTCCTGAAGTGTGAACTGGATAAAATGTGCTTTCACTGATCAATGGAAATATACAAAATTTAATTCTCAAGGGAAAAATAGCTTTTGTCCCAACAAGTATCTCATACAAACATGTCCTTGTTATACTCATTGCCTGAAATATTGTGTATTGTTACTCAGCTGTCAGGTTTACTATACTGATGTCTTCACATAAGAATGAGATCGCTCTCTCTGTAATTATGTGTCAGTCATTGTTCAGATTTGAGAAAAATCCTGTTCATGCAAACACATAGATATGCATTCCCTTAGCACGTACAAGCTTACAGGCTTATAGACAGTCATTATGTATGGCACAATATTCACTGGTCACCTGCTGGATGTACGTTTCAAGTTCAGCCTGTGACCAGAGTTGTCTGTGTATCCATTCCTGATCTTTGTCTTTTCTTCTGACCTTGTTCAGGCTCTCAAGCTTGGGTTTTGGCATCTGGCCTTGTTCAGGTTCCTGACCCTTGGCTTTGACTTCTGACCTTGTTCAGGCTCTCAAGCTTGGGTTTTGGCTTCTGGCCTTGTTCAGGTTCCTGACCCTTGGCTTTGTCTTCTGAGCTTGTTAAGGCTCTCAAGCTTGGGTTTTGGCTTCTGGTCTTGTTTAGGTTCTTGACCCTTGGCTTTATCTACCAATCTTTCACCAACTGGCAACCCTTGAATGTGGATTCATAACTGCCCCAACTCTCAAACCGTACCCGTGGCTTTCATCCTAGTCTTGGTTCTTGGATCCGTGACCATCTGCTTGGATCTCCACAACGCTGCCCCTATTTGTGCCATCCTCCTCTACTGAACCTTTTGCTTGTTAAGGACTGCATCCTGGTACGTAGCAGTACAACATTCTTACCATCAGTGGACCCTGCACCTTGTCCCATGCAGTGGATAATGCAGGTCAATATCCCTAATCTCTGGTTGCCCCCCATGGGGGGGGGGGGGGGGGTCTGTAAGCTGGATCTATTTTATATAACAAAAAAGGTGTATGCACCAAGAATGTAGTTAAAAAATACACAAAACGTAGCAAGATGTAAAATCAGTTCAAATAGGGTACAATAAAATCCACAACACTATTATGGATCAAAAAGCGTATTTAGGCTTATTACACTTCTGGCCTGGTATGTACAAACAGCCCAAAATACTATAGATTTTTGCATGATCGATCATCGATTCGATCAGGATGTTCAATATATTGATCGAATATCGACTGTACCTATATTAAATGTATACACTCGATTTCCGCTCTCCCAAACACGATGTTGAATGAAAACTTGATGGTATGTAATCGAACGAACTATCACTTGTACTACAACTACTACTACAAACAAACATAATATCAAGGAACATAATACGAACAAGCATAATACAAACAAACGTGTGCTCAATCCAACTCTACACAATAAACCATAAGTAGTTGATTGCTTCTCTTTCAGATCGAACAAAAAACCAACGAATGACATTATGACACGTTCGAGATACATTCAATGTGCCATAGACCTCCATTGATGATGCCGGCGACGTGGACAGAGGCGGGGGGCAGGGGGGCAGGTATTTCGAGCACAGAGCACAGAGTACATTGTACTCTGCTGTGGAAGACCGCTAGGGGGGTTAAAGAAGCTATGTTGGCATCATGAAGAATGTCAATAATTCCAGCTTTCCAAGCAAATACTGCAATCTTAGGAAATGGCAGAGAATCATACCTCGTATTATCAACAAAGATCAGCTATGGTCCATGTAGCTGGAGGTTAGAAGAGGTCAGGCAGTGACCTATTGGTTGAACCTGCTTGCTCTGTTTTGTGTTCTCTGTTGTATGCCATTGACTTTGATCAGTTGAGGACATAGCACATCTATGTGACAGTTCCTGTGAACTTCGTTTTTTTGAGGCAGTCTGCATTATTAATACAAGAACATCTGTAGAATGAGAGACTGAAGCCCAAGCCGACGGCAATATTTCCTATCCACCTATCTATAGTTGCTGGCATCCCAAGCTGTCTCCCAAATATATTCTGTATGGCAAAAGGTTTTAAATCAATAATAACAGAATTGTTGTATTTATTTAATGTCAACATGTGATACAGCACATTACAGAGCACAAAAAAACACTGAATTCAGTATATGGGCTCAGGAGCATCACCAATTTATTGGGTCAATTGCCTTACAAATTTTTTATTTTTATTTTGGGGATATGATCCAAAGTCTCTATGCATATTGATCCAGATGAAATTTAAAAGGCTCAAATATTAAATAATAAGTACATTCTGTCTGTATATTTCCATGATGTATGTAGCACAGATAGCTTACATTGTCAATAATAGTATATTTTTACCATTCATTTATTTCTTCTAATATATTTTCTTGTCATACCTGCTATCTAAAATCATAGTTAGCTACTATTGAGAAGTAATAAGACTGATATTTTATTTAAGATCAGGTGTCTCCAAAGGCTGAGATACTTTTTATTTTTCAAAGTAATAGTAGAGTGTTGTACTGTGCAAGTCATCGATGAATATAGAAAGTTTTGAGTTCAATGATACTGTATATAGGCTATTTGTAGTCATTAAAGAAGTAAGCTTTCGGGATGTCACAGATACCTTCTTTAAAGATCTTTCCAGGTCTGCCTGAATGATATCATTTATGACGCCAGAGAAACAAGGGGTGTCGCCATTGACCTCCATGTAATGGAGGCAGCGTCACTTTTTTTACCGCACATCCCGGGTGTCAAAAAATTAGGTCTAAAAGGGGACAAATGATGGCACAAAATTGCAATGAATCCCATTGTGATTGATGCCCGTAAAAAGTGTACCATGGGCAAGCCACACAGGAGGTTGAAGACAATTAATCATGTGATATGCAACATCAACATCATCTTCTGAGTAGAACTTTGTAGGAACTTCCTAGCGTAGAGTTAAATCTGACATATATGGGTGGGTATCCCAGTAGAATCCCAATCTTAGCCCGTGCTACTAATGCAGCAGCAGCAACATTGTCAGGGCACAAACACTCCAGATCTTTGAACAAATCTGGTGTTCTTTCCCTCATAGTTGCACAAATGGGAGAATTCATGTCCATATACCAGATTCTTCTCAGTACTGAATTTATTATTCAAAACACATCAAAAGGAGTTTTTTTTACATTTTAATATCACTCTAGCACACTTTAACTTTTAATTTGCTCTGGGTACCCAACTGACACACACAACACATTTTCATATTCTTAGTTGTAAGCCACACCCCCTTGCAGGCAGACCCTGGGGCAACTAACCAGCCTCTCTTGGAAACTGACGTACTGACTCCTGTCCTCCCCAAATGCTATTCATCAGTCACTCATGTGTTCCCTACCTAAAGTGTTTTCCCCTCCAATATACAGTTGTGTCATTACTGTATGCTATTTATTTTCAGCATATGCATTATGGAAAATGTATCTTTTTGTGGTTTCATTATAAGGTCACTTTGATTATGTTTGAGGTTAAAAATAGTACTTAGGACAAAATTAGCCCATATTTGTATTTCAAAAGGTGGTTTCTTTTCATCTGATACTGAAGAATAATTTCACCCAACCTTTGACACATATTGGTATGTAAAGCCATTAATTTTATTGCTAAATGAACTCCTGTGCCGAATGAATTATATTTTTTATCTTCTTTTGGGTCTCTCGGTCAATATCCTTTAATAAATAACATTACTTGTAGATGAAGATAAGAGTGGCAATGGCAGATAGATCACTGAGAAAGATTTGCAGCCAGACATACGTCCTTGAGCCTGTTGGCCCGATGCAACCTCTATGTGATTGATAGAAGCACAGGTGCGGGTTTTACATTTTGGCATTTCAAACTTCCCAGCTGAAACCCAGAGAAAGATTCCTTTTTGTTCTTTTAACAAAAATACCAGTGTAATTACAAGACCTTGTAAAAATGTCCAGCCCCAAGCAGTGTTTGAGGCTGATTACGGCAAAGAGTCATTAATTCAAAAGAAAAAAAGTTGTCATAAACATAAATAAAAGCCAACATTTATTAGAGCAAAGAAGACTTCAAACCTCCCCAACATATACAAGTAGCACAGTGTACTCATAAACAGAAAAGTCAGATCTGGGGGAATCTATTTCCATAATAATGGGAACAGTTACATGGTGACGCTTTTCTTTACATATGACACTTTTTCTTTACATTGGAATTAATAGAAGATTGTTTGCAAGAGCTGAACTCCATAAAAAACATCTTTGTGGACCTAAGCAGGTGGTTAGCAAGCCCACAACTCCACTATGTTTTGCTAAATTGTGGCCAAATCCGAGTAGTTGCCTTCTTGGTAGCGTGCAAAGAATGTGGCCCTTACAATTTTGTTTTGGTAAAACGTAGTTGAGTTTAAGCCTAAATATATAACTGAATTGTGAACATAGACGCATAAGGCTTAAAGGAGAAATTGGTGAATATTAAAAAGTGTACTGTATTTTTCACACTATAAGATGCAACGGACCTTTAGATGTACCCCAAAGTTTTGGAGACAAAATTAGGAGAAGAAAAAGAATCAGAGACAGCCATTCAGATATCAATATATAGATAAGTGAATATACAGACTGTTCCAGAAAAGTAGGCAGGTCTGGACCATGCAGTATTCACACTATATTCCTTCAGCCAAAAGGCCAGTGCCAGGAGGGGAGGTCTTCACTGCAGCAGAATGTACAGGGCTGAAACTTAAGCATGCATTTATTAACGCTGATCAGCTTATGAAGAGACACATTTTACAGTCTGGCACTAACAACTTACCCATGAACAGCTATTTACATATGGGAGGTGATATGAGACTTTGTCACAAAATAAATTTATTGCAATGTAGAATGTTATTGTAAATACACAACTGATGTTATCTAATTGTACTGTAAAATGTCTCTCCAAAAATTGGTCAGTGCGTTCAGAGAATGGGTACTGCTAGTGCTAATGCAGATAAGTTCTCTTCTTGGCAGTGGCTTATAGGCTTGGCTGGACACCTTCTGGGATGTCATTGCGATGGCATCCCAGGCATATGACAGCATTTTTTTTACATATTGGGACTATAGAACACAGGGACACTTTCTTATTGATTTAATTATCCCTGATGTAATTATCCCTGATTTAGAGATCCCTGTAGCCCCAAAGTCGGCCAGAGAACAGACATGTCTCACAAATCTCTGGACGATGCCGTCAGTTTCAATGGCATCCATACTGAACTAACAGCTGGCACACAGAGGGTGCCCACCGATGCTGTGAGCGATGGAGAGTAGTGTGATGAGGTCATCATGCTGCACTCCACCACTGGTCTGTCGGACCCCACTCGGTAGGTGTGTAGTGGCCTTAAGAAAATAATACTTGTAGGCTTATGTGATTTAGGCCAAAACTCCACTTCATTTAGCTAAAACATGGCAGAATCTTGGCAGCTGGATCTTTAGCATGTGCCCTATGATTTTTAAGGGTGCATACCTGCGAAGTGCACATGACCCCTCACTGCATTCTAAAAATCACCCCATGATGGGAGTTGTGCACATCGCAGGTATAAACCTATTGAAATGTATGGGGCACGTACCAAGAATGAGACCACTATGATTTGCCACGTATCAGCAAAACGCAGTGAAGTTTTACCTTAGATTACAATAGTTAACATCGCTCCAGCTGAACACATCAGAACCTGCCCTGATTTATGACATTTGAAGAATGCATATTAACTATCAATGGAGCAACAAATAAGATTGCGGCCTAAGGCATAATAATATTTGATAAAATAAACTATATCTTTGCTTTAACATTGAATGTCATTTAGTTGTATCTATAGATGCCGAGGAGAATGGTTTGCATTTATCTTCACAAATACCTTGTATGGAAACTATAGCGACGGCATGACAATTCTTCATGTGTCAGTCTTAAGCTCTAATTGAAATCAATTATCTATATTACAATGTAATTTTAAACTATTCTTGGGGTAATGTTACCAGTGTTCTAATTACCTTAATTCTCGTTGTCCTGGTGATGGGCTATAGATGGTATTTTAAGGACCATATCGTCATTGGTGTCGCCTGTGGGCATCGGCACATACTAAGAACTAATTACTACACATAAACGATTGACATCACATGGCCAAAGAAGAAATGGCTTTTACATTTAGGAAGGATTATTGAAATATTGGTAGTAGTACAAATCCACACATTTTCTATAACCATCCCACCAGCTTACAATTTCACATACTTCCACATATGGAAGGTCAGCTACTCCCCTTGTTTTTTTTTGTGATGGCCGTGATATTTAATGACTGGCCCAATGAATAAAGTCACATATCTAGGCTTGCATAAGCTTCTTCTGGGGAGTCTAGGTGTTTACACATATGATATGTCTATTCTTAAATAATGCAAGTCTACCTGTTTCTATTTTTTTTGAGAATGTATATTGAAATAATATATAAAAAATATATAAAAAATTCTGGATAAAATTAATGAAATTAAGGATAAGCCTCAGGTGGGAAATGCAGCTGCTCATGCACAGAAACACACAGCAAATGTTTCCACTAGCTGATTCTTTAGTTAATTGCAAAGCCCCTTAACATGATGCAATCAGTGAAATTGCAGTTGGAGTTATACAGAAGGGTTGTGTGAGTAAAGCCCCCCATACACCACATACAATTAGCATGCAACTTATGTACAACCAACTTTTCTTCTACCAAAACCATGTAATATGAGGACCTTTCTACACCTTCCAATCACTATGTATTCTATCAGGGAGGTCACTATAATACATAGTTGTTGGTAGGTCTCATGAAAGTTGTATGGAGGAATCTGAAGGTGTATGGGGGGCTTTAGTATTGCTCTAGCGCCTAGGTGTCGACTTGACTTTAAATCTGAGTTATTTAAAAACTACAACTATATAACAATACTTGTTTTTTAAATGTCTCTGCGACCCTTCTCTACATTTTCAGAAAATGTGGTGTTTATTCCATGTTCAGATGGCTTTGCCATTAACACAAATTCCACCAGTAAAATGCAGCGAGGGCAGAGAAAAGTAGATATACTTAACAGATCCTGCAATACCAGTATCAAATGCTCTTCTAAAAGTCAAGGCAGGCAAACCTTTCAACCCCCCCCCATAGCATAGCCATTCTCAGGGAAGCTATGAGCAGAGGATTAGACCACAGGTTCTGGTAAGCATCTTGTTTTGTGTGTTCTGGGCAGCATGGTGACTCAGCGGGGTACCAATCTGGCCATGTAACTCTGGTTTCCTGGCTTTAAATCTTGACCTGGGCCAGGGGTTGGCAAACTTTTTAACTCATGGGTCACATTAGCTTCTTAATTTGATAAAGGGGTCGGACCAAGAGCCTGTAATGGCTGACACTCCATATGTGTGCCAATTACATGCATGGCCGGCATCACCTATGATAGGCAATGTGTGACAAGGATGTTGTTCTCTTTTTTTTTTTTTGCACTTACAAAGAATGATCTAAAGAAAGAAAGAATCTAAATACAGGATAATAATATTTAATTGAGCTATTAACCCTTGCAGTTTGGTGGGAGATCCACTGAAAAGGTTAATAAAAATTGTTAGTTGGAGTTCAGCTCTATGGTAAAGATATATTCTGGACCATTACTTTACAGCTAGAACACATTCAAAGACCGTAGTACCATACCCACATATAAAGTTTAAATGATATTTCACTGTTATTTCTAAATTGCACAGTAGCTCCATCTATAACCGGTGTTTATTGTTCATTTTAAAGCTTTTAGAAAGGGAGGCAATCATAAGCTGTATCGCCCTTCTATTGTGCTAAAGAGGATTCCTGCAGATCAATCTGTGATACAATAGCCGGGGCTTGTAAATTTATATGAAGGTTGGAAATGATCACCTTAACACAGAATTGTAATTCCTCCAGTTTCACTCAAACTGCTGTAAAATATAGAAAAATATTTGGCTGAATGATCCTGAGAGAAATAATGAGGGAAAAGAAACAAGATAAGTAGCATTAACGGCTTATGGAAGAGCTTCTCAAACAGACACACCATTTCCCCTGAGGGTACTTCTTCTTGTTAATATTGATAACTTAACATTTTTACTTTACAACGATATTTTGAACAATTTCTGGTAGATTTAAATGTATTAAAACTTCTGGAATGATTCAATATAAATATATGTAAATATAGACATTGTCTTTGTGGCTGTTGGATGGATACAAATTGTATGGATTACTTATGAATATTAAGCTAACATGTCAGATATCCTTATCTACCAACAACTATGTAGTGCAGGGTCCTCTGCGAAAGAACACATATTACATAGTTTTGGTAAAACAAAAGGAGATCTAAAGGAAATCTGACAGAGAAATCTAAAGGTGTATGGGGGATCCTTTTAAGGTGGGTTTACACGTCAAGATTTTTGTTTCGTTCAACTTCAGATTAAATTTTTTTTTAGATTTTTTATCGGATTTCGTTCGTCCATTTATCGAAGGTAATGCGATTTTTTTTTTTTTTTTGTACAACCGACGCAAATATTGAATGAAAATAATCGTTGGAAAAACGAATGAAAAATCTTTCAGATTTTTTTTTTTATGAAGTGATAGGAAAAAAATATCGAGTGAAATAAGGAGTGTCCGTTTTTTACACGAAAAATAAACGACAGATGAAAGTTTACCAACATGTCCGATCATCTTGTGGACGATTTTTTGTCAGATATCTGAAAAAAAAAATCCATCGGAGCAAACGGACCAAAAAATCGTTCATCGTCCATCTGTCGGACGAAAAAATCTTGACGTGTAAACCCACCTTTAGTGTGCTGTTAGATCTGGTGCCATGGTGGACATAGGGGGCGGGGCCCATTCAACACCCATCTGAACCATGACTGGGCTTTCATTAATAATTTAAATGTTGTCTATAAGGGCCATGTTTGGATTGTGGTATCACAGCAGAGTGCAGCATGCTTTAGGGCCCTTGACACTAGTCGTGCTGCAGCTGCAGTGTGTTAAAGTGTTCCACAACACAGCACAGCTAGTGTTAACGAACGGTAGGCATTTTTCTAAAGGTTTCCCACATTTAATTTTATTTACTCACTGCAGCCCGTGTTTATGTGCTGCAGCTCATGGCATACACATGTACAATGCAGCGCAATGCAGTAGCGCATGGTTTTTTTCTGGTAATGGATAAATTTGTGGATAATGCAAGTGCGGAACAACTTGCGGAACTACTCTATATTTCCATTGTACAACAGCAGCTCTGGATGTGCATGTGGCTGATGGTGAATGATATGCATGGCCCATTGAGAAATGAGGGTACCTTTTGTTTTAAGAAGGCTTTTCTGTGCAGATTTTAAAATTTTTACAATAATTAGATTTTAAAATACTATGTCTGACTCTGGATTTCAGTGTTGGTAGGTCCTGGTTTCAGTAGTGGTAGACCCAGGATTTCCGTATTGGCAGGCTCTGGATTTCAATGTTGGTAGACTCAGGATTCCAGTTTTAATAGACCTGGGTTTTTGCATTGGTATACCCAGGATTTCAGTGCTAGTAGATTCTAATTTTAGTAGGCCATGATTTAGTATTGATAGACCCTGCATTTCAGCTGGTAAACTCTGGATTCTAGTGTTCATAAACCCTGTTTTTAGTATTAGTGGACCTGTTTTAATAGTGGTAGGTAGTGGTGGGATTCAGTATAGGTAGAAGTCCAGTGTTGGTAGACTCTGGTTTCAGTATTGGTAGGCTCTGGATTTCAGTCCTGGAAGACTCTGGATTGCAGTGTTGGTAGACCTTGGTTTCAGAATTGGTAGACCTTGGTTTCAGCACTGGTAGACCCAGGATTTGAGTGCTGGAAGACTAGATTTGGTAGACCCTAATATAGTATTGGAAGACCCTGGATTTTAATGTTGGTAGACTCTGGATTCTAGTGTTGGTAGACTTTGTTTTTTAGTAAAGGTGAGCTTTGTATTCCAGTGTTGGTGGACCATGGATTTCATGGTGTTTGTAGAATCTAGATTTCAGTGTTCAGACACTACATTTCAGTGTAGGTCATTTTGAACCTGGATTTCATTTGCAGGTTGTGACCTTGGACACGCATTATAAAACAATGATTCGGTCCAGTTTACACAATGTCTTTTTTTTTCTCGAAAGGAAAGTCACATAATTACACTTCTTCTGGATGGCATGAAACACCTGGCTTTACACGCTGGACAATAGTAATCCAATGTATGCCTCATTACTTTAGAACTGAATAATGCAGGGCCGTAAGCCTGGAGATCTCTTATCTAATAATGAATTACTGCCTCAGTTTGCATTGTCTGGACATATCCTAATGGTTCAGGTTTATTACACTCCACTAATAAGCGTATTTCACATTACCAAGACAACCAAAAGCTTCTACAGATGACTCATTACTTCCATCAAAGTAGGAGAACCGATATACTGATAAAATGACTCACAGTTTCCCATTTCCCAGTCCACTTCAATCCTTGATTAACTGCTCATCTTCCAGATATTGATCTGCAAAGTGGATCAAGGAGAACAAAAGGTTAAAACCGGTAAAACAGAAATTGTATTTATTTATAGTAACCAATATAATTGTCATTTTTTAATTTTGTATGTGTGATTCTTAAATGACAAGTTTCAGAATGTATTGAAACAATGAAGATGCTTTTGAAGGTGGGTTTACACGTGTAGATTCGTTCGATCAATGAATAACTAGTGAATTTTTGGTTGATTGAACAAAAATCTAGAATGGCCAATTTGTTCGATGGATACATGTTCAACCTCAAACGAAAAATAGTTAGAAAGGTCATCGAACATGTTGGTAAATTTTTATCTGTCGTTGTAATTTCAAATGTATTCTCAGTCCATATCGGCCATGGACAAACGAAAAATTGAATGCTACATTCAATAAATGAACAAACGATGTTCGACAACGACTTGCCATATTTTGCAATTCAATTTTCTTTTGATAGTCGACCCGATTTAAAATCAATCAATTCCTCAATAGGAATCAATTCCACTTGTACGATACCATGTATGGACACTATGGTATAGTAGGGTATACAATTTTTGTACCCTTACCTATAAAGTCTTATACTTCACAACTTAGAAATGAAAATGGCAAAACAATTGCATTAGAAGCAGCGATGTCCTTTTCTTAAAAAAACTAAAGTGTTAGTCCATTTTAGTCAGGCTGGCTAAAGTAAAGTAATGCAAAAACAAATTATTATGCAAAAGGTACAGAGGTGGAGTCATGATTGTCCAGATACATTCCCAGAGGGAAAGAGGTAATGGAGAGGTGTGTACAGCTGGAGAGTGGTGTCTCCTACATACAAGCTACACAACAGATGTGAAGAGCCAGGGGTGTAGTGGTGAAGGGGTGATCTCAGTTAAACCTGCCAGGGATGGGACCCTGAGAAGTACATGACTCAGGACACCAGGTCCAATCGTACCTCTGTCTTATTTGGCATGCTTTTTCTCTTCCCTATCCCCTATGGGCAGCCATCTTGGGTCTGGTGGGGGATAGGGGTACTGAAACGGGGCAGAAGTTGGAAAACAGCACATTACCTGGCAGGCAATCGGGGGTTTCCTGTTATGCACAGATCTGTTGTTGATCAATATGATCAAGACACAGTTCACTTTGTATAATAAATGAATGTCCACACACTAGTATGCTGCAAACTAGGGTCTCTATTTACTAGTAAAAGAAATACATACAGCTTAGCACTATCTCTGGTCCCAGAGATAGGGTTCAGTCTTATGCCTGGCATACACACGCCAATTAGCGGGCGATTTTTCCGCTGACCGACAGGCGTGTGCGCTCGCGCCGTCAGTCGGCGGCAAAATCGGCCGCCAATCGGCATGTGCCCACATGGGGCGACAGATCCCTGTCGCCCCACAGCTCGGCCGGCCAGAGAACGGACATGTCCGATGTTCTCTGGCCGATGCCATTGACTTCAATGAAGACCGGTGTCTTCATTGAATCTAATGGCCGGCACACAAAGGGTGCCCGGCCGATTAAAGCAGCCCCAGAATACACCAGAATGCAACGTGATGACGTCATCACGTTTGCATTCCAGAGCTCATCGGAGCTCGTCTGTCTGCACCCGTCTGTGGGTGTATGGCAGGCTTTAGGGTAATCACACAGTTGCAAACAGTCTATGCAATATGCTGGAAAGCTGGTTCTAAGATCTACACAGGAAGAGATATACATACCAAGTATAGGGAGCAACGTTTATTCCCAAGACTGAATCCCTTCCTCTACGAGGCAGAAACACTGTCCTTGAACACAAACTCAGGCACCCGCCTGTGGCTTTATAATCCACCAGATAAACAAAGGAAAAACAAAACAAAAACTCCAAACCAGTATGCACAGCCCGGCTGGGCGACTAGCTGCCTCACTCAGGTAGCTAACTAACTATAGAACACCAGCAATACAGCTTTGTACTCACAGTACTTGGAGTGCTCAGTCCTTGCTCTCAGCTTGTCTCCAGCAAGCACACTCCCAGTCAGCTAGCAACTGACTATTTTTTTAATCACAAATGACACCTGTGTGAACAAATCCCTGACCTGGACCTGCTGGCCAAGGGACCCTCTCTTCTCTTCCCTTGGCCGGCTCCAGGGCCCTAAACCACGTCTCTCACTCTAAACCATCTCACAGAAACAGAACAGAACATACTTTTTCCCTGGAGCCTTTTACTGCAAGAAGCGCCTTAACCTAGGTGCAATATATGCACCATCCATCACTTTACCTTGCAAATATTGGGACACCCTGTCACAGTATATATCCCTCAAATAAACTATAAATACCCCCTACCAACTTGTGTGGACCTTCGCTTTATTGGGATGTGAGCAGTGCCTGGTGAGAGAACAGGGGACATCCATCAAAAGAACCTGGTTGCTTGCGTAGCGCATTGCATTGCACCTCCACGACACTACAGAATGCCATCCAATCATAGGCTGGTACATTTCCAGGATGACAGACTGAGAACTATTGGATGAAAGAGGTACTGTAATATCTCTGGATTGAACATAAAGATATCAGCAAATGCTGACTTTGTTACTTTCCCAATGATTTGGCAAATATGTTTTCATTTATAATTGCCTATAGTTATTTAATATAATATCATACTTAATTAGGTGTCCTACAAACAAATGCATTCCACTAAAATTCCTAACATTGCAAATGTCAGGTTCAATCAATTCAATTAAATGGACATGAAATGGAATTTTCGCAGACAAACAGCTCATACTTTATGCATGATGATAGCTCGCTCCGCAAGGTGACGGAACGTTCTGTGAAAGTGTAACATAGCTGCTCCAACGTTCATCTGATCTCGAGTTCTTTTGGATTATAGGTTTTTTTCTATAACATTACAACCTGTACATTGATGAATGTGGAAACGATGGAATTTCATTGTAAAGTATTTGTGCAGAAGGTTACCTACAGACTGTAAGACTTATAATCACTTGCAACCAGTGTGGAATGTAAGGAATCTGTGCTAGGTAAACAAATGTGTGTCTAATAACCCTTTCAATTCATGATGTTCCTTCAACAGCTAAAGAGTATGTCACTCACAGTTCCTTTAAATAGAGGAGATAAACTAGTCCACGATGAAAACTCACACGAAAGCTTCAGACTCCAACCTTTCTGGGACCTCTTCATGCTGACATAGAGTTCAAGGTGGAAAATTCACAATTCCTGTGCACAGAGCAAGGTGAACATTTCTTATCACATGGGCCCCCTGGAAATGTAAAGCTAGCCATACATGTTCCGATTCCATGGCCGATCGATCACCCATCCAATCGATTCCGCCATGCCAGAGGGAATCGGATGTCCGATCGATCGCCCAATTAAGCCTGTCCCTACCACCTTGGGCCACCGATTCCTGGACGATTCCGTGCCCGATCGATCACTTCACACATGGCAACTCCCCCTGATGTGTGCTGAATCGGATCAGAAAGACCAACATGTTGGTTCTCTGGCAGATCCGATTCTGGGCCCCCGATCGATCGGACGTGATCGATCGGACAAGGTGGGCTTCACGCGATTCCGGGACGATCGATTAGCGTGCACGCGCCCGGAATCGATCGTCCCGGAATCCCTTGGGAATCGGACCCGTGTATGGGGACCTTAAGAGTTTCCCTGCTATGTGGTGCTATAGATTATTGCTGATTATTACATCACCAACATGTTATGCAGAGCTTAAAGGCTTCAATCAACTTAATTCAATACATTTTTTTGTTGATTGATTGAAAATCTATGGCAGCCCACATGGTTAGATCGACCTAAAACTATTATAATTTGGAAAATTTTCGATCTAAAAATTATCGGACATGTTGGATAATTTAGACAACCGGCAGTTGGCGGGCGCGATTATTTTCCTCTAATTACGCCCATAGACATGAATGGAGGCGATTTGTGATCGCAAGTGCAGGTGATCACAAATCGTGACCATTCATTCTCCATGGCCTGTGAAAATTCCTAGTCAATCGCCTGCAGAACCGCCTGGGAACATAGCCTTACATAGCGCACATTGCCTTACATATCACTGTCAGAAGAGCTCACAATCTAACATCCCTACGTTAGTCATATGTCACTATGTAACACAGTCTAAGGACATCTTTAGTGTTAAATTTAAATCATATGAACTTGCTGTGTTTGTTTCTCGAAGATGTTTCGCATGGCTTTCTCAATTCAGTACACAATGTTACTGCATTCAGTACACGATCTTGCTGGAATATATTCTCGGGTATAGCTCCAATCCACATAACCTGTTAACCAGCATGAGGTCTGAGCCTCATTGAAGTAAGGTGTTACTACATTAGTATGAATAGAGCTGTGAGGTGTCATTAATCCGCCCAGAGAGAGGCGTTAAAATAGCATTGTGTGTGGCAAACAATGGATGTCGTACCCCCACCCCTTTTCAAGCTTGGCTTCTCCATCTCAAGGAATATGGCCTCCTTCATGCCTCTCCTAAACCAGTCCTCCTACCTATCCAGAATGTAATTTGGGGAATACTCAAGGGCTTCTTTTAGATGAAGATACACCGCCGAGAGGAGTTGGCTCTTCAGTGTTGGGCCATGTGCTGGTGTAACTGTTGTTTTGTTTCTCCCACATACAAGTCAGAGCACTCCTCTCTGAACTGCATTGCAAATACAATGTTGCTTTTCTTGTGTTGAGGTGAACCAATTGTTGCCTCAGTGTGTTGTCAGGTTTTAAGCAGACATGGATGTAGTGTTTATTAACCTCCTGGGCATTGTGCCTGAACTCAGTACGACCACTGTTTGTTCTAAGAACAAACTAGATAAAAAATAAAATATATAAAATCTGTCCAATTGTAAAAGATGATGTACAGCCCAGGTGCCCAATCTGTGGCCCCTTGAAACCTAACTAGTAATGCAAATGGCATCGGAACTCACCTGTCCACCAATCCCCCGCTGATGTACCCTCACTGGTAGTAGGAAGAGGAGGAGAGGCGAGGGACTTGCTCAGGCTCTGTCTCGGTGACTGATTGGCTTTAATGTATGTCAACTGGGGCAGTTGGCAAACAGGTGAGGGCCTATGCTCCCACTATTCCACCAACAAATGGGGGATGATTGTTTAATATATATTGTGGCACATAACCTCAGAATAGGGGCATATATTCTTTTATGATATCAATGAGGCACGTAACCTTTGATGACATATCACACAAAATGCGCATTACCATTCTACAGTGTTTCCTAATCCTTGAAGTATAATTTTAAGAAGTTTTGTTATTTAACAATGAAAACTAATGTCTTCTATGCCTGCTGTCCTTTTTGCATAAAAAAATGCAAATACAAGTCCGTATAGATAGAAAATGTTATGTGCGGCCCTTAAGTGATTGCCAGATTTTACCCTTATATATGCCTACTCTGACTTTCATCCCCTATCTCCAACACCCTAGAAGTCTGATCTTTTTTTGGATTAGTAATTTACATTCTCAATTTCACCCCCCTTACCTTTCATAGTTATTCATGTTTCCCTGCAGTTATCCAAGTGACATAAATTGTATACAGGTAACATTTACCTGCGACTGCTCAGACACAAGTTGTTAGTACACATATGAGCTGTGTAACAATAATGCAGGTACGC
This sequence comes from Ptychadena robeensis, assembly GCA_036250615.1. NCBI lineage: Eukaryota > Metazoa > Chordata > Amphibia > Anura > Ptychadenidae > Ptychadena > Ptychadena robeensis. The sequence goes on from CM070035.1 coordinate 28,120,592, forward strand.
AGATTTGGGCCCCCTTTGAATACCAGAGTACCACTTATGTGCACCCCTGACTATATGCCTGTATGTATATGCTGCCTGCAATAATTAACTTTGGAAGCTGAGGATATGGTTTGTTGGCATCTGTTATAATTTTGTAACAATTAATTAGTATTTTCACAAATGTGTGCCTTTCTACCCCAGAACACCTTTGTTTCATATAGTCTATTATCACTTTTCCTTTTTTTATTCCTATAGAAATCTATATTTGTCTCTAACAGCGCTAATTTATCATTTCAACTGTAGTAGTATAACTTTTTTTTAAGAGATAGATCCCTCTCTTCATAGAATTATAAATACAGGAAAAACATGTCCCTCGTGTCCTCTCCTCACTAGCAGAAAGCTGGGGAGATGGTTTCTCTCCTATTTGATGCACATTCCTCTGTGTAATTGCTGAGACGGCAGAAATACACTAATCATCTCAGGCTCCAGAGTGGCTCTAATTTAAATGAATGTTACCTACTTTTACCTGGTGTGAGGTTCAGACACCTCTACAAGTAAATTATCTGGATTATAGTAAATCATATGCAGGGCTATGCTAATGTTCAGTTTAAATTTAATGAGTAGAAAGGATACAATTACTGCAGGTGAAATAAGTGACCTGTGAATGGCTTGTCCTAATCATTTCTGCAGAATCCTTTCTTTTTTTTTTTTTGTGTTAATCATTTTTATAAAAACATTTCCAAGTACATAATATTGTACAAGTAATACCATAAAGTAAAGTAACAAAACATGCTGAAAAATGTGAGCGGATGTTTCACAGATTACAGTTCGGTTCATTGTCATACATCAACATCGTAACAAATGCATCATAACTTTTGTAGTCAAGAAAGCAAAAAACAACAATGCTTTCTTATTTAAAGTATTATATTTGTATAGAAATATAGCCAGATCCTGTTCCCGGTTTGAAATAGTGTGCCACATCCCATAAAATATATATTGGACCAAAGAATACCCGAGAAGTGAGGAGCGGGTGCTTTAACACACCAGCTCCTCTGCTTTCAAGTTTGGAGACTAGGGACTCCGAAAAGGACTTTTAAGGCACTGATAGTAAGCATAGTTGTGTATGATACAATAAGTTTATCTTTATATTAGTAGTACAAATGATTACATGATTACATACATTTATCAGAATAAATAACATAAAATTGGTCATAGAGAAAGGAGCACATACATGTTACATGGTTACTATATTGTCAATCCAAAAGATTACATAACAGTATATAGTTTACAAAATAAAGCATTGTATCTGTATTATTCATCCAAATGTTCAATATCCGTGTAAGGAGAGAGATTGGAGTTGAAAACTGGAAGAAACACTGTCCCGACGCGTTTCGCCATCTGGCTCTTCAGGGGACTATTATGTTTTCCAGTACTAAAAGTAACAGAACCAATTGTCTGAGGTATATTCTACAGTGAATTCAAGTAAATCAAACTCACTCACAGTTGGGAAGGGTCTGGTTTCCCTAGTGGTGGGTGTCTTCCACCCTGTAAACATAGCGCATAGAAATATAGCCAGATCCTGTTCCCGGTTTGAAATAGTGTGCCACATCCCATAAAATATATATTGGACCAAAGAATACCCGAGAAGTGAGGAGCGGGTGCTTTAACACACCAGCTCCTCTGCTTTCAAGTTTGGAGACTAGGGACTCCGAAAAGGACTTTTAAGGCACTGATAGTAAGCATAGTTTTGTACGATACAATAAGTTTTTCTTTATATTAGTAGTACAAATGATTACAGCTACACAACCACACCATATATTTTGCTACACACAGGTTAATATTAGGTCCCTGTATGCAGATAGAATGCCCTTCAATGCCTGCGAGATGAATGTGTTTGACCCATTATTACATCTCCATCCACAGTTGGCCGGGGCTTAGTGTCTGGTGCCTGTCTGGGTCCCCCGTTATCGCGCTACCGAGCCTCACCCTGTGTGGGGGCTGCCGTGGGGATGGTCAGTCCCTATGGCCTCAGGGATCCCATCCCACCGGAGGATCAACCCTTGTTACACTCAACCTATTTACTTTAGTTATGGAATGTGTGAGTACTTATTTATAACTGTTTGATTTACTTGAATTCACTGTAGAATATACCTCAGACAATTGGTTCTGTTACTTTTAGTACTGGAAAACATAATAGTCCCCTGAAGAGCCAGATGGCGAAACGCGTCGGGACAGTGTTTCCTCCTGTTTTCACTCCAATCTCTCTCCTTACACGGATATTGAACATTTGGATGAATAATTCAGATACGATGCTTTATTTTGTAAGCTATTAACTGTTATGTAATCTTTTGGATTGACAATATAGTAACCATGTAACATGTATGTGCTCCTTTCTCTATGACCAATTTTATGTTATTTATTCTGATAAATGTATGTAATCATGTAATCATTTGTACTACTAGTATAAAGAAAAACTTATTGTATCATACACTACCATGCCTACTATCAGTGCCTTAAAAGTCCTTTTCGGAATCCCTAGTCTCCAAACTTGAAAGCAGAGAAGCTGGTGTGTTAAAGCACCCGCTCCTCACTTCTCGGGTGTTCTTTGGTCCAATATTATATTTGTATATTTCAATGTAACTTGTAGAACTAGACACAACTTTCGTGGGTTCTCCCAATTATTTAAAAGTTTTACACCAGATATAGAGAATTTTCTGTCACCCTGAATGTAGCCTCCATGGTTTTGAAGCCTCTGTAACATAAATTAAAGCGGTTTTAAAATCAAGAAACAAAGACAAACAAATAAACTTACTTACCTACATGGGGTCTTGATTCAAGCAAAGTGATCTCTGCAGAGGAAAATCCCATACTTACCTTCCCCTCTTCCTCGCTGCAGCCATGACATGCCTGGAGTGTCCTGTCCTCCAGCATGTAAGATGGAGGTGCAAGGACCATTTCACACTATATGTGCTGCAGTGCATTTTAAAAACGTGCGCATTTTTCTAAACTCACACGTTTTTACATAGACAACCAATGTTACCATTCACACTGTATGCAGTGCGTTTTTAAAAACACAGCGTTTCCGCATGCGTTTTCAAAAACTCACTGCTGACTGCATGCGTTTTTGTTTATATGCGGAAACGCATGCCTATAAAAAAAACATGCCTTTAAAAAACGCATATAGTGTGAAATGGCCCTAAGACTTTTCAGGTCTCGCTCTCTCCAACAATCCAGATCTGAATCCGGTGATGATCCGCCCCTCCAGAGTAACTCAGATCTGACTGGCTGCAGGACACACAGGGATTATGGGAGGCAGAAGTCAGAAGTGACATCTACTTTCCCTAAATCCACTTGTGGACATCACAGGAAGGGCGGGGTGCTCCCACATTTTGATAGCTTTCACCAGGTAAGTTTTTCCTAAGTGCCGATAAAAGGAAGCAGATACCAAGGTGATAGGTCCTCTTTAATTATAAATCAGGTAAATTGTTGCATTGTTTGAATTTGAAAATGAATTATGGAAACCATGCCTGAAAATAGCATAAAAATAGACTAGTCATGAGTATGGCCTACAGGCTCTTCTGGTTGTTGTGACTGTTATGGAGCAAATAGAGTGGCTTGTGGTTGATAGGTAGAACTTTCCACGATATATCCAGTGTTCTGGAGGATCCATAGCAGTAGTCCAGGAAAGCTATGAATAATAGGGAGATATAGATTGTTTAAAGCTAGCCATACATGTGTCAACTTTTACACGATCTATCTTAGATTTGATCATGCTATGCGATTTTACAGTCGGACGCCAGTCTAAAAATGATCAATCGTACCATCACACAATTGTGATCAAGTTAATTCACCACACAGTTAAACATGATCGATTTACGATCATACTAGGGAGCGCACACGTAATTTGGATTCCAAATACGATTCTAATATTGATTCCAAATAGGATCGTAATTATGATTTCAAATACGATTCTAATTCTGGTTGTAATTACGATTGTAAATACCATTGTAAACAAATTGATCAAAATACCAAGAATACCCATCAGATATTTGTACAATTTACTAAAATGTACAAACATGTCAGGTCATTTTTTGATCGATTTCGATCACTTTCCGTCGATCGTATCAGGTGAGCAGGAATTATTTTCATTTTAAGTCGATTGAATGGAAATATCGAACCCTGTATGACCACCTTTAAGATGCACTGTAGCTGTAGATATAAAACCATGACTTCAGTGTCTAATGTCAGCAAACACTGATATTTTTAAGGTGGAATTTAAGATAAACAGGTGATTCTTTAAACTTTGTCAACATTTGTTTCTTTATAAAATTCCATCTTAAATGTTAAAATAATTACTGGATTATTTGTAAATTCATTGTACATTCTTTTTATATTCATGCCAACTTTATATTGTTTATAGTTTTTTAGTGCTTTCTGTACTTTATACTATACATGACCTTTTTTAGCGGGTAAACATTAGAGATCACTTGGCATTTTGTAGTCTTGAGTTAATGGACATTCATATATGTCTAGAAATACTGTACTAACCCAACTCCCCCATTTACCATCTCCTCTCCAAACACTATGGGCGCGTCCTCTCTATTGGTCTTGCCAATAGTAACAGACGTGTCTTTAATAACACTGAGCAACTTGGAAAGGAGGCTGGATGGGTCCAGTGTTACAGAACAGGAACCTGTGTAAACCTCCCTCGCGCTCTTGCAAGGTCCAGATTTCTGTACCAAAAGCGCACCATAGACTCTAATGGAATTTTTTTTGTGTTGTAGGCCTGTAACTTCCAAAAATGTGTCCTTACAAGGGTCTAATAGACATCCTGAATATAATAATGTTTGAAACACACAATTATTATAAAAAAAAGTACATTAAAAAAATATATAAAATGTATCATTTGAATGATAAAATCTCTTGAATACTTATTTGGTATGAAAGATTTCAAAACAGTATTTATGTTTGTTTATAATAACATGTTTATTACAATTGGAAATGTGTTTTGTTTTTGTTTTACTTTGAATTGTATTGGATACAGTTATCACTGTATCCAATACAATGGCATTTGGCTCCCTCTGAAAGGGTTAACTTCAAAGAGCATGTCTGGAAATGATAATGGGGGTGATATTCCAGGTGTGCTCTTTGAAGATAGCCCAATTTGCATATGAATGTCCCGCAGCCTTTGAATAAAATGGTATAAACCCTTGCAGTGGGTTTCATTGGTGCTTCTCTCATTCTAGACTAGACTTTTGCAATATGTGCATGTGCAGCAGAGCAAAGCTGGGGGAAAGAAGAAGCAGCACCAAGAGGCATTCGCAAATCAGTAATTGATCACTTGTGAGGATAGCAATGAGAAATGCCATTGGAAGAAAAATTATGTAATCCTTGATGGAAAGGACTAGGTTGGAATAGAGAGATATCTAAATGGACAGAGATACAAATAGCTCTTTAAGCGTCCCCATACACCTTTAGATTTCTCTGTCAGATTTCCTTTAGATCTTCTTTTGTTTTACCAAAACCATGTAATATGAGGGACTTTCTAAAGCCCCCCATACACCTTCAGACTCCTCCATACAACTTTCATGAGACCTACCAACAACTATGTAGTATAGTGACCTCCCTGATAGAATACATAGTGATTGAAAGGTGTAGAAAGGTCCTCCTATTACATGGTTTTGGTAGAAGAAAAGTTGGTTGTACAGAAGTTGCATGGTAATTGTATGTGGTGTATGGGCGGCTTAAACAATCAAGTCTATCTGTGTTCAGTCTCAAAGGACCCTATACTACAAAGTTGGTAGTAGATCTAAAGGATATCTAACAGAGATCTAAAGGTGTATGGCCAGCTTAATATTGTTGATTGTGAGTATTCAAATCTTAAATGTATTTTGCAAATGTTGGCACTTTGAGAATTCGCGAAGATCTTGAACATAGTGCTATATCTTCATTAATGCAAATATTCAAGATTTTTTACATCAGTATCTGGAACTACCGGCATTGGGTTCACAATATGTGCATGTGCAATTGCCGATTTGCACAAGGAAGGTAATAAATTATTTGTTTTCATTTGATAGTGTTGATTGTGAAAATATGAGAATATCTGCACTTTGTATTGCAAAAATCTTATATGCATTGAAGGTAGCAATGACGGGAGTTTACGAATTCTCAAATTTACGATTTTGAGAATATATGGCGAAAATTATGGATGTTGCCTGTGCTGCTCATCACTGCTCTATGTGTATTTATCTGTGTATTTATCTGCTTGCCCTGAGGTCTGCTTAACACCTGCTATTGTCAGACTGATAAACCAGCTTATTTTGGACGCTGACCTTCAACAAGTGTAATAATTTTCTCTTCTAAATGCAGAAAGCCACAAGTTCATTACCCATGGTCTCTTAAAACCACCAGAGCTAATCAATAAATACAAAGAACAGTTATTTTTCATCTGGGGATCTGGTAAATGAAAGATCCCAATGATTCAGCTCTAACTAAATATAGCCACTTGCTTGTACATAGCATAGCGGCTGGAACTCTGCCAGGGCTACAGCAACCACACAACTCTCATTAAGCAAATCTAACTATGGAAACATCTGCAGTGTCTGGTGTCATTGCATATCTTTATAGAACGGACTCTGCCAGCTGTAAACACAAACACTGGACCAGAGTCTAGTGAGAAAAAGAAGAAAAAATAGTTGGAAACATTGAACAGTGTACGGTCACACTAGCACATTAGTTAATGTTTGGAGCAGCCATTTTCAAGCACACGATTTTAGTGCAATCGTTTAACAAAATCGATCGTGCGATCGGATAAAAATTGATGCATGACAAAAGTGTCCGAGCAATCGATTTTGCCAAAAATCAGACAGAAAAACGATCGTTCACGGATCCGTTCTGATTAAAAATTTTATTATAAAGCACATGAATCGAGTGCTGTTAGTTGTCTCATGCGATCGTTTTAAGCAATCCATCGATGATTCTTGTGGAAATTACCTTTGCTTGTATGCTGTTGGTCACTGGCCAGTTCTTCAGCTAACACCACTCCAAACCCATACATGTGTGCGTGCAAGACATATTGAGACTTTCAGGATAGAATCCTCCAGCAATTGAAGGCATCATATGTTGCAGTCTGCGATTGATTTTGCAAATGAAATCGATTCCGGAATCGGATGGGCGATCGGTTTAAAAATCAAATGCAGGAAAATCGTGACGTGTATGCTCAGCTTTAAGGGGTTCCGATTGGCCCATCAGATGGTGCTTAGATCATTCTGAAAACATTGTACCTTGCCAGAGCCCACTTTAGGACACCCAGAAACGTTTTAGTTGTCTGTAGCGATGGCATTCAGCCCCGCAACAAGTTGGTTTTAACAGGGGCTTCTCCAACCTGAATTTGCTAAAGCGGAGTTAATTGGTGAAAAGGTTCTTTCCTTGTTTTGCAGTATAAGGGGATGGCCACCGTTACTGACTGTAGGAACTGTTTATTGCTTCTTTTCGGATATACCACATAATAAACGCCAACGTTTAGACCAGCCTTTAGAGTTTGAAAAGGGTAGAGTCAGTAAAAAAGATATGTTTGTTAAACTCAAAAATATTTCAGAAGTTAAACAGAAGTTCTCACCCCAATACAGGCAAAACAAAAGAGTTTGTGAATTGGTTCTGAATAAAATTATGGGTTCCTTTACCTTGTTCCCTTACTTCCAAGCGGCTTTAAAGAAGCGTCCTGACACGCCCTTAATGCAAACCTTTATAGACCTTACCTTTAATCTCTCAATGTCTTTTTCTTATTCATAACTGATAAGTTCTTATCTTCATAGGTAATTCCCTTCCATGTTTCTTGGGGTGATATGTGAAGTATGCATCTATTCTAACAGACATGTGTCACTTTGTAGTGTCCTTATATCACGACAACCAAGTGATAACTATTTAGACCCAATTAATCATCCACTTCTGGAACACACAATTCATATCCCTATTATGTTGACCTATCACACCATTTAAATTTTCTTGAAATTAGTGATTAAATTCAATGATTATCTCCTGTGATGTCATCATCGCAGCTTCTATATCTTCAACATCTAATTTGTTTATTCTTTCACCAACCTGTCATTTGTATGTTTTGATGTCAGTTACATAGAATTGGACATAGTATTCAGCATTCACTAAAGCTAGCCACACACGGTTCAATTTTGGGTCAATCGATGCTCGGTTAGATCGGGGAATTCAATTGTCTAATCGAAAATCGATCTTAATCGCATCAACATACACCCCACATTGAGTTTGCGATTGTGGTGAGATTTCGATTCCAAAATATTACTAAAATCGCCGATTTTGGTATGGAAATGATTGAAGTTCAGATTGAAGTGGTCTATGTTATTATATCGAATCTAATTGATCCAGGAGAAACACCACAAACATCCACGATTATAGAAGGATATTGGCACAATCGACGATGATTTTCCAACATGTCCGATCAAAATTCGATTAAATTTTTCTGCCTTCATCGAACAATTATCGTCGATCGTACCATGTGGGCATTTCTCGATTTTCGTTCAATCGATGAAAAAATTCATCTAATCAAGCATCGATTGAACCAAAATCGAACCGTGTGTGGCTAGCTTAATTCATTGCAGGGCTTACTGAGAGGGAACTCTAAATCCATCAAACTTCTCCAATTACTGAATACTTCTTTGTCTAGACCAGAGACCTGGATTACTAAATCTAGATAAGATGTCCTGATTTTCCCTTTTCTCATCACTCATTAAACCAATAATGTTTGTTGATAATGTTGAGCAGCGAGAGCATGTTATGTTTCCATCGATTAATTATAACACATCATTATGTCCTCCTTTGTCATTAAGAAAGACATAATTTGATTAGCAGCAGCCTTACCTGACCTGGGTAGTGTTATATTGTCTCTATCATTGGACTGTAAATCATTACGTCTTACCAGCCTCTCACAGCCTGACTTAAATTGGCTCTTATTTCCCAGTGGAAAGTACAGCCACTTCATATATTTACACTAAATGTCTGTAACTGGGAAGAACTAAAAAGGGATAGACTGACGAGCCAAATGATATATTCTCTTGGGACATAATTACTAAGGTTTAACGATATAAAATAATGTAAATTTTTACATTTATTTTTCTGGTGGGAACCAAAATGGAGTTTTCACAGTTCATTTAGGCTAGGGCTACACTGTGCTTAAATCTCTGCTTTTAGATTTCAGGCTCCCCCGATCCATCAATTCAAGCCTCAGTGTCATATACATGAAGAAGGCTTGAAGTAGGATGCATCCACAGGTCAGACCGATGCATAACTAACGTTCCTAGGTGGGTCACGCTCATTGGATGCGCTGACATCAGCCCACCCAAGTGCATTGTGTAGCCCTAGCCTTAACCATAAAAGAGTGAAAGCAGAAAAAGACCAAGTGGACCATCTACCCTACATATTTATACACACTGGACATAAACAATTCTTATGACAGATTCATCAAAATTGAATCAAGAGTTAAGGCCCCCCACACACGTACCCAGTGGGGGCTGACAGAGCAGCACAGATCAGCGATGGAGTGCAGCGTGAGCATGTCATCACGCTGCTCTCCATCACTGAAAGCATCGGCATGCACCCTTTATGTGCCGGTTGTTAGCTTCAGTGAAGACTCCGATCTCCCCATGTGGGCACCCCCGATCGGCAGCCAATTTTGCTGCCGACTGACGGCCGCGAGCATGCATGCACATCGTTAGCCATACACCTTTATGTCTTTCTGGCAGATATCCTTAAAGCCCCCCATACACCTTACAATCTTTCCATACAATTTCTGTACAATCAAATTTTGTTCTACCAAATCCATGTAATATGAGGAGCTTTCTAATCCTCCCAATCACTATATATTCATTAGGGAGGCCACTATTCTACACAGTTGTTGGTAGATCTTATGGAAATTGTATGGATCGATCTTAACGTGTATGGGGGGCTTTAGATCTACCAACAACTATGTAGTGCCGGGTCCTCTGCAATTGAACACAGGTAGACTTGATTGTTACAAAGTAAAAGATCAAACAGGTAAAACAGATCAAATGTTTTGGTAAAACAGATCAAAAGGAAATCTGACAGAGAAATCTAAAGGTGTATGGGGGCCCTAACATCAACCATAATGGTGGCATACTCTGTTAAGAGACAGTCACCAAATTTCGACTAGTTTGTGAGTTGATTGCAAAGCCCCTGAACATGGTTTCATCACCACAATTGCACAATTTTTACATAGATTACATCCAGAGTTCTTTTGACATTTCTACTTAAAAAACTTGTCTTGAACTTAATTCAAAACTACATGTGCTAGAGCAATCTTTTGTTCCATTCTCAACATATCAAACAATTGCAGGGGATTTCCAATTAACTCACAAAGTCTAGTCCAAATAAAAAAAAAGTTAACCATTTCTAGCATTGACTGATACAGTCAGCATACACTTAAGGCTGCCACACACGGGTCGATGCCCGTGAGATGGATCAGCCTTCAAGCTCAGTGCGATGACGTCATTGCACGGAGTGCAGGTAGCAGCACTGCTGCGTCATCAAGCTCAGCCGATACTTTTCATGGGGTCTCCATTCAAAGCAATGGCCATCAACTCTGATTTACGGTCATGTCTCATAACCCTGTCTTCAAACAGGATTAATCCCACTCGAAGACAGGGGTGGCCACATCAGATGGCCGCTAGATAGATTATCACAAGCGCGCACGGTGTGAAGTCAGCACTCGGGATGGCCATCTTTTGGCTATCGTCGGGGTGTATTGGCACCTTTACATGTAGGGCATTAAACTCCCGGGTGTTCTGCCTGAGTTATCTTGACGTGAGTTTCTCGGCTGACAAAACTCAAAGATAACTGCACAAAAAATCACCTGTCCACCGAACTCCCTCAGCAATTCTGAGCATCGGCATACTGGCTAATGCTTCAGTGCCCGTCCCCATGACATCACATATGACACTATGGGGGGGGGGGGTAGGCGGTGCCATTGGCCTCCATGTAATGGAGGAGGCGTCACTTTTTGGATGATCGTTTCTTTAGTCAGCTTGAGGTTATTTAGAAATCTACATGGTGTTTAGACATCAATAAATGTGTATATTGCCTGCTTTTTGATGTAGTTACTTGCAAAGCCTTGCAGCTCAATGTGATCCTGTACTTGTGCACCAGTTAAACAGAGTACAGGAAGATCAATATAGAAAATAGGTATTAACTTACCTCTTAAAAGTCCAATGTATGAACGGCCTCTGACCTGTAGTGAATTAGGAAACTTCTGCAACAGATATTTAAGTTTTGGCCACTGGAAAGGTAAGTATGTAAGACGGGTGCACCGCCCCTGTATGTAATGAGTGTGCAAACATGTATTGGGGTGAACCACAGGTTAGGGTTTGGTGTCTTCCTGCACCTCTCACTGTCTGCCCTCTCCTTTGCAGACTGTTGTTCCCAGAGTCTGGCTTCACTCTGTTATTAGTATTCCAATGCAGGCCCTTGCACATGTCCCAAAAAGTTTTAGTTGGTGTAAGAACTGGTACCTTTATTGATATTCTCTGGTACAGTAATCAGGTCCATGCCAGCCATGTGGTAGCAGCCATTGCCCTTCTCAGTCAGTCTTTGGCCTATCCCTTCTCCATCCCCTTTTGTGCTAGGGAACCCTTGCCCCTAGACTGAGACAAGGATGATCATCATCAGCTACATCTCTGTCAGTCCCATGTCTTCCACCCCACAGACTAGCATTATCCGTTTCCCAAAGGGGTTAATGTCAAGCACCACACTCCAGACCACAACTGGTCACTTGCCCGGGCACCCAAGATAGATACCTCCTACCTAGTCACTGGCCCTTACATTACCTGTCCCCAGACAGGGCACTCCCATATGGCATGGTCATGGTTACATCATATAGAGGGTTCTAGCATCTTCTGGACTTTTGCAAAAACAAAACAAGCACAGCAACAGGATCATGCACTCAGCAGGGCACACTTAACTCTTTATGCACAGACTTTGCACATTAAACACAGGCCACTCCTATACAAGTATTCATTATGTTCTAGTATAGACTTGTTTTACTATGCTTGTATGTACTGACTGGATGCCTCTATTATTGACACATGAAGTATTTCCTAGACACAGAGAACACTTTATGGAAAAGAAAAGTTTGTGCCCAGTGTCCAGCATCTCCAAAATCCAAAGTCAGAATAAAGAACAAACAAAGTCAGCACAAAACATAGAAACACCATTTACCATAGCTATCAATTTCGCCTGCCAGGAATACTTCCGGTCTCCAAACAGACTCTTCCGCGTTCCAGATGACGGGAGTTACATTAGTGAGGTCACGTCTGTTATTGGGTGATTAAAGTCCCCTCCCTCCTATTAAGCTACTGTGACTTTCCCGACCAAAACGGGAGGGTATGCCATTTACCTATCCTGGCTCTGTTCAATATAATGAGGTTTTCATATGTTTGAGTATCTAATGACAGTTCTAATCCTATGCAATACAGAAAGTTTGGAGATTAAGTGATACCATTTATTGGCTAATTGAAGTCATTAGAGAAGCAAGCTTTCGGGATGTTGCAGATCCCTTCATCTGGCCTAATAATTATTAACCTCCCTAGCGGTTTGCCCGAACTCAGTTCGGGCACAGTTTGATCACTGATCAAACTGCGCCCGTGCCGGGACCGGGCACAACCACCGCCTCTCTGTGTGCCGGCGGCTCTGTAGACCTCCATGTTAATGGAGGGGGCGCCGCTCTCCTCTCCACACACCGCCGGCGTCTATTTGACACCGGAGGTGTGTAGAGGGCTGGGCGGAGAGCCAGCAAGCATGCGGGTGCGGGTTAAACGGCTTTTCGTGCCATAAAAAATGGCGCAAAAAGCTCAAAGGGTTAAGCCTGAAGAAGACATCTGCGACATCCCCAAAGCCTGCTTATCTAATTACTTCAATTAGCCAAAAAAGGGAATCACTTGAACTCCAAACTCTGAATTCATTGATGGCTAAAGCAGGGTACAGACGGCTCCACATTTGAGCCGTCCGATGTTCCCTGCAGCACTGTTATGACGTCATCACGCTGCTGTCAGATATCGCCGTATTTAATGGTCATGTCCCATATGGCTGTTATCGAGCTGAATTTATTGTTCCCGCTCGAAAAGAGTGATGGCCGCATGTTATATAGGCCAGATAGATGGCCATGAGTGCGCAAGGCACTCGAAGCGGCCATCGAAGCGGCCATTGATCCGGCCCATATCTGCACGTCTGTACCCTGCTTAACACTGTACAACAATCTACTAATCCTACGCAATTAAATTGTTTCCTTATCAATGCTGCAGGATTGATAAAACCTTTTTTATTTTTTTTTTATTTTGCAATACGATCTGCTAAACAAAATATTTCCACAACCAATTATCTCTTATAATGGGACATAGGAAGAACTCTGCTGCTTCAAAGAAAGTATTACCTATTAATCTCCTCTGCTGTATAGACAAGATTGGGCGATGAGATAAATCACTCAACAATTGCTCATTTATTACATTCATTTTAAGAATAACCCTCGTAGATCAATCTTAGGAAAGTTATCTGACTGATGGTGAAGCACATGGCCAATTTTCTCAGCTAATTGTTACTTCTCTGATTGGCTGATCCTGGTTTTTGCCTGCACATATAGCAGATGTGGACATGATCTAATTATACTTTACAGCTAATCAGGACAAACTGAGGATGTGCTTCTCCAGGAGGAGGACTTCTCCCAAGAGAACTTGTCATTTCATAATTGAGTACTTGTTGGAACTACTGAATTACTACCCATGATGGCCAGTCTGTGCAAATAGGTTTTAGCTTTGAACTGAGTAGTATTACTACTTAGGAATCCTAAATAAAATAATAAATTGTGCTCATCCTGCTGCTCTCTCAGTGAATCAGTTTATTTGCAAACAGCTTGGCTCCCTCTACTTCCTATCTACTATACAATGGATTACTGTAGCTCAACAATATGTTAAATTCCTTGTAATGAATGCGTAACTGTGCTGATCGATTGAATTTTAGGTATCTTCCTGAAGTTCAGCTTTTATTAAAGTAACATGTTATCACGAGGATGTCCGTGTGCAGATTAATGGTAATGTAAGTCTGCAGATGACCTTTCTGAGTAATTGTCTGCTGTGCCAGCCATGCAACCTTGCAATTCATTTTACTTCTCCAAAAAAGTGTTGGAGACAGTATTAAAAAGAGCTATGAATTATCGTCTATTGGCAGCAATGGTCTGAACAGAAAAAAACGGAAAAAAAATGTCTCTGCTTTACTTGACTGTATAGGAGTCTCAAATATTACAGTTAAGAAATGTAAATGTAACTGGCAAAAAATCCAGTTACATTTAGGAGCACACAGACTCACCCTTTGATAATCTTTGAAGCAGCTCCATCTAGGTCAGGGGTGCCAAACTCTGGCCCGTAGTGTAATTATATTGGCCAGCGAGAATGTTTTATTTAAGAAATGAATGGCGCAGATGTGTCTTATATTTCACATTTGATGTCACAGGTGTTATAGTATTACACTTTGCTTGTTGCAGATTTATTGTTTAAACAAAACTTTAACTTGTTTCCATATGAAATTTTTCATTATATCTGATGAGTAGAAGAAACTTTAATTGTAGACATATTTGCAATAAATGTCAAGGTTGGCCCAACATTTTAAATGTGGCCCGCTGTGAGTTTCAGTTTCACACGTTTGATTTAGATGGTGGAAGTTTAAGTAAAAGTAACAACAATGAAGAGTGAGTAAATGAATGCCTGTATCTTCCAGTTTCCAAATCTTATTTGGTTTTCAGTAGAATAGGAACTGATAAGGAATATTATAAATAGAACCATACTAAAAACTTTAAATTTAGTTAAATATGGATGATCTCCTGTATACTAATGACCAAAGCTTTTTCTGTACCCCTCTGGCTATAGTATTTTGTTAATTTTACACCTCACATACACTTCAAATACTTAAGTTGGTAGAGGTGAATTTAAGCTCAGCTCTCAAACTACAGATACAGTGCGCAATCCAGGACATTCCTGTATCCTTCCAGATACATCACTAATCTTGTATGGATGTCATATCAATAGAAACATTCACCAATAATATGTTCTATGATTTCCAGCGCTGTTTAGGGTCCCCCTTTTCCAGAGTATACCAGATCCTATGCCAGCAGGCGGTCCGGTTTGCTCTGGGGGGGAACTCTATGCGGTTTGTGGTCCCCCTATTCCAGAGCATACCAGACCCTATGCAAGCAGGGAGTCTGAAATTCTCTTGGGGGGCACATGCCCCATTTTTCCAGAACCCATACCAGCAGGGGGTCCAGTATGCTTTGGGAGGGAGGGGCATGCTTTGTGTGGTCCCCCTATTCCAGAGCATACCAGACCCTATGCCAGTAGTTGGGTCCGGTATAATCTGGGAGGACCCCATTCATTTTGTGGTCCCCCCTTTTTCAGAGCATACAAGACCCTATGCCAGCCGGGGTCTGGTATGCTCTGGGGGGACCCCACGCTGTTCATAATCCACCTTTTTCAGAGCATGCCAGGCCCTATGCTATAAGGCGGTCTGGTTTGCTCTGGGGAAGACCCCCCTCTTTTATTTTTACCACTGATTTTAGCAAATAAAAAAGGGAAAAAAGGGAATTTTAATAATTGATACCCCTCTGGCATGACACTGTCTAGGTGTTTGTGCACTTTTGAAACTTTTTTTTTAAGCAATAAACGTTTTATTGAATATAACAGTCAAAAATACAGAGAGACGTTGTGGTACAGAGTATTAGAAGGTAGACCTCAGGGGTCCAAAGGTACAGCAACTACAGGCAACACAGTAGAGTGCGTGATCATAACAAAAACTGTCCTACCGTAAGTATCGTAGGGACACATAGAATGTTAAGAAAGCATAGAATATTACGTAAGGAATTACCAGCAAACAATCTCAAGGCACACGATCCAAGTGGATCCAGTAGATGCCCATTAGGGGACAGAAGTAATTTTTCGTTTAATCAACAGAGAGATATGAGAGCAAACAGCATGACAAGGACAAAGACACAGGAGGAGGGGAGGAAAGGGGTCACAGGGGATACGACACAAGAGGGGCATAGAAGCCAAGGGGGGCCATCCCAGGGAGCAGCGAGCAAGCGAAGGATAAGGTGTTAAAATTTACGGCAAAGAAGGTGCATGTGCAAGAGCATCGTGCGAATAACGATCGAGCAGTAAGCGAAATTTTGGGGTCTCAAGGAATAAAAGCCATGGAGTCCATCTATCACAGAAGGAGCTTTGGGTATGCTGTACTTGCGAAATCAGGTCTTCCATGCGCTGCAGGTGATTCAGTTCTACAACCCACTCCTTAATAGTAGGTGGGTTAGGGGATTTCCAGTGCCTCGGCAGCACCGCCCTCGCCGCCATCACGAAGAACTGCAAAAGGCCATTCCTGAAGCGGAAGCTCAGGAACAAGGATAGTAGCGCAATCCCGGGGGATCCAACAATAGATGCGCCCGTAGCTGCAGTGAAAAAGACGAACACACCCTCCCAGAAGTCTGCGAGCAATGAACAGCTACACCAGATGTGGAGCATAGAGCCCTGCTCCTGACCGCAACGCCAACACAATGGGGACGTCGAGGGAAAAATTCTGTGGAGGCGGGTCGGGTACAGATACCACCTAGTCAGAATTTTATAGCTCTTCTCCTGGCAGGAGGCCGCAATGTTAACGGTATGTGTATTCAGAAATATTTGGTGCTCATCTCCCGGGGAAAAAAAGCAGCCCAAGTCCTTCTCCCAGCTAGCCAGGTAGTAGGGATGATGCGTACGTACACAGCAGATAATAATCTTGTATAGGAGGGAGAGCACTCGCGCAGGACGCGTAGCCATTCAAATTCCGTGGGAGGCGGAGAAAGAGCACCCGTTCCCAGCATCCCGCTAAGGAAGTCCCGCAATTGAAAATAGTGTAGCCATAGACCCCGTGCAGAGGTCTGTGGAGGGAGGAGATCCGCCAGGGGTCTAAGACCGGACCGCCTAAAGGCCTGAGCAATTGGAAACGGCGCACCTGCCGACCATTTGAGAGACCAGGGCCGAGAGCACCTGGCCGGAAAATCTGGGTTGTCCATAATTGGGGTCATGCACCCTAGGTAGGAAAAGAGCTTAGAGCTGGTCAGAAGATGGTCCCAGATACCAAGCAGTGGTTTAAGACACATAGGCAGGGAAGAGGGGGTGGGCGGGCAGTCGGGCGAAGCCAGGGAATAGAGAACAGCAGACAGCGAGATATATAGCGTTCGAGCTGTACCCACAATTTGTTGGTTGCAGAGTGGGCTCTATCTAAGATGTGGGTCAGCAACATCGCCTGATAGTATGACTCCAGAGCCGGTAGACCCAGGCCTCCATTAAGTTTCGGTAATGTAAGAATGGAGTAACGCAGACGCGGCGGTTTACGGGCCCATAGATATTTAGTCAAAAGAGAACGCAAAGTGTGGAAGAAGGAACGAGGTACAGCTATTGGTGAAGTTTGGAACAAATAGAGAACGCGCGGGAGTACGTCCATCTTAAAGATGGCAAGTCTGCCAAACCATGAATGGAGCAAAGAGGTACGCGATTCCAAGGAGAGTCTCGTGGAGGTAAGCAGGGGGAGATAGTTAAGGGTGTACAGTTGAGAAAGATCAGACGGGATATACACGCCCAGATATTTGAGAGCGGTCTGTTGCCACTATGGAAATGAGGCTCGCAGAGTCTGTTCCACGGCCAGGGGTAGGGTTATGTTCAAAGCCTCAGATTTAGTGTAATTAATTTTGAAATTGCTCAGTAAACTGAACCGGTCAAATTCACGTGCCAATGAAGGGAGAGCAATTAGGGGGTTTGAGATGTATAATAAGAGGTCGTCGGCATACAGGGCTATTTTATGCTCGCGTGGTCCCGCACCGATTCCTTGGATCGAAGGGTTGTTTCTGATGGCCACCGCCAGGTGTTCCATTGCGAGAATGTAGAGATAGGGTGACAGCGGACAGCCCTGCCTGGTCCCATTGCGGATATCCACAGTAGGGGAAAGAGTGCCATTGACGCGCAGCTGTGCTGACGGGGAGTCATAGAGAATCCCAATCTTGTCGATGAATGGAGCAGGAAGACTAATCTGTTGCAGGGAGGCAAAGAGTAACTCCCAGTTCAGGCGATCAAATGCCTTCTCCCAGAGTAACTCCCAGTTCAGGCGATCAAATGCCTTCTCCGCATCCAACGACAGGAGACACAGGGGAAGGTTGTGACGTTGAGCATGAGAGATGATTGTCATGGTCTTGATCGTATTGTCACGGGCTTCCCTCCCTGGAACAAAACCCACTTGTTTCAAGTCGATAACTAAAGGGATCAGAGGAGTCAACCTATTGGCAATCAATTTCACATAAATCTTGATATCAGTATTTATAAGCGAGATTGGACGGTAGCTGGCACATTGGGTAGGGTCTTTACCATCCTTAGGAAGTAGTGTTATATGTGCCCTCTGCGAGTGGAGCGGTTATGTTTCGTCAATGAATTAAACATCTGTAACATAGGGATAGAGATGCTGTCCTGGAGCTGCTTATAAAAGGAATTGGTGTACCTATCTGGGCCGGGGCTCTTACCAAGAGGAAGATGCGTAAGAACTGTGGAAAGTTCGTCGGAGGAAAAAGGGTCAGCCAGGTGCAGTGTAACAGCAGGGTCAAGGTGCGGGAGGCCAGTGTCAGTCATATAAGAGGACAGTAGTCGGGAGCGCGCCTCTGCAGAGAGATCGGCAGGCGGGATATTATATAGCTTAGTATAGTAGTCACAAAAGGCAGATGCGATTTGGTCAGAACTTTGTACCAGGGAGCCCTTATGAGTGTGGACCTTGGGAATATAAGTCTGTGCTCTCTGAGAGCGTAGAGACCGTGCCAGAAAACTGCCGCATTTATTACCATGAAGATGGATGGTCCTCTCTAGACATTGCTTGTGTTTAAGATAGGAGTGGTCTAAGAGTTGTCTGAGAGCCATGCGCTTTTGGGTCAGTAACTGGAACACCTATGCACCACGAGCGGCATTATGACGGGTCTCCAAGTCGGTAATGTCCGTGAGCAAAGTCGTCATTTCCTCCCCCCTCTGCTTCTTCAGGCGCGAGCCATGGGCTATCAATCTGCCCCTCAGGACACATTTGAGGGCCTCCCATTGGATAGGCACCGGTGTATTATCTGCAGCATGATCAGTCTGAAAGTCATGAATCGTGTCAATGAGATCACGGCGGATCTCTGCATTCGCCAGTAGCGTCTCATTTAAGCGCCACGTCGTGGGCCGGGTCTGGTGACCAGGGAGTGCAACTGTTAATGAAACCGGGTAGTGATCAGAAAGAAATTGAGGGAGGATGGAGGCAGAGGGGGCCCAGGACAGCAGATGATGGGAGACCAGAAAGAAGTCTATTCTACTATGGGAGTTGTGGGGCGTTGAGTAGAAGGTGTAGTCCTTCACCGTAGGGTGGAGAAGATGCCACACATCTACCAACTGGAAGCGGTGAAGCTGCTTTTTAAGTCCAGTCAAGGCCGACAGAGATGTCTGGGACTTCCTGGATGAGGCGTCGATCGCAGGGTCAAGGACCATATTAAAGTCACCGCCGACGATTAATCCCCCCTCCACAAATGGCTCAAGGAGAGGCCAAAGGGCGTGCAAGAATTTAGCAGGATGCTGGTTGGGTAAGTAGACATTGACTAACGTAAACACCTTGTCAAAGAGTTTGCACTTGAGAAAAAGATATCTGCCTTCAGGGTCCGCTTTTTCCTCGAGTAGGGCAAACGGAACAGATTTGTGGATGGAGATGGCTACACCTTTAGACTTCTGGGAGGGATTGTTGCTATAAAAAGAGACAGGATAATATTTGGACGTGAGTGTGGGAGCTGCCGAGGCTAGAGATGGGTTTCTTGGAGGAATAGGATATGGGATCTACGCTTATGCATTTCGTACAGCAACTGCTTGCGCTTAGCAGGTTCATTTAATCCCTTAACATTAAGGGAACAGAAGGTGAGTGCCGCATGTTTCTGTTATGCTTCTGCCGCAGATCCTGGGTTAGCGCGGGGGTACCAGGAGCAGGGAATC
>CM070035.1:28140769-28156047 GCA_036250615.1 Ptychadena robeensis
TGTCGGGAGTCAGTGGGACACAGCCAACACAGTGGAGGAGGGGCACCGAGGATTCAGAAGCATACCGTCCCATAACAGTAGACTCATCGAAGAATTAGGAGAGGTCATCTATCGTGGCACTGTGAAGGAAGTTGAACCCAGGATGCCCCTAGAGCGTCTCTTTCGGGATGAAGAGGAGACCATGGAACGATCGGAGGCAAGGGCGTCAATTGGGGATCCAGGCCAGGGATCCAGGGTGACCATCTGCAGCCCCAGGGCGGAGACAAATGCGTGGAGATCGGCAGGCGTGCGCAACATCGCCTGTTTGTTATCTCTCCTAGCCCGGAGATGGAAGGGTAAGCCCCAATTATAGGCTATGCCCGCCTCTGGAAGCTGTAGAGTCAGAGGTCGCAGGGCACGACGAGGGGCAAGGGTTTTCGCCGACAGATCAGGAAAAAGCGTAATAACTGCACCGTCGAAGTCGATATTGGCCTTCGATCTGTAGCTCCTAAAGATCTCTCTGTCACTGTAGTAATGCAGGCGGCACAGAACATCCTGGGGCGATGTCATCTTGGGATTGCGGAAGCCAGGGACTCGATGGACCTGGTCAAAGACCAGCAGCGTGTCAACAGGCTTATCCCTGGCTAAGTTCAAAATGGCACACACTGTATGAAGGAGGTCAGGGGTGGTAGTGGCCTCCGGGATGCTGCGCAGATGAACATTGTTACGGCGATCACGGTCTTCCGAGTCGTTGTGGCGTAGCCAACGCGCTTGGAGGCTGGCATCCTGATATTGAACCACGACTTGTAACTCAGTGGTGGCTTTATTGAGCGCAGCGGCAGACTCCTCCGCGGAGTCCAGCCGACAATGGAGGTTTTGAAGACAATCTTTAATATCCGCCATATACCTCTGGTGCGCCGTGTCCATGCGCAACAGCATAGTCTCGATGCCAGTCTTAGAGGGGATGCGAGCGAGAAGCGCTTTAAAATAAGGAGGCATTTCCTCATGGTCAGAGTCCTCTCCTGAGGCCAAAGAGCCTCTGCGGGAGTGAGATTCGGCTCTAGCGGTGTCACGACTAGGAGTAGGCGACACAGATGTAGAGGGTGGATCTGCGGGAGCCGCCTTTCCAGTGCGTTTAGAGCTTGACCCTGGCATACCTTTACGGAAGTAACCGTCTAGTCCTTTATGTGCCGAGCCAGATTTCGAGTCAGCGGACTCCCGGGGTGTCTGTCTGTGGCTGCGCCCCATTGGCGGTGGGGTCAATAAGTCCAAGTGGGCCGGTGTAGGGCGAGTGGTGCGTGGTGGCTCTTTAGCAGGTCAGTTTTGCGTCCGTCATGGAGTAATTGAGTCTACCAGGCAAGTGGGCACAAGAAAGGGGGTGATGGAGTGAGCTCACGGGCAGAGGTCCAATACAGGAGATCACACGGACACTTATCTTGTGGAGTACGTGCTGCAGAGCAAATACGCGGATGAAGTCAAGCACCCAATACAGATAATATGCAAAATCTCAGCTGCCACTAGTATTGTAATGAACCCACTCCTATCAGTAGTGCGACAGTCCCAAAACGTGAATCATCCAAAAGTCCTACGGTAAAGGACTCTGCAGAGCAATCAAGGCTTGTACAGAAATGTGAAGTCAGGGGTAGGAGGAGTGCAGCTAGATGGTCAGCGCACTAGGCCTCAGCCGTATGGAATTGCTGGGCCCGAGCGGACAGTCACTGTAAAGCACCCCAAATAGGACGACTCGGTGGTGGCACACAGTCTCAAGAGGCAGGGGAGATGTCTGTCCTACCTGAGGATGCTCGGATGGGCTGGATGCGCGCTGGATGGCGCTCTGGGCCGCGCGATGTAGGCTGCAGCCGCGGACTAAAGTTTCAGGCCTCGCCGTTCCCGGAGGCGCTCAGGGACAAAAAGAGGGTTCCGGAGTTAGGCAATTGCCGTGGTGGACGTCGGGTGTGCACCCGGACAAGCCGGTGAGAGTCCAGAAGTCCCGCCGCTGCACGAACTGGTGATGTAGAGGCCGTGGTAGGTCGAAGCCGCGGTTTTGCGTAATCGCGCACACGGGATCACGTAGCAGCGCGGGTGGTGCAGGAGGGGCACAGTTGTAGTCCAGCCCTGTGGATTGCTCCTCCACGCTGTGGATAGCGGTGTCAAAGGCCGATTTAGGGGATTTTAAGCCAGGTAGAGACGAAGCTCACAGTGGATGCTGCTTCTTCCTTGGAAGCCAAGCCACGCCCCCTTTAAACTTTTTTTAATGGTACTGTGGCTCCAATTATGACCTGAAAGTCAGTCAGGAAGTCATTAACGTGAATGTGATTGGGAACTTGGTGAACCGGTGTTTGGAAGGTCTGCAAACACCCATGCCCAGTGTTCGTCCATTTTTAGTCCTCACACAAGTCATGTTGCCACCTAAAGAGAGGAAGCATATTCCACACAGGATTATCAGGTAACAATTAAGGCCTGACACATAAAAAATGATGAAGCCAGAACATGTAAAGGACTGGTGGACCAAAAAATGTTGGGTTTGGCTTTGTTGTAGATATACTTTAATAGACAGTTTATTACATTGAAAAAAACAAAGCAATATTTTTGCAGTTGTGATTGTCTGTTGTTGAAAAAAGAAATGCTCTTAGTGATTTCAACATACATATCTGACTGCGTAAAGAACAGTTTGTTTCTGCTAAGCTCTCAAGGTGTATTTATTCATATTAACTGATCAAAAATGTATTTATTGTTTAGTCATGTACAAAGAATACAAGACAAGACCTCCGCTTTAATCCTAAGAGCACATGTGTGATTAAATTGCCTGGAGACCAAATCCCTGTTTAGCCGTGCTCCAGAAGATTAGTTTCCATAGGATAACTTCACCTCCCTAGTCCCATAGAACACAAGATGGAGGAGTGTGGTCTGTAATGATGTTTCATGATGAGCATTGTCTATTCACAATACTGTCCATGTTGTAGAGAGCCACCTACTCTGTGAAGTACATACCCTGTCTGCATTGAGCCTACCTTCACATCGGCATATTATACTGAAATGTATTATGCTTCAAATATATAATTAAACTGCAACATTATTTTTGTTGGTAACACGTTTATATTAAAATAATTTCATAGACCAAGGCATGTCATTAGGGTTCAGAGACACGTTACTTAAATTTTAGCTTGTGTAGTAAGTCTCTGTAAAACTTCTCATGACTGCAAACTAAAAATCTTAAATATCACAGTTATAGTGAGTTAGAGACTCATTGGCCGGAGAGCTTGCAGAGTTTCTTTGTATGCACATTCCTTGTGACTTCTACACTTACAATGTTCTTTGTTCAGTAGAAACAATCATATGAGCATTGGTGATCACAACTGGTTTGTTTACATTCAGCTTCCCCAGGAACAGTCCTTTGTCATGCCTCAGTGTCACTGTGTGCCTCTCTCTTCTACTTCCAATTAGCATAAAGACTCTACTACAACTGCCTAATGTGTACAAGCAGCTTTGGTTCATTTAGCAGACACAGTGTCCATCACTCCTAGAAGTGTCAGTGAGTACCAGAGAGAACCAGGGAGTACAATTTAGAATTTAAAAAAGGGAGAAACATTAAAGGCTCATTATACACCTTAAGGCTACCCATAGAGATTGCATTGAATGCGTAAAAAACGTATGTGTATGTGTTTTTGACGCATCAGTCAAGAGAAAAATTCAATAAAAAGAAACGGATACATCAATAATACATCCTTGACGCATGTCCCAACACGTCTTAATGCAACCCCTGGGTTAAGGCAGATGCGTTAACGCAGCACATCCATTAACATCATGGAAACATCGCCTTACAGGATATCCAGCATACTCTATCCCTGGTGAAAGAAAATGCCTCGACCCGCACTTCCAGGTAGTTTGTCCACAGCTCCTGGCACATAGACTCCTTCTCAGGTCGGAGAAGTAGCTGACATAATCTCCAGGTGCTGGACTACGATGAATCAGTCTGTCCACAATCTTGTAAATCCATATGTAGCAGCAATGGTCCGCACACTGGAATCTTTAAAAATCCGGTGAGTGGACCATTGCTACTACATATGGATTTTACATACTCTAGCCCTGGGTTTGTTTACACTCAAGTGCTGGATCCCATGGTTCCTGTGTGCCCTTGTGCATAAGATGCTGTTGACTTGTAGTGAATCAGTATGCAAATACAGAACTAATAGTAATTTATGAAGATTACACACATGAATAGATTTTCCATTTGATCGGCTAATGATAGATGGAAGTGTGCGGCGATCTCGGGTTGATTGATAGGTGATGGAACGAAAATCACCATCACTTTGGATGGGAACCAGAGTCCCCATGCAAAGCATTGAACGGGAATCAATGTGCAAACTGGTGTACATCAATTCACTGTTCGATCAACGAACGATCCCGGGTCGATTGAACTGGTATCTACCCGTGTGTCCAACTTTACTGTGCAGGATCAAGCTAGAGAGAAATTACCTGGTGCTGGAGAATGTAAACAAAATTCAGGGATGGAAAACACAAGATTTTCTATAAGTCTGTGCAGGTGAAAGGTTATCTTGAGAAGGGAATATTAGGCTTAATAATTAATAGTGCCCTTATACTTTTAAGTGGGAGCATTGTTAAATTGTTACAAAAATAAATGGTCACACGTGCTTTTGTATTTTCGCATTGCAAATATATATTCGCAATCCATGCCCATAAGAATCCCAATGGCGAATAACGTGAACATTCAAAATTGCGCATATAGGCCGGCATATTCGCAAAACTTATGAATTCTCGAATAGCCAATATTTGCAGAATATTTTCATAATTCAAATATTCAAGCAATACACCATTCAATTGGCCAAAAGTAATGAAAATCGAACAAGAAAGTGATCAAAAAGTAATCGGACATGTCTGTAAATTTTGACCGAAACTTGCAGAAATCTAAAGTGTTTTAAATACAAACTATCGATTTCTGATGGATCAAATCAATTTGCATGGAACTCTCCTGTATCATGGCAACCATTTTTTGATCAAAATCACTTTTTGATTGATATCGGGCAAATGTCGATTCTATTGCAATCAATATTGGATCAAGTTATCGAATACTCTAATTAAATCTATGGTTGATTGTCCAAAAATCTACCCATGTATGGCCAGCTTTACTGTTGCTTGAAATGTCAAAAGGAAAAAAAAAATTAAATGTAAACCCCCCATACTTTACACCTGACACTACACTATACCAAGATTCTAGAAACGCTGAATAATAATGAACACTAGTATAATAGTACTACTATAGTAATTAGTATCGTCTGCATCTTCAGATCTCACCAAGAGGGATGTGTTCTCATTGTCACCTAGACATCATAACTATAAGCTGGGTAGAAGGTGATTACATCTTTTTACTCAGCTTTTGGGCCAACAGTGTTTAGGTACCAAAGAAAAAAGTCACATTTTGGGGTGTACAAAACTAATTTATCATTGTTCTGAGTATATCCGTTATGTGATCAGACATTCAGAAAAATAACTGTCCATGAGTTCCCCTAGCTAGGGTATACGTTATTTCCCAACCTCTTAGGCGGACATACATGGGTCAATTTATTGTTTAATTCCCAAACAATGGACTGTAGTGTGTATTTGCGGCAATCGTTCGGGAATCGAATGCTGCCCACTTTAAGTGATTGACCAGGATCGCTCAAAAAATAAATCCAACAGTGATCTGAGATGCTGTTATTTTCTGTTTGATTGCCAAAGTACTGAACAGAAAACGACTCCCCCACCTTGTGTACACTGCGATTGTTGTATGATTGATCCTCATTTTTTGTGTGCACTTGTTGTGATGTGATTGTGATCATACTACGATCGCAGGGGAATCGAGCCATGTATGGTCAGATCTAGATTGTAAGTTCTATTGGGCAAGGCCATCATCTGCTCCTGTAGTACAGTTTGTACCTGAATGTTAGTTTGTGTGCCTTTCATCCCTTATTTAATGTACAGTGCTATTGTTGTACGATTCATCATCGATTTTGCATGCACTTATTGTAATCGAACATAAAATGATCGCAGGGGAATCGCAGCTGGGTGGAAGGTGATTACATTTGTTTACTCAGCTTTTTGGGTCAACAGTGTTCAGGTACCAAAGAAATAAGTTGCAATTTGGGATGTACAAAAACGAATTTATCATTGTTCTGAGTATATCCGTTATGTGATCAGACATTCAGAAAAATAACTGTCTATGAGTTCCCCTAGCAGGGGTATACGCTATTTCCCAGTCTTTTAAGCCGGCCATACATGGGTCAATGTATTGTTCAATTTCCTAAACAATGGACTGCAGTGTGTATTTGCGGCAATCGTTCAGGAATCGAATGCTGCCCACCTTAAGTGATCGACCCAGATTGCTCAAGAAATCAAACAGTGATCCGACATGCTTTGATTGCCAAAGTATCGAACAGAAAACTATTCCCTGTGTTGTACTAGTCCCTTGTGTACACTGCGATTGTTGTACGATCGATCCTCATTTTTTGTGTGCACTTGTTGTGATGTGATTGTGATCATACAATGATCGCAGGGGAATCGAGCCATGTATGGTCAGATCTAGATTGTAAGCTCAATTGGGCAAGGCCATCATCTGCTCCTGTAGTACAGTTTGCACCTGTATGTTGGTCTGTGTTGTCTTCCATACCTTAATAAATGTAAAGTGCGATCACTGTACGATCGACCGTTGATTTTTGCATGCACTCGTTGTGATCGAACATACGATGATCGCAGGGGAATCGAGCCATGTATGGCAATTGGGCAAGGCCATCATCTCCTCCTGTAGTACAGTTTGTACCTGTATGTTTGTGTGTGATGCCCTTCATTCCTTATTGAATGTACAGTGCGATCGTTGTACGATCATCGATTTTGCGCGCACTTGTTGTGATCGAACATACGACGATGGCAGTGGAATGTATGTTAGTTTGTTTTTAAATTGTAATTGTACAGTACTGCTTAATATTCTGGTGCTTTATAAATAAAAGTTAATAATAATACTCAAAGTCAACCAGTAGCCGGAAGATTGTATATATACAGTAGATGGAAAATATCATATGATCCTTAAACAGTTACAAACAATCGCATTTGTGATGGTGTGTGCTATGTCACTGGTAAGCAAGGGTTAAACCGAGAAATGAACCAGAGGAATTAAAGGAAACAGAGCATTTCCCAGATCCTTAGGACAATAAGGGAACAAACATCTTATATCAGGCGTGCCAGATGCCCCTAGGCTCCAGTGCTCATGCGCAGACCGCCTCGTAGCATCCGTGCAGCTTTCTGGGCTTGTCTCAGCTGCAACCTCCATCCCTATTTCCTCTTATGCATGTTTGACAAATGCAATGTGAACGAAGAGCGAGAGAGACACAAGCTGAGGGAGGGGGAGTGGGAGGTGGGGAGAACTCACCGCCCTCTTCTAAACATCATTTTCCTTTAGCCAGACCAGCAGCTCCCAGTAGACATATAGAGAAAACAGCGTGGGCTTTCCAAAAAAAAAAAAAAACTGTGCCGGTACAGACAAGACCTACAGAAAAGTCATTGGAAGATGCCTGTCCTCTACTGCTACCAAACTGTGTCCTTGTGAGGCCACCAAACACCTCTATAGACAACTACACCTGATATAAAAGGTAATTATCATTTCGCTTCTGCTTAGTTGTTGGTTGAGTAAGGATTTATTGAATGCTTTTGGTTGAAGGTTTATGTTTCTGCATGCTGTAGAAGGATAAGACATTTAATAGAAAGAATTTTGTCTTGGTTTATCGGCTTAGCTTTTATTCCTAACATGAATGACCCTTTAAAATTGCACTCCAAGTCTACAGTGAGCTCCAAGGTAGCCTGCTGGAGGTGGACATGAGCGCTGTCCTTGGTGCTGATATTGATCTTCCGCTGTCCATGGTGCTGAAATGCTGCTCTCCCATAGAAGGCTCACGGTAGACCTTCATTAACCACTGCAGATATATAACCGGTGTGTGGTTAATCCTGCCAGATTTTTGTCATTATAAATGATATGATTATATTATGGTCAATGTCTTTTACTCTCAAGATTAAAGATTTTTTTTCTTGTGTACAAGTGTTCAAGTAAGTAAAAAATAATGATATTTTATGTCCTTATCTGATCGAAGGCAAATATAGAGTGACTACCATGGTTACCGCACTTTATACATCATCACTGACATGTAGACAGACTGCTTTATTAAACGGGCCTAATGATGACGAGCATATGTTATAAGCGGCATGTGTGTACAAATATCCAGCTTCCATATGTAGTGTAATTCTTTTCATTCATTTATTTTGCTGCTTGGACAACCTTGTACCACAAGTTCGATGTATATGAGTCTGGCAGAGCGTGTTCTTTTTTTTATGAATGAATGAATCACTGTGCTTATTTTTTTTTTCTTCTTCAAGCCTTAAAATATAGATGAAGCTGTAATTGGAATGTGCTTTCTCTGGGTTTTGCTGTCATCTTGATATTTAGTGCAGCAAATGAGGCTATAAAGCATTTTTGACGTTAGTATTTCCAGCGAGAGGCAAAGCAGGCTGCATAAGCTACAATAATAACAATCATTACATTTTTTTCCAGGTTGAAGGATAAAATGAGGGCAAGGATTTAATTCCTCTAAAAGAAACTTAATCATACGTTTATGACATTGCTCAGCGCAGTTTGTAGACCGCAATGGGCTCAATATGTCGGAATAATAAATTGTTGTTGACTTTGAAAGGGATTTGTGGGAGTAATGATGGATTGTGTAGTTTGGGGGATATTTAGAGTTTAAGCATAGAATGGTTGACTTAATAAAAAAATTTGAGTATATATATACTGTATATATGTATATATACAGTATATATATACATATATATATATACACACACACACACATATAGATCTTACACTAGAGTGATCAATGGTTATAGATTTACCTATAATTGCCTGCTATTGCCATCAGTTAAGTGTTCCATTTAGCACTGACATGGAATGATTGGAGCAGGCTTTGTATTGTAGCATTCTATTCATGTTGCATACGTCAGCCAGATATATTTTTCATCTTCTGGAACTTTTATACAGGGGTGGTTCTAGGGAAATCAACGCCCTGGTGAGATTTATGGTGTTCTCTATAACACAACGACCCCCCCCGAAAGCATGTCTCTGGTCATTGTTGGCAGAGAACACTCCCAGGGGGAGGGGGGGGGGTGCTGGTGGGACTATGGACTGTCACTTCTCCAGGCACTCTCTCCCGAGGCTGCCACACCATTGATAGGTGGGCGTGCTGGGGGGAGGCATCTGCCCAGATGCTGCCCCCTGGCATGATGCCACCCTGGGCAAACACCCATATTGCCCATGCCTAAAACCACCACTGCTTTTAGATAATAATTTTACATTATACAGGCAATAAGCAGATTTGCATTTTTTGACATACTGCAATATTTTTCATAGAATATTCACTTTTTTTGACCCTTTATAGACTCAGAATAGCCAAAGTGGCCATTAAAATTTCAATTTTCCCATTCTATTTACTTATAAAACAATAATTTTAAGTCAATAATTTGAAAAACTATTCCTTTTTACCACTAATGATGAGCGGCATTATTCGAACTCACGATATTTCGCGAATAATTCTACTAAAATTTGATATTCGTGAATATTCGCATTGCAATTACCTTCAAAATGAATGGTCACATACATATATATTCGCAATCCATGGCCATAAGCATCCCAATGCAGAATATTGTGAATATTCAAAATATATACGCCACCATATTCACGAATTTGCAATTTCATGAATAGCCGATATTCGCAGAATATATTCGCAATTTGAATATTTGAGCTCAACACTATTTACCACAACATGTGACCAATTCAACTCAAAGCCCTGTGTGCATGCATCATAATATGATCAGGTCCAAATCAATCCAAAATACCAAGAAAGCCTGTCAGATACCTGAACGATCGACCGAAATTTACCAACATGTCCGATTGCGGCTTGATTGGTTTTATGTTCAATTTCCATCACTTTTGGGCGATGGATTTAGGTAAACACTAATCGATTTGGAAACGATTGTTGATTGAATGGAAAAATTTAACTATGTATGGCGACCTTAAGTCATTAAGTGCTGCTGGACTGGTATGGCATAAGAGGCCACAGGCACCAGAATCAGATTTTAACCAAATGTACCATGAAGAATGTGGAGCACCAGACATCGAGCCGTGCTGGGTATAAATGAACACATAGCATATAAGGTTTTACAGCTGTTTGGAGAATGACACAAGCTGAGTGTGGAGGAGAGGAGATATCATCTGCTCTGCATTATGTGCTTATGGTTATTGTCTATGGACAGCTGCACATATGACGTTAAATAGTAGAGTCACAGAGCTGCAAACAGTTTAAAATGTTTGCTGAGGTAGATCAAGCAAGAGAGGACGTTGATGGTTAACTGATTTGGATATATCTGTTTGTTATACAATAAGCTTTTAGCAAGTACTTAGCCGTATCCTAAATTTCAAAAGGGACATTACATTAGAAAGAATTACAGTCACACTATAGAAGTCATTTTACTCTTATTTACTCTCCTATACCCATTATAAATGTTCTGTAAAGTAGGGATACAGTGCATCTGGAAAGTATTCACAGACCTTCATTTTTACCACATTGTGTTATGTTATACGTTATTCCTCACAATACCTGATAATGACAAGAAACTCTATTCACAATACCCCATAATGACAATGGGAAAAAAGATTGCTGGAGATTTTGGCAAATTTACACCCGATTTACTTTGGACCCCATCCAAAGTAAATGCCGGCACACATAGGGTGCGTGGCCCTTTCTTGGCACCACTGGGCATACGTGATCACATAAGCACGCGTGGTCGATCTGCTAAGAAATCAACCTGGCATCGAGGCGTCTATGATGAAAAAAAGAGAAATCCCATGTTCCAAAGTATTAACAGCCTTTGCCATAAAGCCAAAAATGTTGCTCCGGCATATACTTGAGATGCTTTTGCAGCCTAATTGAAGTCCATCTGTAGTAAGTTTAGCTGCTTTGAAGGTCCCAATGACACAATGACCTCCATCATCTATAAGAGGAAGAAGTTCAAACCCACCAGGACTCGTCCTAGAGCTGGCCAGCCATCTAAACTAAGTGATCAGGGGAGAAGGGCCTTAGAGATGTGACCAAAAACCCGAAGGTCACAGAGCTCCAGAGGTTCTCAGGGGAGTGAGAACCTTCCAGAAGGACAATCATCTCTGCAGCAATCTACCAATCAGGCCTGTATGGTGGCTAGACACATGGCAGCACGCCTGGAGTTTGCCAAAAGGCACCTGAAGGACTGTCAGACCGCAAGAATCAAAATTCTCTAGTCTGATGAGACTCTATGGTTTGAATGCATCATATTTAGAGGAAACCAAGAACTGCTCATCACCAGGCCAATACCATCCCTACAATGAAGCATGGTGGTGGCAGCATCATGCTGTGGGGATGTTTTTTCAGAGGCAGGAACTGGGAGACTAGTCAGGATAAAGTAAAAGATGACTGCAGCAATATACAGAGACATCCTGGATGTAAACCTGTGCTCTTCATCTCAGACTGGGGG
Organism: Ptychadena robeensis; assembly: GCA_036250615.1. NCBI lineage: Eukaryota > Metazoa > Chordata > Amphibia > Anura > Ptychadenidae > Ptychadena > Ptychadena robeensis. The sequence goes on from CM070035.1 coordinate 28,152,350, forward strand.
GATGGTTCATCTTTCAGCAGGACAACAACCCTAAGCACACAGCCAAGATATTAAAGGATGGTAGCAATGTGTGATTCTCTGAAAAAGGATTAAAGAAATCACTTCCTCCGGATGAATATGGTCTATCGGACTTTTCGGGTGTATGTGTCTGAAGTGGAGTACCAGGATAATAGATGTGTATAGCTTCAGACACATCCCAAGAAGACCAATAGATCATATGCATCCTGAGGAAGTGACCAGGAGTTACGAAACGCTGTCTGCATTAATGCCTTAATGCCCCTTTTTTTTGCACGTCTACCTAAATATTTGTTTGATGTGGATTCAGGACAACTCTGTGAATGTCCTTGAGTGGCCCAGCCAGAGCCTAGACTTGAATCCAATTGAACATTTCTGGAGAGATTTTAAAATGGCCGCAACAAAGCCTCCCATGCAACCTGATGGAGCTTGAGGGGTGCTGCCAAGAGGAATGGGAACTGGCCAAGGTGTGCCAAGCTTGTGGCATCATAATCACAAAAACTTGAAGCTGTTATTGCTGCCAAATGTGCATCATCAAAGTATTGAGCAAAGGCTGTGAATACTTATGTATGTGTGTTCTCAGTTTTGTTTTTTTTAAACATTTTGCCAAAATCTATAGTAACTAGCTACAAAATCTATAATATCTAAGTAAACTTAGATATGTAATCCGTTTTGGAATAAGGCTGTAACATAAAATGTGGAAAACATGATGGGCTTTAAATCCTTTCAGTATGCGCTGTATCTTCATTTAGATCCAGGGAGCATCAAACTCCAGCCAAATCTGGCCTATGATATAAATATTTTGTTGATGTTTATTTTTTTAATAAACATCAAGATAGTCTGTGACTTTATGAAAGTTTTTAATTTTGTCCCTCTGTGTTTGACACCCCTGAAATAAAACTGCCATATTTTTCCACACTATAAGATGCACCGGACTATAAGCCACTCATTGTCACAGATACAGGTGTTCCCATATAAAGTGAATATACAGCATGTTCTAGCAAAGTAGGCAGGGCTGGACCATGCAGTATTCACACTATATATGCCACCAGCCAAGCCAAAAGACCGGTGCCAGGAGGCAAGGCTTTGTTCTACCTCTGGCTAAGCCAAAAGACCAGTGGCAGGAGGGAGGTCTTAGTTCCAGCAGAATGTGCGGGTCTGAAACTTTAGCATGTGTCTATCATGTATATCGTGTCTATCATTTTTATTGCTAATACAGTTAAGGCCTTTTGGCTTGGTTGGGGAAAATAGAACAAATTCCAGCCTCTTTGAATGTGAAGCTATTGCACCCAGGATGTTTGGGACAAAAACACCATGGAATATTACATTTTTTACATATTCAGACCATAAGATGCACAAACATTTTAAAATATTTGTAAAATATTGCAGCCTATGTGATGGTAAATTGAGTATTCTCTTAATTCAGTCTGTCAACTCCCCTAGCAGTAACCCCGAGTGTTACTCGGAGTAGATTTTCATTATGAATAATGGTAACCCAGAGCTACATTTGTGTAGATAACCTGCTCCAAACGAGCCTGAATCGTCCTCCAGCTGTAGCTTCCTCGGCTCTTCTTCTGGGTTCCACCTCCCTGGTGTCAGGAAGTAGGTTGTGTCCTCGCCATATGCCTTCATTGTAATACAGGCATAAGAAGTCCCAGGTCCTCACACTTGCAGGAGGGCCGGAGTAGGTGGAAAATATTAAGGGCTCTTGCAAAGTCCAGATTTCTGTACCAAAAGCGCACCATAGACTCTAATGGAAATTTTTCTTTATGTTGTAGGCCTGTAACTTCCAAAAATATGTGCATACAAGGGTCTTATAGACATCCGTAATATAATAATGTTTGAAACAAAAAAGTACAGTAAATAAAAATGATAAAATAAATCATTTGAATGATAAAATCTCTTGAATACTTATTTGATATGAAAGATTTCAAAACAGTATTTATGTTTGTTTATAATAACATTTTTATTACAATTGGAAATGTGTTTTGTTTTTGTTTTACTTTGAATTGTATTGGATACAGTTATCACTGTATCCAATACAATGCCATTTGGCACCTTCTGAAAGGGTTAACTTCAAAGCGCACATCTTGAATAGTGTTGAGCTTAGATTATTCGAATTTTTTATATATTCGGCGAATATCGGCTATTCGAGAATTTGTGAATATGGAGGCGGATATTCGCAATTTTGAATATTCGCATTGGGATGCTTATGGGCATGGATTGCGAAAATAAATAGCACATTCATTTTAAAGGTAATTACGAGGCGATTATAATTGTGAATCTTCGCAATCGCGCACATTCCCACGCAACCGTGCACGATTGCGAATGTTCGCAAATATAGAATCGAATATTGGTAGAATTATTCGCGAAATATCACAAATTAGAATATTGCCTATGCCGCTCATCACTAATCTTGAAATGACACTGGGGGTGATTTTCCAGATGTGGTCTTTGAAGGTAGCCCAATCTGCATATGAATGTCTCGCAGACCCCCGCCCCCGGGGGGGGCGTGGGACATTCATATGCAAATTGGGCTGGGAGAGGCGTAACATCGGCAGGCTTGCTTCAGTAAAGAAGCCGGCTTAGAGCATCAGATCCCCCCAGCACAGAACAGTGAGTATGTGCTGCTGCCAGGGATCTGACGGCTCCATCTCGTCCTCTGCAATACTGACATAAAGTGCTGGACGAGATGGAGCTGTCAGAAGCACTAGGGGGGTTACTATATTATAAATATAATATAATATGTTTTCCAAGCATCTTTTGAAATTGAAAAACAGTCAGGAAAGTAACTGAAGCAGCCTACCGGTTACACACTTAGGGTATGTTCCCACATTAGCAATCAGCCGTGATTCTAATCGCGGCATGGACCTGCGGGAAATCACTAGCACTCAGTGATCTCCTGCTGTCTCCTGCGATTAAAATCACGCCTGTGAGATTGCAGCAAGCTAGTGGGGGGGGGGGGGGGGGGGCCAGAACATCTTGCCCTACCAGATCACAGGCCACAACCACCTGCAGCTGATCGTGCCCCTTAGTTGAAGTGGGCACAAACCCATTCAACTAAATCAGCCGTGTTGTGCACTGATTTCTTTTTCTTCGTTTTTGCATAAAGTAAGTTCAAAGTCAAGTTAAGATTTAAATTTAACATTGCACTTAATTTAAAAACTATAAATGCTAGAACAATACTTCTTTAATGTTCCCACAACCCTTCCCTACATATCCAGCAATTCATGTGATGATACTACGTTCAGCTGCTTTGCAAGTAACTCACAATATTTAGCTGGCCAACAGTGCTGGATGTAATAATTGTGCTGAATCCTGATAGGCAGGGATAGTCAGATTTGTACCACCACACAGTGTGATCAATTTAAAACCAGTGTGAATCCTTTACTTAGAGCGGTGTTTATGCACCATAGTACTATCGTATATAAATCGATGCAAATACCTAGAAAACCCGTCATATACTTATTTGATCGACTGTAATTTACCAACATGTCCGATCACTGCCTGATGGATTTTATGCTTCATTTCTATCACTTTTGGTTGTTCGTACCAGGTGTGTGGGAAACAATTTTCATTCGATCAACTTAATATGATAGATGATGAGGGTCAATCGAATGGAAATATCGAATCGTGATAGAGCACCTTAAGAGTGGAGTAATTCTGTCCTTGGAAGATTTCCT
>CM070035.1:28156147-28169797 GCA_036250615.1 Ptychadena robeensis
GAATTACTATGACCGATAAAAATTTACCAACATGTTTGATGACCTTTTGAACGATTTTTTTTTTTTTATGAACCAAATTGCCATTGTAGATTTTTGTACAATCAACCAAAAAATTGTTTGTTTTTCGTCTATCGGACGAAAAAATCTAGATGTGTGAACCCACCTTTACACTTCTTTTTTATCTTTGGGACAGAATTGAAGGACAATGTTTCCATCTGTACCCAGCTAAACAAAAAACTTGGAAGTGCTTTCACTATACTTGATAAAAGGAGTTTTGATACGGCCTACTGTATATACTAACTGATAATATAGATTAAAGTGGGCTGTACGGTGGACCAATTTTGACCAAGGGATCTGTTGGGGAGGAAGTGAGGGAGCTGACTAGATTCTCGGGGGCTGTTATCACTAAATAATACTGGAACGTAAATATGAGAAGTTCTAACACTTCATATGAACGTACTTAGTCAATTGAGAACAGACAAGTAAAGGAGTAAATGTTGAGATAAGAACTACATACAGCGATATGTTCAATAATCAAATGTGCCATTTCAGTCTTTTTTTAGGGGTTAACACGGAACAGCACCAGAAAGTCAGAGATTTTGTTATACATTAATACTCATCTCATTATTGATACAAATTTGCATAATCACTATTCATGAGTAGTCCATTATACAGTATATATATCCGCTTGCTGAAGCATTGTGCTGAAGTCACCTTATTTCCTGAACCCGGATCATCTACCATGTCTTGTAAGCTTTTTCATTGCAAATGAAAGCACATTTTACTGTATACTATCTGGGATAACTCAGTGTATTCTCATAACATTTTTATAGTATTCTACTATTCGTAACCCATTGGGGACATTCCCCCTAAATTTATTTGAAGCAACTGGAAAAATAATTTTTCATTGGGATGGACTACAAAACAACAGCTGATGTACAGTAGGATTCAACCCTACAGTCATGTGGAAGTCCAGTTCTTTGTATTAGTCCTAAATGTGCTAAATCAGGTGAATCAACCTCAAATATACAATGAAAAACAGATATAATGATGGAAATTATAATGGAAGCAAACACAGGTTTTGCTTAAATATTGAACAAACAATCTGGAACAAGCAAAGTGTAATACTATAACACATGCAACATCAAATAAAATATACATCTGTGTCATGTATTTCTTCTGGGCCCGGTGTTTGACCCCCTGATCTAAGTCATTCTTATATGCACAGGAAGGCTTTTATTTAGTAGTGTTATCTTTGTGTTATCACTTGTATCAAATATTTCTTCGCAATGATCGTGCTGTCGATCGTTTCACACATACACTAGGGCTTCTTACCAAGTGTCAATTTATACTGAAAAGAGTTGGAATGTGTGAATCACAGACGTGTACCAAGTGCACTACGTGATTTATTGACTGACACCTGGAATATGATATAAAAGAGAGATGATAGGTTAGAGGAGTGCGATATTTGTCACATATTCTTCTACATCTATTATTATCTACAGTATATTTATTGAAAATTTGGCAAGACAAAAAGGGAAACTGATGATGTGTTCAGATTAGGTTCTTGGCAGATCTTATAACTCACAATGCACATCTACTGTTTGGCATAGTTTGCAAAGGCAGTGCAATGAAATACTTTTAACTCTATGAACACAATATTATTATATATTTCAGTGGACCTTTTGACTTACGGACTTAATTGGTTCCCAAGGGTTGGTTGTGAGTCAAGAAAATCAGCCCCATAAGAAATAATGAAAATCCTCATAATATGTTCTGAACCCTGCAAGCAACCCTCCTTTCCATAATAATAAATTATTATATGATATGTGTAATTTACCAGAAACACCAATCATTTTCCTGGTGCACTCACCAAAAAGTTACAATGAAATGGAAGGTGGTTATTGTTTGGAAGGAAAGTCCCCTTCCATAAGAACATCAGGAATCTGGCCTTTTGTTGATAGGTGAGATGGTCCATTCTGATTTTCTGGACTTTTTTGTGACATCAGGTCACATGAATGCCACCACACTAGCAGAAACATGCAGTTGTGTAGGGATCACCATAGCCAAACCCCTCCTGTCTGCTGGCGGGGCTGAAGTCGGAAGCGAGCAGATGAAAATGGGACTACATCGTTAGCTTCCCCCTCCTCTCCCTCTGTTGGTTATACTATCACTGCTAGGCAGCCTCATAATAGACTTATCGGGTGCAGCTTGCACACATTGTTTATGGGGACCCATAAAACCAAATTGCTATTGGTCCCAGTGAGTTTTAGCTACGCGTCTGGAAACATGTTTTGGCTTCTGCCATAATTCTGGTTGTAAGCCAAATATTTTTTCAAAGATAAAATAAAAAATTTGGTTGTAACTCAAGTAAGTCTGTAACTCAAGAGTCCACTGTATATAGTTTACCATAGACATGGTGCCTAAATTTTTTTTACTTCCCACTTTCATCAGTGAACCTGAATGTACTTTCATCAGTGAACACTTTCTGTCCTAGGATGGTAAGAATTTGCTAACATACTGTATAGAAGACTCCAGGTCAGATATTGTCAGAAATGTCCCCTTCACTTCTACTTAATAATGAAAATGCTCTAACACACATTCCTTTTTAGTACATCTATATTTTTTGTGCCTTGTCTCTATTTGTAAAACTACTTTTGAAATCAGAGGTTAAGTACATCACAGAGCGAAGATTGGAGAAGATCAGAACACAAAGCAGGCAAGCATTATTATTTATTAGCAGGAAATCATCGGAGGTTTCCAAAATATCCACACTGAGCCTTCCTCTCGTCCAAAAACAATTATAAAAGGGTCTGCATACTCTTATTTGAGTGTTAGGTACTTATGTAGACCAGGGGTGTCAAACTCAAACATACAGTGGACCATGATTAAGTCGTTGACCAACCTTAATATTTATTTATTTTAAAACTTAAATGTATTTACTGTATTTTTCGGACTATAGGACCTACCGGACCATAAGACACACACAGTTTTTAAAGCAGGAAAAAAATATTTGATATATAAAAGTGTTCACATCAGTGAAGAGGTGACGTGATGTGCTGTGTGTGTGTACTGCTGCTAGACATCTACTGGTTAAATTTGATATTGCATTCATTTAATCAATTGCATTTGATATTTCATTCATTTAATCAAAATGCAATTGATTAAATGAATGCAATATCAAATTTAACCAGTAGATGTCACTAGCAGCAGTACACACACACACAGCACATCACGTCACCTCTTCACTGATCAGGAGAAGGGAGGGGGGCAGGAGGCAGCCCAGTCTTCTCTCCTCTGCTCTCCCTCTGCCTGTGTCCATGGAAGCTGCAGTGATTGAAGTTCCCATGGACACGGAGAGAGGGATAGATGGCAGTTAATCTATCCCTCTCTTCATTGCTTATACTAACTATGGCTATGGGCTCTGTTGGCATAAGCAATTATACAGTTCAGATGGAAGATTGAGCCGTTGGCGGATCTCACATCTGACAGCTCCCCGGCTAATCTCCTTGCCAGGAGAGCTGACAGGGAGCCAAAGCGCTTTCTCGCATTCGGACCATAGGATGCAGGCACTTTCCCCCCCGATTTTAGGGGTGAAAATACGGTATTTAAAACATTTCTAAAATTTAGGAAATTTTCCCCTCTCTTCTTATAGTTATGCTTTACCTAAACATTGAATCTAAAAAAAACTTGTGGGCCAATTAATACATCAAATTTGACACCTATGTTGCCTCCATCAGAAGTTTGGGGTAAAAACATGCATAGCATGTAATGACTTCAATGTTAGATTAGAATACACAGGTTAGAAATGCAACAGCGGCCGCTGTCCCCCTACTTACGGCTGTGGTCCTGGGCGCCGTGTTAAATGATGATTGCGGTTGTGCTAGTATCTGGTCACAGCATGCTGGTTCTGCAGTACTTCATAGGGGACCAGCACGTGTCACTTCCTGGGATGTAAAGGATTGGTCATGTGTCCTGGCTGGCCATTCGTGGTCCTCCTGCATGTTTATAAATGGTACCTCTTCCTGGTACGCTCTGGACAAGCTGCCTCGTGTCAAGAGTTTTCCTCTCGGGAAAGCCTATCTCCACCATCAAGGATATTGTGAAGAACGAGTGGGTTCATTAGAGGCCCTTAGAGGAGGTAGGACTCGTGGCACAGTGGGTCCACACACGCTGGTTCGTGACAAGAAAGTCATTGTGTGTCAACCATACCAATGAAAATACAATAAGGAAGGAAAACGAGCAAGCTTCTGCTGTCAGTTTGGGCCCAATATATGCCATACAATGTGCTTCTACACATAGTGACAATCCAACTTCCCTACTAGACATGTTATTTTTTTGTATTTTAAGTGATTGTAAATGTTGACTCCCCATTGCCGTATCTAACTGGAAAATATTTTTTATTTTCAACTTTTTGCAGTGCTGTACATTAAATAAAAATAGCATAATGAAACTGGGTCATGCAAATTCTGCAGCTCTTGTGTTTTAATATGTCACATGTTATTGTTCATTTGGGGTGGTATTTACAATTATTTTACATACATCCTAAAATAGGTTCTACTTTTTCCCATTACTGTTTTTTTTCACTTCACAAAGACAAACTGCTGTCTCGTTTGAAGCATGTGGATTGTATACAGAGAGTTCACTTAATCATAGAAGACAGCAATCATCAGATCATCAGATTACATCAGGCATGACATTCAGCATTACACCAATGTAATTTACATATGTTGACATTCATTTTCTTGTAAACAGGCCCATTGGATATAACCTGCTTTTTTTAAATATAATTAACATCCACTGTCAAAACGGTTAGGCGTAAATGCTATGTCTACACCAGTGGTACCCAAACTGGGGGGCGGGCCCCCCTCGGGAGCACTCTCTTGTTTTGCGCTAAGGGGGTAGCGAGGTATTCTGGGGGGCGGGGGGGGGTGCGCAGGCCATGCATTCTGAACCTGTGGTTTGAAAAGGCGGGGGTTGACAAATTGTTTTCTAACATACGAAAAAGGGGCGGCCCTGCAAGGACGACAGTTTGGGGAAACCACTGGTCTACAATTCTGTTTTTGTGGCCCGATGCGTACATGCGCCCAACCTGAGGTTTGCCTGCAGTTTGTCCCATACTGTCAGTGCACTATTTGGGTCAGTTTAGGGCAGTGGTTCCACAAACTGGGGGGGCGGGCCCCCCTGGGGGCGCACAAAGGTATTCCCAGGGGGGGTGCAAAAAGCCCTCATTCTTAACCTGTGCTTTTTAATGGGAGGGGGGCTCAATAATGTTCCTAAATAGAAAAGGGAAGTTTGGGAACCACTCGTTTAGGGCAATGTTGACAATAACGCCTATCAATTTTAATGGACAAACCATGCTAACACATCGGACATGTTTTGTTAGTGTTGATAAATAATGGGCCTGTTACATGACTGCCATATGCCTGATTGGCACTGACAGGCCCACAACACCCTGGCCAGGCATTCTGAATGTGTTGTGGATAATGATGCACCAGTATAAACTAGCACATCATTTCCCATATAGTAAAAGTCAGGGGTGTCCCCACTTGGCCAGGAACGCAGTTTTGCGGGCTCTAACGTGCCTGTGTAGACACAGCCCAAAGTAAAGTACAGGCTTTGCCTTCACTGCACTTTTTTTTCTCTGCGTACGCCGAGCAGGGACACAATGAAAACTAATATCTGCAAATCTATCCCTAAACTACCAGCCACAACAGTCACTGTACTTTCCTATGAGGAAGAATGCAGTTTCTGGATCAGTATATTTTCACTGTACCAGTCTCTCAATTAATGAAGATAAAATAATGAAATGTGTACATGCTCTAAAATAGTAAGTACAGTCAAAGTGTTCTGACCTGGTTTATGTTCTTAAAATTTTTACTCCTGATTATAGCTGATCAAAATTCAGAAAAAAAGTATCAATTAATGATTCATTTTAAATCAGCCCGTGTATGGCTAGCCATTTTAAAGCTAGTATTGGTATGTATGATGAGAAGATAAGAGTGAACTGCTCTGACTAGGCAAGCTTTAATTGCAGCATCCATCACAAGACTATCACACTGTTAGCATCAGCATGCCATCCTATTAATATCAATAGAATAACTCCTGGGACATTCGAGTTCACATATCAACTCAAACAGGACGTGTCAGCAGGATTCATTTAGCATTTTCAGCTTAAAGAATTTTTTTTCGCTTTATCAAGATATGAAATCCTAAATTATACAACAGATGCTGTAAAGAGTATTTTGCTGATGTTTCAAAAAGTGTAAAACCCAAAACTCTGTGTGCTGCTAGGATGGACAATGCGCTGGCTTTTCATACAGAATTTCTTATGGAGAGTACACAGCTACGGTACATTCAGTGATGATATAATGGGCAGGTGATGAATAGTGAACTAGGAACCAGTATAGTGCTTTATTGAGGCACAGCACAACAATAATAACTGTTCAGTCTTAAGGCCCCCATACACGTCTAGATTTTTCATCCAATCAACTTAATTCAATAATTTTTTTGTTGATTGATTGAAAATATATGGCAGCCCACATGGTTAGATCAACCTAAAACAATTAAAATTGGGAACAAAATTTATTGAAAAATGATTGGGCGTGCTGATAAATTTTAATTGGTTGTATTGAAATTGATTACACTTTCAGTCAATCCCAAAAAAGTTGATCAAATATCTGTTACTACAGTTGGCAAACATACAATCAATCACCAATTTCCCTGACCCAAAAAAATTATATTTTTAAGTTGATTGAACAGAAAATCTAGACATGTATGGGGGGCTTTATTTACAAAGTTTAGTCTTTCTGGCTTTACACCGCACTGTAGTGGCGGCAAGTTAAGGTTTAGAAACAAAGGCAACCACGGGGGGCCTCCGATATTCCACCTGGTTTCAGCCGTCTCCCGCTCCTGTGCTCTCACTGAATTCTTCGCTTTGGTGGGGGGATCCACCCCACTTTTCCTTGGCGCAGCTGTGACTGTGGCTGAAAGGCATTCGGCACAGTTCTGTACTCCGGACACGGGTTGTTCTGCTCAGGAGCTACCCATACACTCCTGCTGAGTCCTGATCATGCGGAGACTGTAAACAGACACACACGCTGTCCTCCTCCTTCTCTCTTCCCAGACCAACGAGCCCTGCATTTCCGGCCGGAAGGGTTGTTATGACCTCTACACTGGGCCCCTTTCTAGTGTCTGGAGGACAAACTGCAGCTTCCGAACCGTACTCTACCTCAGCAATGATGGCCGCCCCTCTTTTGTAGTGACTGGGTAGAGGTCCCCACTACAATGATAGAAAACTGAACATAGCCACTGCAGTAACACGCTATACAGCAGGGGTGTCAAACTCAATCACATAAGAGGGCAAATTGTCATAGTAAGATTTAATAGATTCTACTAGTCTTAAAATGTTGTAAGTAACTAAGAAGAGATGCCCCATGCAGTGACTGTGCTGGGGCACACAGGGATAGTGTTGCTAGTGTACACCTCTGGACTGTCTACTGATCACTCCCTGTCCTTGCCACCGCCAGTCCATCCCTCACTGAGGGACACATAGAATGGCCAGGTGGCCTGCTGCAAAAGAGCTGGAGAGTCACCAAAGCCATAGGTGGGCATATGTGGGTTGAATCACCTACAGACTTCTTACACAGCTTTGATGGCCCTATTCAGAGACTTTTTCAGCAGATGTTCCCCTCGCTTTGGGCTGGTTTTGTAAATTATGTTCCTTCTATAATTTGACTAAGCCAAAAAAATTTCCATTAAATGCTCTGTAAGTATTCTTTCTAATTGCAAACTTTGTTGACATGTAAATCTGTACAATTTTTCTAACGTTTTCTTAAATTTAACTATTTTTGTACAATTTACAGGCAAAGGAAGCCATGGACAGCTCTCCATCCAAGCCGTGCTCCTCCAAAAAGAGGGTAAAAATACATCCCAACACTGTGACAGTTAAGTACACATCCCACTATCCACAGCCTGGAGATGAGGGATATGAGGACACCAGTGAAGAAAACGGAGGTTTTGCAGAGGAGAACCCCAAGAAAAAATTACTTGGAGATGCAAAGAAAAAGGGAAGAACCTTTTTTGGGACTATGGACGCTCGTCCAAAGCAGATGCAGGACCCTGATAACGATCTTGCTCAGCAGTTACAAAGCTTTGCTGACAGCTCGATATTTCAGTCTCGGAAAATGTGGGCAGTACTCTTTGGGTCAGCAATGGCCCATGGATGTGTAGCACTTATCACTAGACTGGTTTCTGACCGTTCCAAAGTGCCCTCACTGGAGTTAATATTTATCCGTTCCGTAATTCAAGTCCTCTCTGTAGTCATGGTATGCTACTATAAAGAGGCTCCTTTTGGACCCCCAGGGTACAGACTGCGGTTGTTATTCTATGGAATATGCAATGTTATTTCCATTACCTGTGCCTACACCTCATTCTCTATTGTCCCTCCAAGTAATGGCACCATAATGTGGAGAGCAACCACCACTGTCTTTAGTGCTGTTCTTGCCTTCTTGTTATTGGATGAAAACATGCCAAAAGTAGACTTGATCACTGTTGTTTGCAGTGTGTTTGGGGCATGTTTGGTTATGATTCCAAATATCATTAATGAAGAAAATTCCTTCCTTGGTGTCTGGAAGGAAGCCTTTGGCTACACTATGACAGTAATGGCTGGACTTACAACAGCACTTTCAATGATCGTCTACAGGTCCATCAAAGAGAAGGTCAGCATGTGGACTGCTCTTTTCACCTTTGGGTGGACTGGGAGTATTTGGGGAGCCTGCACAATGTTTGTCCTTCAAGAGCCTATTATTCCTCTGGATGGAGAAACCTGGGGTTACCTTCTCGCAATCTGTGTGTGTTCTACTGTAGCATTCCTCGGTGTGTATTACGCTTTATATAAATTTCACCCAGCCTTGGTCAGCACAGTGCAGCATTTGGAGATTGTTGTAGCCATGGTCCTGCAACTTCTTGTCCTACGCATGTTTCCCAGTGCCTACGACCTAATTGGCGGAGCAGTCATTATTATCAGCGTCTTTGCACTGGCTGGCTACAAACTGTATTTGGGAAGATTGGGTAGACAAGATTATCAAGAAATTCTGGACTCTCCCATTAAATGAGAGATGATTTCCTTTGGTTGACTGTCTTGTGTTTGTAACAATGTTGCCTACTCTACATTCCACCAATGAAGTGACCAATCCTGAGATTTCACTGCAAAGTGTGGAGGCAGTAATGAAACAGACAAATCTAGATATGGAAATATATTTTACATAATTTATTTTCTGTAACATACAGCAAGTCTACTATAGCAACTATGTTTATCAACTGCTTCATTTAGAGGTCTGATGTCATTTTTATGGCATTAAATCTAGAGGTTGGTTGCCAAAAAATTATTTAGGTTGACATGACAAGCACATAGTTTAGTGTTTAATATTACAAACTCAATATTTTGTTTTATGATCAATATTGTTCTTTCCTTTATTGCCTTATAGGTGGAACACAATGTTCAGACCTGAGAGCTTCTGTGCCGCAAAGGTATAAGTTATTGGCCTTAGTGGGTTACTGAGATGTGCTACCTTCATAAAACAAACATGGTGGCTGTGATTGATGTGCGCTCCTGAAAATGTCAGTTACCCAGCCATATTATCTCTCAAATTCTCTCATATTAACTCTCCATTTTAACAATTATCCATCATTTTAAAACATCTATGCCAATAGCACCTTCTGATATATTTCCAAAATATCCCCATACTTGATCTGAAGTAATGATTTATAAAAGGGTTAACCTAGAAGGGAAAGCATAAAAGGCAGACAAATAGCGTTGTTGAAGTAGGCCCAGAGTGGCAGAACTCATATTTTTCCAACTGCAGCTTTCCTTTAAAATCTAGCTAGGCCATTTTCTAAATACACAATTGGGGTGGAACACTGGGCAGTGTTGCCCTGGCTGCAAGCAAACCAAATATAAGGAGTCATTGTAAGCAAAAATAGCTGTTGATTGAATTGGAAAGGCAATTTTGAAAAAGGCCTCTGGTATCTGGTTGGTTGCCATAGGCTTAGGTACATCATTTCCTTTTTGAAAAAAACATTTTTAAAGATTTCATGATACTAGAGAGTAACTGTACTTGCCATGAAGTAAGCCTCCTCAGAAAGTATTCATATCCCCATTTGTCCTTTCTACCTGTGTTGTTCATGTTGTTTACAGTCAATATATTTTCACCTATCCTTAAGATTTCATTATTGACTGCACCTTTTTATGATTTGTATATTCTTTTAAGTGGTGAAATCTGGAACATCTTCTGCCAAACAAGGCTGGAGGCTCATCCATAAAATGTTTTATGTGCCAAACATATTTATTTCTCAGAAATTCAGAGATTTCACAAATAACATCTGTCACACATGGATGGCAGACTTGACTTGAAGTTTATGTCTTTGTTCCCAGTCATGCAAGGAAGACAATGGCAATGTCATGCATATTTTATATTTCTATAGAGCAGAGATGTTTATTTTGTGCATATTGCAGCTTTATGTAGTTAAGGCGTATAGGGTTTATCTCATGGCGAAGTGAGTTTATGCAGTGCACACTTCTGAGGCGATCATGAATGCTAAAATCTGTATATGATGGGAGATATTGACATAAACAGTTTTGATTGAATGGTCATCCTACTATGAATGGCATGGAAGTCTTGCTTCAGCATGCTTTGGCCAGCTATTCTTGGATGGGGATGTTATTGGGTATACTCTGGTGATGGATCTTGTTATCGCATTAAAGATATTGAATAGAGATGGTCGAATTTTTTTTTACCAAAAAGTTGACCATTTCGACTTAATTGCAAAGCCCCTGAACATGGTATCATCACTAAACTTGCTGGAGATGTAGAGAAGGGTTGGGGGTATACTACAAACAAAAAGGTTTGTCTCTAACATAAAGAGTTTTTGCAGAAATTAAGTTCAAAAATTTTGACTTTAATTTTGAACTTTATTTATGCAAAAACGACATGTGCTAGAGTAAAACTTTTTTTTTTCAAATGTTCCCACAGCCCTTCTCTACATCTCCAGCAATTCTGGTGATGATACCATTTTCAGAGGCTTTGCAATCACCTCACAATGTTAGCAAGTCGAAAAATTCGACCATCTCTAATATTAAACATTGGAAGCCCCCGAGTTATCTTGTGGTACCTGATTATTTCAAGCACCAAAAAAATGTTCCTCAGACTTCGATATTGGACAGTTCCTCCAAATAAGACTTGTAATTACCAGCATATGATCAGTGTTGTTTATGTTTAAACAGTTAAAAGATTTTCCATTCACATACAGTGGTACAGTAACAGGTCCCTATTATTAGACAAGCGACCTTACCAAAGTTTGAAAAGATAATTCCACTAGGAGACTTAAATTATTTAATTCAGTAACTAATATATGGGCAACGATATTAATGAATGTCAGTGAGCATTAGTTTATGCAAAATTCACCAAGGTTTCATTTATTTGGAATATTCTGTACTATCCAAATCCACAATATGACAGCTGTTTCCTAAAATTTAACAAAACAAACTTAGTTAACTAAAGTAAATATACAGCACAGTCATATATCAACCCATCATAAACATATTTAGCACCCAGTCTGGCTCCTGACCCATAATCAGAAACATAGTACTATTCCAGGGGTAGGCAAACTTTTTCACTCGTGGGCCACATTGGCTTCTTAAATTTGAGGGGCTGGAGCAAGAGCGTGTAATGGTCGATCCCCCCATAGGTGTGCCGATTCCATGCATCACCAGCATCAATAATGATGGTTGATAGGTGATGTGTGGCATGAATGTTGTTATATGTTCATTTTTTGTACTTCTTGTCATCGCATGATCACCATTGCATCGTCCCCAAGGAAATGTTGGGACACCTCTAGGTATTATGTGCACACAGAGAGGAAACGTAGATGAGCATCTTTTTAACATGGTGACAAAGGGCCGGAAAAGAAAGCTAAACGGGCAGGATCCGGCCCCCAGGCCTTGACTTGCCCACCCCTGGTCTAGAAAATGACTGTAGAATCTATGGTGTGATCTTTGAGAACTTTGCCTCCAGAGTACAAGAAGCTAAGGGGAACTAAGGGGACTTGTTATTAAGCTACAGTATTGCTTAAGTGTATAGATGGTCAATTTTTTCGACTAGCTGACTTTGTGAGCTGATTGCAAAGCCTCTGAAAATTATATCCTCACAATTGCTGGAGATGTAGAAAAAGGGGAAAGTTTTTCTCTAGTACATTTAGTTTTTGCACAAGTTAAGTTCAAAATCAGTCAACATTTTTACTTTACTTTGAGCTATTTGTGTTAGAGCAATACTTTTTTGTAGTATACCCCCATCCCTTCTCTACATCTCCAGCAAGTTTGGTGATGATACCATGCTCAGGGGCTTTGCAATTAAATCGAAATTGTCGAAAAAAACAAACAATTCGACCATCTCTAGTTAAGAGTATGCAAGTAGCTCAATCAGATGTACAATTTAATTGATCATGCACTTAGCAGCATTCAATGTCTTTTTAAGGGTGCACTCAAACAAGCGTGAGCATGTTAAGAATTGAGTGATTTTGATAAAGGTAAAACATTTTACTAAATCCTATTAGCTACAGTAAAACACAGAAGAAATTATGGCTTATGAATCTACTTTCTACTACACTAGAGGGATTGTACTGCACAGGAAAATTACATGAAAAAGGAGTTGCTGAGTCAATCAGTGTAGTTCGCATTGTGAAACAACACAAAGATATAGATCTCTCTGCTCAGACCATTCTTATGTGTGACATTCCCAGTCATTTAATATTTTACAAATATTGCCTGTATAGGACCTATATATACTTAGAATGAAACAATCTCACCTGTCATTTCTATAGATCTTTATGAGCTACTATAGTTGTAATGTTTCCCACTTTTCAGTAATGCCATTGCCTAATACTACAGGTTCATATGCAATGATGTTTTCAAGGTTAAACATAAATTAAATGAGTTCAGGTTAATGTGAGATCCTTTCAAACATTCTTTCCGGTAATAGATTCATTACTGTTTGCCTGGTTGATAAAACATGTCTGTTTGTGCCACATCCTCCTATATATGTATGGACTATTTTATGCATACAGTAAAGTTTTTTTTGCAAGCTTTCCTCCTCGCAATGTGCTCTGGAGAATGAAGTATTACAAGTAAAGTTCTTTGAAAATCCAAGATCCTTTCCTGGGAATCCAGTCTTGAATTTTTCATAAACAAAGGTGCTTTGAACAGAGTACAAGACTTTGAGGAAATGCTTGTATATCCCCCAGTGACAGCTCACTGCCATGTTAAGACAACATTCCACCAAACTGCGATGTATTTTTCTATCGTTCTAGTAAAAGAGTGCCATGTTTTTTGTCTATAAGTGTTATATGCACAATAAAAAAAAATGTGTTGAGTACTTTCTTACAAATTTCAGCAAGAGGTTGAAGCAATGTGAATAAATTGCTCCTAAAGATATATGTCTAGGCAATGTCATGTACTTTCTAAGGATAAGGCCTGGTCCACATGTTAAGCATATGCCTAAAGGTTACATAAAGCTCAATTGGTCTGTTCACATTGGAACACCACCACTACTACCTCTTCACGCCTTGTCTAACTTCACACAGGCTACCTTATTG
>CM070035.1:28215181-28233890 GCA_036250615.1 Ptychadena robeensis
AAGAACACTGGCTAAAACTATTTGTCCAATGAGACATTCTAAAATCACAGCTCTTGTACCGTATTTTTCGGACCATAAAACGCACTTTTTCACCCCCAAAATTGGGTGCAAAAGGTGCCTGCGTCTTATGGTCCGAATTCGTGACCTCCACGGCCACCGGTGGTCGCTTCTTGGCTTCCTGCCAGCTCTCCTGCCACAGAGATTAGCCGGGGAGCTGTCAGATGTGAGATGCCGGCGATCTCCGGCTCTCCCATCTGTACTGTGCATTTGCCTATGCCAGCACAGCTCTGATCCCTGAACTGGCATAGGCAATGAAGAGAGAAATATAGATAAACTGGCTATATCTCTCTCTTGTCCGAAGTGCAATCACTCTGCACGGACACAAACAGCTAATCGCAGAGGGGGAGAGGAAAGCCCCCCTTCCTCCTGCCGATTAGTGCTGTGAGTGTACTGCTGCTAGTGACACCTACTGGCTGAATTGAATATTGCATTCATTAAATACATTACATTAACCCAATTGATGTGAAAACTTATTAAATCTGGTTTTTCTGGTTTTCCTGCCCTAAAAACTGGGTGCGTCTTATGGTCCGGTGCGTCTTAGTCTGAAAAATACAGTATTTACTCTACTCTAGGTTTTGTCCATTCCGGTGGCCGTTCGTGTTACTGGTGCCTATACCTGAAAGACTGGAAGCTACACAGACGTCAATATGGTTACGTCAACAGGGTAGGCGAGTACATTTTCTTCTGTTTTTGAGAAACTTTGAACCATTGGGACAGTTTGAAGTTGATTAAATATTTTTTTTTTGAGGGGCATCAGTTTATTAGTAGGGTTCATTTATTAAAACCTAATAATTAACCTTACCAATAACCTAATAATTGGAAACTTCTGATCTGTGAGGCTTGTTGTTGGGAATGTAGAGAAGCAATATGCCACAAAATCCTATTTAGCAACTTAATAACTCACACGTGTCTATTGCCTGCAAGGTACACCATCTACTGGGCACAATGTAGATTGGCTGTGTGAGCTCTGTTCTCAGTTATTTGACCGTTTTTTGCGACTTGTCTCAAATGCTGTAACGCACATCAAATCATACTCCTCTGTACAAACAGCATACAAACTTAGTATGTACTTACAAACTTAGTAAAACATATAAACTTAGTAAAACAAAAGGTTTTTAATTTGTTTTATCATTGCCTTTAAAGGACCGTCCACTAGAAATTTCACAATAAAATAATTTTTTAAATGTTCTCCATATTAATTTTACTTGTTGAAAATATTGCTTTAAATTAATATATAAAATATTTTAGTTAATGGTAAGTGGTTAATCTTGGGGCCTCTAGGATTCCTATTTGTCATGTCACAGTATGTAGATGGGGGGTGCTGTGATCCTGTGATATTGTGCAGAATTCCCCACTCGCTTATTTAGTATTAGGATTATATATTAGGATGTTGTGTCATCAAGTTCGTTTTTTTTTGACACAAACTAAAATTGCCATCAAATCTAGTGCCTACAAAGCAGCGTTGGGTATGGATTGGTTTACTTCTGTGAAACGTCTTCCTGTAAACCCAGCTCCCCTATCACTAGTGAGTCTGAATAGTTCTAAATGGACCTGACCTTGGATAAATGATGAATATTTTGAAGGTTGTATGTGTATGTGAGTAATCAATCTGGGTTGGCTATGTTGTTGTTCGTATTATTTGTTAATTTAGCGCTGTACAATATATTAGAGGTGAGATGCAACACAAGATAATACACACAGGTACAGGTTATGACACAGGAGGAGTAGAGGATCCTGCCAGATTTATATAAATAGTGGTAAGTGAAGCACATATTTTATATAAAACGAAGTGGCAGATACATATTTTTATTCTGGTAACGAATGAACGCTGGCCGTACACAGTTGCATTTTTTTGTTGAGTTGACTGAAAGAAAAGCCTGTCGATTTTTGTTTGAAATTTTGATTCCTGTTTACCTGAGTTGATCGTCCAAAAGTGGTGGAATAGAACATACCAGCAATCCAGCGGTAAACAGTCATGTTTGCAAATTTTAGTTGTTGGTTCAAGTAGCGGACAAGTTTTCAGGGAATTTCACATTTTTTTTTAGGATTTTGTATGGGAGGGTACTACTGTTTCCCCAAAAATAAGGCATCACACTGAAAATAAGGCACCCCCAAAGATACGGTACTGAAACTCTGGACAGGGGGGATCAGAGGGGGCAATCAAAATGACACGGGAGGATAAGAAGGCGTTCCTAAAATGGTAATCCCCCTCTGAGTCTCCTGTGCCATTTTTATTCCCCCCTCTGATCCCCCCTGTGTCATTTTAAGTGATCCCCCACCGTGATACCCCAGTCATGAAAAATTAGACATCCCTGAAAATATGAGATAGGACAAAAATTTATAAGACGCTGTCTTATTTTTGAGGTAACACTGTATGTACTATGGAGCATGGCTTTGGAAAGTTATAATTTTTGAATCCAACATACAGTGTGGTAGTACGATTGATGTATGTTAGACTGGCAGGTGATATTTCAATTGCAAAAGGTGAACGAATCTAAGCTCAAATGAGTGAAGCTAGCCGTTAGTTTTTTTTAAAGCTGATTGGTGGGAACACACTTAGCGGTCAATCGGCTGAGCGGTCACTAAAAATCTGGTGCGCCCACCTGGCTGGATTAACCAGGAATCTGCCACATGTTGGATCGCATGGTGATTCGTCAAGTTGGTAGATTCCCGGTTGATTACTTTAACCTCCCTAGCGCACTGCTGAGGTCCAGATTTCTGTACCAAAAGCGCACCAGCATGGTAAATTTTTCTTTCTGTCTAGGCATGTAACTTTCCCACAATATATCCGTACACGGTCCAAGAGACATCTGACATATAATTTTTGAAACAAACAATTATGTAAAAAAAAATAAAAAAAATTTTAAAAAAAAATGAAAACAAAAAACAAGATTGGACACAAAACTATGCTGCTATGTACTAAATATCGCCAAAATAAAAAGTCCCTGATGCCCCAGATGTTCCCATTTGCACTTAACCCTTTCAACCTTGGTGTGATAAAATCACACCAGGAAGAAAGGGTTACAGCAAATGGGCACATCTGGGGCATCAGGACATCATTCTGGCGATGTATTAACATAGGGGGGAGTTTGAAGCAGTTTTGCTATGTAAAAACTGCTTCCAAACTCCCCTATGTAATAAACATTACATTTACTGTTTAACAGTTCAATATCCCCCGCCTACCCCGAGGACGTCCATCACGTCACTCGAGCGGGGGTGGGGGGGGGGAGAAGTCACAAAGCAGAGGCATCCGAAGAGGCCGCGGACACCAGGACAGACGTGAGTATGCTCTCCCTGGAGCCCCGATTCGTACTGGAACGGCAGCCACCTCGTCCAGTGCTATAGTAGCAGCTGCAGCGCTGGACCAGGTGCTGCCGTCCCGCACCTAGGTGGTTTTAAATGAGGATACCAAAGGGTGCCCGCTGATCCTCTGAGGGGACGCTGCAGCATGAGACGTCATCACGTGCAGTCTGTCCCTCTCTATCGAGCGCGTGAATGGCTACATTACGTGATGCGTGCATGGCTGTAATTTTCATTGTGTGTCGTTTTTTCCTTCTCGTCACAGGTGGTACTCATGCTTTTCAGGATTTCCTTTTCACTTGGTAGATCCCAGTGTTCCATTAGGGCTTGTTTCCACATACGTCGGGACCCTCTCCGTTTAAGCGTATATGCTTAGCAGGACCCCAATGTAGCAGATACACTTGCCTGCTCGGCGGAGACTCTCTCACGGCGCCGAGCCTCTCACTGCTACAAGATCACGTAGTCGAATACATTGATTCTTTGCACTGGCGGATGTGTAAACAGACCATCCCACCCGTGGCAGGCAATGTCTATCTGCTACGTCGGGAGCCCGCTAAGCGTATACGCGTATACGAGAGGGTCCCGACGTATGTGGAAACTAACCCTAAATCCTGTGTTATTGGTGTTCACTGTGTTTTAAATTTTATATGTAAAACAAACAAAATAACTTCAGAAACAATCCTAAAACAAGAAAACAGAAGCTGCATTCACACACGCCATTGTGATCAGAGATTGTACACATTGTGTGGGCGACCGTCTCCGACCACTGCTTCCCATGTTATCTCTATGGGGGACAACCCGGCCAATGTGTGTACCTACCCGCCTTCTATATTAAGCATAACCTTTCACTTTTTAGAATTTTTCAGTGAAGCTACAGTTTGTGCGCAAGTTTAGAGTCTTAGAAACATAATATGTAAAGCTGACTCGCATATATAACAACTGCCCCGTTATTTCCATTTATACTGATCACACTGATCTACTGTGGCAATGTGCTTCTCAGAGACTGATGTAGACAAGGATGTCTTCTATAGGGATGAATGGTAGAGCTGTAAAAGTGTATTTGCATTCTTCATAGCTGCAGACTAGTTATGTACGTCTGAAAGATCTGCAATAACAGTATGTATGTAAATGATGTTCCATTTACTTTCTCTATATTCCTATTTCCGGCACATTGCGTTTTAATGTTTAAATAAACCTTTACTGCCTGTATACAGGTACAGATTCTCAGTCCACCCCGGTCTCTCCAGAGCACTTTATTATTCATTATGTAGATTTGCTCTTTGCTATCCACCTTGTAGTTGCTGCCGCCAGTCCCTATTGGTTAATAAGTGTTCCTATCACCTTAAAGCCAATAAGGAGGCTAATGGGTGGTTCACTGCACGGCCATCGCTGTTTAAGATGGTATTTAATATTGTGTGTTTTGCAAATGCCACACTTTTGTTATAAAAATCAACATATTTTCCATTGAAATGTTATTCGTATCTGGAGACTGCTGGTTATTGCAGTTTTGTAAATTGTTTCTTTTATTTTGCAGGTAGGACTTTGAATCCAGAAGAGTAGAAGATTTGATGTGGCGAAGGTATTTACTTGCCCTCTGTGCTTCTTCTTTTTTTTTTTTTCTGATCTTCAATACGGAGTTGTCCTCTCGTCCGGGTTTCACATTTGTTAATGACAGATTTGTTCTTTTGATTCCAGCTGCAACTCTTTGCAGTGTTACCAGTGCTGCAGAACAGTGGATAAATGTTAGTGTGCGCAGAGATTTAGTTTCAGTGTCTCAGGGCTGCTTCAGTGCTACCTGGTAAATGTTGTACTTTTGCATCTGTATAAAATACGTAAGTAAGGCTGTGTTCCTACATAGACCATCAGTGGGGCCCACACAGTTTTATTCATGTGCGACGATCGCGGCTGATCGTCTCCATCGTCTCGTCTTCAACTAATGGGCCGCCATCTGAAACGGCCAATCTCGGCCACTTCAACTGCCCCCCATTCACTGTCTATGTGCGATCAGGCTGAGAGGGGCAAAATGTCTTCCCCCCCCCCCCCCCCCCCCCCCCCCCCCCCCCCCCCCCCCCCCCCCACTTCTTGGCTGTAATTACTCAGCCGCGATTCCAATTATGGGAGCCAGCGGGAGATCGCTGGGTGCTAGCGATATCCCGCATCTCGGCACTGTGATTAGAAAAGTAGGGAGTAGCCAAAATGGAGGGCATTGACTTTTAACCAAGTTGACCTACATATCAGTATATAGCATCTAATATTGCAATCAGTTGTTGATTACTTTGATATGGCAGAAAGTTGGGATAAGTGTAGGCCAGACATGGGCAAACTGCAGCCCATGGGACTTGTATGTTTTATAATCCGGCCCATTGTCACTTTGCTGAAATGAGGATCTGGCTTCCATCTCGCTGTTCCCTCTGATTGCCTCTGAATGTCGCCATGGCAGAGATGCTGTGACGTGGTCAAGAGATAGTTCTGTGTGCATGACTCCTTGGTGACAACAGATGACATTATTCATATAAAATGTCTACACACCCCTGGTAAAATGTCAGGTTCCTGTGCTGTACAAAAATGAGTCCAAGATAAATCATTTCAGAACTTTTTCCACCTGTAATGTGACCTATAAACTACACCACTCACATGAAAAACAGACTGAAATCTTTTAGGTGGAGGGCAGAAAAAATATAAAAATCATGTGGTTGCATAAGAGTGCACATCCTTACACTAATACTTTGTTGAAGCACCTTTTGGTGTTATTACAGCACTGTCTTTTTGGGTATGAGTCTTATCCGCATGGTACATTTTGGATAGGAGTATCAGCATGGCACATTTTGGATATGAGTCTTTCAGCATGGCACATTTTGGGGATGAGTATCAGCATGGCACATTTTGGGGATGAGTATCCGCATGGCACATTTTGCATACTAGTCTATCGGCATGGCACATTTTGGGGATTAGTCCATCAGCATGGTACATTATGGGTATGCGTATCAGCATGGCACATTTTGATTTGGCAAAATGTTCTCACTCTTCTCACTCCAAATCTCTCAGACTGCAAAGGGCACCTGTGCACAGCCCTCTTCAGATCAACCCACAGATTTTCAATCGGATTCAGGTCTAGTCTCTGGCTGGGCTATTCCCAAACTTTAATCTTCTGGTAAAGCCACACCTTTGTTGATTTAGATACATGCTTTGGGTTTTTGTCATGCTGAAAGATGATGTTCATGTTCAGCTTTCTAGCAGAAGCCAGAAGGTTTTGTGCCAATATTGACTGGTATTTGGAACTGTTCATAGTTCCCTCTATCTTAACAAAGGCCCCAGTTCCAGCTGAAGAAAAACAGCCCCAAAGCATGATGCTGCCACCACCATGCTTCACTGTGGGTATGGTGTTCTTTTGGTGAGGTGCAGTATTGTTTTTGTGCCAAACATATCTTTTGGAATTTACGGCAAAAAGTTCAACCTTGGTTTCTTCAGACCATAACACCTTTCCTACATGCTATTGGGAGACTTCAGATGTGTTTTCGCTTGGATGTTTTTCTTCATTAGTAAAGGCTTTCATGTTGCGCCTCTTGTAACCCCATAGCCCAGACGTTCGAGGAATACGGGAGATTGCTGTCACATGTACCACACAGCCAGTACTTGCCAGATATTCCAGCAACTCCTTTAATGTTGCTGTAGGCCTCTTGGTCGCCTCCCTGACCAGTGATCTTCTCGTCTTTTCATCAATTTTGAAGCGACATCCAGTTCTTGGTATTATCACTGTTGTGCCATATTTTCTCCATATTTCAGTTTGTTTTTCATTTGAGTGGTACAGTGTATAGGTCACATTAAAGGTAGAAAATGTTCTGAAATGATTTATCTTTGTCTCATTTTTGTACAGCATAGGAACCTGACATTTTTTCTTACCAGACTTATATCTACTGTAGCTTTTGAAATGTTGTAAGCCCCCCCATACACTCTTAAGCAACGTACAGACGTGGAGATATGGGTCAAATCGATGGCCATTTTGAGTGCCGTACGTGCTCACGGCCATCTATCTGACCCATATAATCTGCCCCTTGCACTGTTTTCGTGCGGGACAAATCAATCCCACTTGAAAACAGCCTTATCGGACACGACCATTAATACGGCGATGTCCAATGCTTTGCCTGGAGACCAGGCAAAGCTCGGCTGAGGAGAAGAAGCCGGGGAGTGACAGTTCTGCTCTCCCCAGCTTCTCAGATATCTGATGTCATCACGCTGCTGCAGGGTACATCGGACGGCTCGAATATCGAACAGTCTGTACCCTGCTTTAGTTATCCACCGGATTCTCCGGCCGCTATGCACGCTCACTGCCATGCTTGATCGAATATTTGGTTCGAAGTCTAAAGCTTCAGAGTGTTCGTGCCGAAATCGGCAGCCAAAATCAATCTAAGCCATTATGGACATGTACGTCTCCATGCGTTCTCGGCAGAGCCGATCCACATAGCTGTCTGCAGCAGCGGCGATTCCCGCTGTTATCCGGAAGGTAGTGCATTAAGTCAATCTACGGATCAGCAGAACGAGAACAGTCGTTGCTGCAGACATGTATGTGGGTCAGCTGTCTCCTCTGTGTTCTCGGCTTCGAACACAGTGGATACTGGCACACAAAGGGTGCCCGGACTATTGCCCGTGTGAGATGATGTCATTACACAGTGTTGATCGTCCGAAAAATCAGGTAAAACTCTAAACGCGTATGGGGGGCTTTAGTTGGTAGTTTGAGCTGTGCAGTTCAGCTATTCCATTTACTGTACATTGGCTTTTTTGCTGGACATTGCTTAACTCATGTGGTTGCTATCTGAAGAAATTCTGTTTCAACATCCTTAATATACTTATTCAGCAAGTTTTCCCAGGCTATGGTCTGTGAATTGTAAAGGTTAGGCAATTACAAACTATGCAATTAGGAAGTAGGTCACAATTTGTTTCAGGAACTAAGAACGCCGGTTGCTATGTCTGAGAATTAAACAGCCTTTTCAGAAATTCAGTTTCATTTTAAGCCCTCACTGTGGGCATGCTGTCAGCCAGAGAGAGGGCGGAGGAGAGAACATGCTTGACCTTCTGTTCCTCCCTCTCTCTGGCTTCTAATTTGCTGGCAGTGGTATGAGAGGGTGGGACAACTGGATGCATTTGGCAAGTAAGAAGCCAGGGGGAGGAACCAAAACAGGAAGCGGAGCATAGGGGAACTAGCAGCAGACAGAAGGTAAGACATGATTAGTGCACGTATTATAGGGAGAAAAAGAGTGTATTTCAAATCAGCCTGTTAAAAGCTTACAGCCTCCCATTGGATAACTACTTCATGGATGGTAATGTTCAGCTGCCATGCAGTGAGTAGCTTAGGGCTTGTTTGCACTGCGTCAAGTGAATGGGACAGTGTCCACTTCCACGTCATTGAAGTGGTGCCCCGGCACTGCTTTGTTTTCAACACTGGGTCCATCTTTGTCATCGCAAGCTGCCTGCAAATCTGTGTGGCCACACTTTGTAATCATAGCCTTAAACAACTTTGATGGAAGACTCATCCTGTGGTCATGCAAAAGATCTGACTACAAGGGTCAGATTATTGGCATGCATCAATTCAAGCAAACGCCTATGGAGACTGGTTAAACTACAGAGTATTTAATTTGAAAGAACTGTCCAGTACAACATGAAAAACTTCAAAGATAGGAATGTGGTTGGAAAAAAATCGTGAATTATTGTTTGCTGCAATGTTTAGTAATATCACTAAAAAGCTGAAACTCAATGAGACTGGAAGCTAATCTCAACTAATGTGCTTCACTTCAAAACTCCTATTATTAAAAAAAATTTAAATGAAATCCTTACCTGTAAGAAGATATTCCTGGATGTCCTCTGTTGCTCCTTCTGTCAACAGCATCACTGTGGCTGTAGTTGTGATGTCAGTCTGGGCAGGTGAACCAATCACATGTCAGTAAGCTTATAGACTTCTTCTACCATTATTGACTAACTGAAGTAATTGAGAAAGCAAGCTTTTGGGATGTCTCAGATTACTTATTCGGCTTCCTGACGAAGGGATCGGAGACATCCTGAAAGCTTGCTTTTTCAATTACTTCAGTTAAGCCCCCCCATACATGTTCCGATTATTCTTCCGACCAATTTTTCGTCCGATCGTGTCGCCCGATTTTCACCTAAAATGTTATTCGGTCGATTGGCTGGCACGAAAAATCGGATTTCCAATTATCACCGATCGATTGGCCCGGCACTATTAACAGCAGATCGACCAAAACGGACAGGTCCAAATCAGATTTTGAGAAATCGGGATCGGTCGGGTACATAATTCCGCATCCGATTAATCTCCCAACCACATTGGTCGGTCGGGCAAAATTCGTACGAAAAAACGGAGCGTGTATGGGGGGCTTAAGTCAATAAACTATCGCTTGAACTCTATATTCATCAATGGCTTGCACGGTACCACAATCTTTCTTCTCCCATTGAAAGCAATTGTATCTGGCGCCTCCGGTGGCTGTACACGTTACTTCAGCTATTACCGGGGAGTCTGGAAGCTTCCCAGGAAGACCGCTAGCTAGCCGTACACAGTTTGACTTTTGCTATATTGATCTTAGATGTGATTGTCGTGTGCGTCAATCGTCAGTCTAATTCCCTTACTTAGATCGGTGTGCCTATTCTGTAGTACCATTGGATACAAATCAGTTAAAATAGCTAGAAAACCCATCAGATACTATTTTTTCAATTATTATTTTGCAGTGACTTTTGACGTGATGGGCTCTGGGTAAGGAGAAGTGTTGAAGTCATCATGCCTGGTGTGTATACTGTACAGGCATGTGAGGGCAGGGCTATGGTCTGGGGTTACTGCTGATGGTTGGGTCCGGGCACAGGACCATTATACCGTGTTTCCCAGATGATAAGGCACGGTCTTATATTTTTTTTGAAAGGGCAAAATATGCCCTAGGTCTTATTTTAAAGGAGGATGTCTTATTCTGATCACTCTGTGCCATTCATTGTCCCCTTTGATCACTCTGGGCCAATCATTGTCCCCTTCACTGACTCACTTTTTTTGTGTTCTACCAATATGTCCCAGTAACAGATTTCGTTGCGGCAGGCATCAGCAGCTTGCTTGTCTTAACTGCACTGCAGCCAGCCCTGACGGAGTCACACAGAGGCACACAGTTACTCATTGTACCACCCGAATGGGAGATTCGGGCAGGTATCGGTGGGTGTCTTATTTGCGGGGAGGGGCTTATTTGAAAGTTTTGGGCACAAATCGGGGGGGGGGGGGGGGGGGGTGCTTATTTGATGGGGATGGCTTATCATAGGGGAAACAGGGTATGTCCTAAAAGACCAAGGTCAGTTGATAACCTGAATATTTTGACTTGCCCAGTAATGCCATAGGTGATGGCACAGACATATTCCACAAAGTCCATGCCTGAATGAATCAAGCTTGAATCGTAAATGAGTGCTTCACAGAGTACCAGACATCATTACCACATACAGTGCAAACTTTGACCCCATTTAGGTTTTTTGGAATGTGTTGGGACAATCGCACAAATTCTTCTCCACCATCTGTACAAGATCTTGGCAAGAAGTTAATGCAACTTTAGACAGAAATGATGCCGCAGCGTGTGTGTATTTGTATGTTTAATATTACTATTATTACTATTTATACAATCTTAGTATTTAGCTGCGTGTTATACTTTCTAGCACTTTTATTTTGGTGTTCTAAGAAGTTGACAGAAAATCTATGTCTTGTTTTTAGGATTTTACGTCTGCCATTTTATTTATAACTTGCATAGTAGTAGTAACAGCCCCTTCCAGATATTAAGTAAAAATAGTCTGTTGGTTTTCAGTATGCTCGAGATCCGCTTCTCCACTTCCTGAGGCCGCAAGTATTGTCTGATTAGACTTTGCAACAGGAAGCGCACATCGTTATATTTCACTGGAAACAATACCCAAACTTTTAACCCAACCCTCCCTGCCAACAGTCTAGGGACCCTCCGTGTACTCGTCAGACATAACAAGCGAACAGCCCACCTAAACCAGTGCTTAACCCTTTGCATCCTGATGAAGGAATAACATTTGTTTTTTGTTTTACATGCGCTGCCAATACTTTGATATGCTGATGTGATGAAAATATAACTTCCAGACAATTGTCATTTCCAAGAAGTTTTGTTCTGTATTTTTTTTATTTTTTACTTTGGGGCAAAGTTTCAATGTTTCATACACTCTGCCTTTTTACGCTTAATACTTGATTATTCATTTACCAGGGTTCTAAAAACAAGATCTCTGAGTTACCAGTTCTTCTTACCTGTCATGTGCCATAATGGTTCTAGACTCCTTGTGCAAAGTGCGGGCCGGTGACCTCTAAAGGGGCAGCACTCAAAAGCAGGGTACAGACATGGAGATATGGGTCAAATCGATTGCCATTTCGAGCGCTGTGCGCGCTCACGGTCCTCTATCTGGCCCATATAATATGCCCCTATAGCTGTTTTCGAGTGGGACAAAGCAATCCCGATCAAAAACAGCCTTATCGGACATGACTGTTAATACGGCGGTGTGCAATGCTTTGCCTGGGTCTCCAAGCAAAGCTCGGCTGAGGAGGAGGAGCCGAGGAGAAGCAGTTCTGCTCTCCCCGGTTTCTCCGATATCTGACAGCAGCGTGATGACGTCATCACGCTGCTGCAGGGTACATCGGACGGCTCGAATATCTCCACGTCCTATAGTGATGTCCCCAAGGAGATAAAAACTCATCACATTATCTAGTGCAGTGGTTCTCAAGCTCTTTAGATCTGTGACCACTGGAACGCGTGATGTAAAGTGTCATTTCCTGTATTTGGAACCAGTGGAGTGTCACTTCCACATCCCTTCTCTATTATTTTCCCACCACGCTTGTGCAAATTCTGTGTGGGGTGAAAAGTTAGGAGGGAAAGCAACACCTCATCCCTACTGAGGAGGGAGGGGGCATTAATCCCCCTCCTAACTTCCCACAATGGTTGTTAGCATCAGTGCTGTTGCTTGTTATTAGCAACGCTGATGCTTTCAGTGAATGCAGGGACCCTTGTGAAATGGTTGTTTGACCCTTGAGATAGTCCCGACTCACAGGTTGAGAAACCACTGATTTAGTGTGTGTTTTAACTACTTTGTTATTGGGTTAAAACCAAGCTCTTACCTGAACTATTGCTACCATTTCAATACTCAGTATATAAAAATATGAATTTTGCATTTTTCTCATTGCAGTGCCCTAAAGATTAGAAGATGACAGACGAGGTGGTTGTGGTTGCCAAGTTTGACTACGTGGCCCAACAAGATCAAGAATTGGACATCAAGAAAAATGAGCGACTCCTTCTCCTAGATGACTCCAAATCCTGGTGGCGTGTTCGCAATTCTATGAATAAGACTGGCTTTGTGCCCTCGAACTATGTAGAGAGAAAGAACAGTGCTCGCAAGGCCTCAATCGTGAAGAATTTGAAGGACACTTTGGGTAAGCGCTACCTGCACTACTCACTTTGCATTGGGTCTTCTACTTTTGAGATATGACTATTGCTTTGGAAGTTTGGAACTCATGGTTTGTGTCACTGAGTCTGCTGGATCATCTCTAAAGAGAGAAGAATTTCATTTTTTTAAATACATCATGCATGCACAATTCTAAAATAGAACTAGGACTCTGCAATGATAAACAAAATAGTAAATGGGGTTTTTTTTTGGCTTTGGATTAATTGTTTCGGTATATACAACAGAACTTTTATTGTTTAATTTCTGCAGCTCAGAAAGCTTTCAGTTACCTGAGAAAAAAATATTGTTCTCTAGTGTAAACATAAAACAGGTGAATTTAATGTCCATCAAAAACAACCCTAGTACATTGCCCATGCCTTTCATTGCACCCCAGAGAGAGCTACCAGTTGTACAGAGAAGGCGGTGTGGAGCCAGGCATAAATTGATAATCAATGCAGGTCAAGCACCTTTGCATGAGACTGAACCTGCTGTGAAGCCCTTAGGCAATGTTCCCACTTAGGCGATTAATTGCCTGTGGAATCACCGTCAATCCTGCATGCTATTTTGAATAGGCTTGTCCCCATTGCTAAGACAGCAGGCGGCTACAATTGGGGCCACAATCAAGACGCCGCTCCCTGCGTTCTCTTTGCGGGCGGTTGCGATTATTTTCCTCTGATGGCACCCATAGGCATGAATGTATGTTATTTTTGATCGTGTGTGGACGCAATGGAAAAAATGTGTCCATAAATTCTCTATGGAGGCGATTTTTTTATCTTTATGAGTGGGGTTAAAAATAAGTGATTTCACAGGCGATTGAAAATCGCGAGCACCAGGAGATTAATCAGCTAAGTAGGAACATAGCCTGAAAGAGGGTGACAGTTGACAGTCCCATTCGGTATTGGCTCCTTATGGGTAACTACAAACTACATATCTTGGTATTTTAATGTGTATTAATGTTTTCTTGGTTTGCATTATTTCTATATGTTCCTATTTGTTTCATCCCCAAGCATTGTGTACCTATCAAGTCATCTGTTTGTGCTTTTAAAACTTTAGGGTAGTTGACAGAAGCTAGTAGACAGAAAACTTTGAAAAGTAACCCATAACAAATGAGTACACTCCAGACACGCTTTGTTATTTTCGTTCGATCAACTTTTCCCCACACACATCGCTGGCGCCTCCATGACAGCGGCGATGTGTAGAGCGGAGGGTGGTGAAGCACGCCTCTGCCGTGTTCTCCCTACACATTATTGCCCTATTATTGAAATGCTGGACCATTCTGATTGGACAAAACTTTTTCTTTCTTGAAGTGTTGGAGCTTGTCTGCTCCTTTTTGACTCTTATAGATGTTTGGTCATTGAGCCAACCAGTCATGGCGACGAACTAGTAGGAATATCTGGGATTTATTAAGTAGTAAAGCATTTGCATTGTAGTAACCTTTTGGAAAATATTGGAGCTTTGCCTGATCGAAATAGCTTAACATTCAGACAAGTAATTGCTCTTACCTAAAATAGTCTATCTTCCTTTTTAAAAATACAAATTCACTTATATTCCTAAATTGTGAGGAATCGAATACTCCATAGTCTACTAGATTACAGAAGAATTGTAACTCTGAACCTACATAACGTGTCCAGGTCTGAGGATATTGTATTAGCTTGCCATTCAGACAGATACCAGAAGTAGAAGTCGTTAAGGATAGTTCACAGCGCAGCAACAGACATGTCTTTTTGTTTAAATTGGAAATAAAAAAACAAAAAAACGATTTGATAAATTTCTTTTCCATAATGACGTGAGCACAAAGATTTGGACTGAACCTTTTATTCAGATGATCATATAATGTATTTGTGTATGAGCAGTTACGCTCGGAGAGGATTGCATTGTTTAAATAATTACCAGGCAGAGTTGCCACAGACAGACGGAACACCTGCTATTTTCATATTGGTATTTGTTGGGTGTGATATCCTCTTGTCTGGGGAACAGAGGCTGCAAGGTTTTTTTTTTTTGTTTGTTTTTTTTGAAAAATACTATTAGCTGGCTGTCATGTTGCCTCTTCATAATTTCTGTGTTACTGGCTTTGAATCGGCATGCGGATTAGAGTTTTCTAAGTTTGTTCAGTATGGATTAAAACCAGGGGGTGTATCAGCCAGGTAAGTGAAGCTCTTTGAAGGTTAGGGTCAACATCCTTCACATCCCCCCCCCCCCCCCCCCCCCCCCCCCCCCCCCCTTACAGCCTTACTTAAAATATGACCTGTTTTGCATTACAAATATAAGTCAATTATTAAAAATTTTCATTTCTGCTGGTACGTTTTTTAGTACAGGTTATTTCTACTTGTTTTTGTAACTGTTCTCATACTGTAGTTTGCTGGCCATAAGTCGCTCTAATGTATAGGACACACCCTATGCATAGGAACATCTCCCTCTCTGCTGTCCGGAGTTCTGACTCTCCTGGGTCTGTGACAGATTCCCCTCCTCCAGCCCCGACAGCAGAGCTTCTGTATGTGAGATGGTAGCTTGAGCCCAACTCGCACACAGGTGCGGATGGGAGTGCTGCCCGTGCATGACTGCAGTTGAAAACACAGGTATTCGCCCCCACCCCCGGTATTTTGGGAGAAAGTGTATCATATTTGGGAAGGTAGACTTTCCTGCTTTGTCAATGTCACCGATTATGGGGGAGGGGGGCTGACGTTGACCTCCATGTTAAGGAGACAGCATCGTTTCCCCATCCCCCATGTCTGGAGTCATCAATGGTGCCAGTGAGGTGTACAGAGGAAGAGGGGAGGGTGGGAAACCACAGCAGAGTACTATATACGGGGGTTATTTTCATTGTAGTAGGAGACATATATAGCCATATAGATGTCCCTGGTGTGACTCTTGCTAGAGTTATGTTGTGCCGTGGGAAGAAGTGGCACTGCAGCACAGATGTACCATGGTTGGCTGAGCAAGAGATAAAGAAAACTAGCACATCAGGTAGTTTTCTACTGTCCCGTACTGGCCGCTATAAAGAAGGTTCATTCTGTATGTAGTCTAATGCCGGCCATACACATGCCGAGCTGGAGCGATATCGCCCTCCGATATCGCTCCGGGAGGCTAACGTGATGACGTCATCACGTTAGCCTCCCATTGCATTCTGGGGCCCCACAATCGGCCAGGCACCCTTTGTGTGCCGGCCATAAGCAGCGATGGAGACGCCGTCTTCATTGCTGCTTATGGCATCGGCTCCCATCGGCCAGAGATTTTCCAACATGTCGGATCTCTGGCCGGCCGAGAAGTGGGGCGACAGGGATCTGTCTGTCTGTGCCCATGTGGG
Source organism: Ptychadena robeensis (assembly GCA_036250615.1). Taxonomy (NCBI): domain Eukaryota; kingdom Metazoa; phylum Chordata; class Amphibia; order Anura; family Ptychadenidae; genus Ptychadena; species Ptychadena robeensis. The sequence continues at coordinate 28,231,317 of CM070035.1, forward strand.
CACATGCCGATAAACGGCCGGATTTTAACCTGACCGACGGCGAGAGCGCGCACGCCAGTTGGTCAGATTAAAATCCGGCCGTTTATCGGCATGTGTATGGCCAGCATTAGCTGCCAAGTTTGTGTTCAAGAAGATATTTGCTTCTATCTGTTGACATTTACTAACAGGTTAAAACTTTTCTTAACTGTTCATAAAAATTATTTTACGATTGGCCGGCTGGAAGTCGCTTCCTATCAATACTGGCAAAGTATTAAGTTGGTTAGTTATGATACTCCTGATGAGAGTTTTGCTACGTCTGGATGTTTCTATTGATCGCCACATGGAGTGGTCAAGTGACTGTAACTTGTAGGTGATCTTTAAAGCACCAAAAAGGCATAATTCATATTCCAGCTTTGGATAGAGACAATGTGCCTTGTTATATTAACAGATCTAAACAGCGGTATTTCTGGAAAAGGTTTTGTTCAGGCTGCAAAGCTTTAGTGGTTGTTCATATGTGTGGACAGATGCACAAAGGTCTTGGTAGCAGCTGAGTAAATTACAAATTTGAGTCTTTCACGCTTCACTGTGCTCCTTAAAGTCAGCTGGCACCTTGATGACCTCATGCAAACAGGGTTATGTAAATCTTTATGGCAGGCCTCTGGTAATGGTAAATGTGACATTGATGGATGGGCCTGTTCCCTCCAGGCCATGTGCATCCAAGCTCTTATCTACATGCTTACACAAGTCAACCCTCAGCCACAAGCTCCAAGACCTACTTTGAGGTCAACTTCCTGTGAACTTGCAGTCTATCCTTGAACCCTGGGATCCTCGAACTTTTTAAACAGGGAGCGAGACAAAATCTCTCAATGGTCAATGGTCTCTCAAAATGCCAAGGGGCCAAACTATAGTTTGGGGAAAATAACATTTGAAATGCACATAGCTTATGTGTAGTGTAAAAACTATAAAAGAACCATGCGAAGTGTGAGCCTATTTTGGCAGATTTTTTTATCTGGTTACAGTGTATATAAAAAGTCTACACACCCCTGCCTGATAAAATGTCAGGTTCCTGTGCTGTACAAAAATGAGACAGATAACTCATTTCAGAACTCATGAAGCAGTTGTATATTTCTATGGCAAGCGATCGGGCACGATCATAATCGTGGACAGAAAATCATGGGTGAACACGTGCCTGACCGATTTCCATAGCGTCTGATCGGTTGCTGACGTAGGAACATAGCCTTAATTATACTGTAGGCCTCTTGGTAGCCTCCCTGACCAGTTTTCTTCTTGTCTTCTCCCTCCCTGGCTGGGGACAGTCACGTCCGATCGTCCCTGATCGCGCCTATAAAGAATGAATGGGGACGCAATTTTAAAACGCACCCATTCATGTCGTTGAGCCACGTTTTAGATGGGAGATTGTTATCACATGTACCACACAGTCAGTACTTGCCAGATATTTCTGCAGCTCCTTCAGGGCTTGTCCCCACTTTGGCGATCGTCCACGATTCCAATCGTGTCGCGGCAATTGTGCCAATGCTTTTCAATGAGCCCATTGAAATGCATGGGCACCATTCCCGCAACGCTATCAAAATCGCGGGTGATCGTGGGCAATCGCCAAAGTGGGGACAAGCCCTGAAGGAGCTGCAGAAATATCTGGCAAGTACTGACTGTGTGGTACATGTGACAACAATCTCCCATATTGGGAGATATGAGGGGCAAGGCGAAAGCCTTTACTAATGAAGAAAAACATCCAAGCCAGGCTACATTTTGGAAAAACGCATCTGAGGTCTCCAAAAAGTATGTGAAAAAAGGTGTCATGGTCTGATGAAATAAAGGTTGAACGTTTTGCCCATAAAGATATGTTTTGTGCAAAAACAATACTGCACATCACCAAATGAACACCATACCCACAGTGAAGCATGGTGGTGACAGCATCATGCTTTGGGGCTGTTTTTCTTCAGCTAGAACTGGTTACTTAGTTAACAGTTCCAAATACCAGTCAATACTGTAACAAAAACGTAAGGCTTCTGCTAGAAAGCTGAACGTAAGAGGAACTTGCAATGATCCAATAAAAAGTGATCAAATCTGCCAATTTCTGTTGAAATTTAGGTTTACTCCATCCAATGTTCCATCTGCTCCCACTGTGCATATTGTTCCTTTCCTTTTTTAAGGCGTTGGTCTAGAAACCCCAGAGTCATGAACATTTTGGTCTTTGGGGCTAACTCTAGGCTTTTAAGTTTTAGAAACCATGTAATCACTTGTCGAATGAATGAATGAATCAAATGTAATGAATGGTCGAATGTTTCAATTGCTTGTTTGTGAGTTGATTGCAAAGCCCCTGAAAATAGTATCATCACCAACATTGCTGGAGATGTAGAGAAGACATGTGGGAACTTTTAAAAAAAGAAAAGAAAAAAAAAAAGTTTGCCGGAGGTCTATGGCGCCGCCTACCCCCGCCCCCTTTGCATCACCAGTGACACGATCGGGGCGGACCCGAACGCCGTCAGAAGATGGCAAGACCTCGGGCGTTCCTCCGGCTGAGTTTCATGATGCATGAAACTCATCCCGAGTTAATTCGGGGAGAACGCTCAGAAG
>CM070035.1:28244640-28262450 GCA_036250615.1 Ptychadena robeensis
GGGATGGCTTATCATAGGGGAAACAGGGTATTTTTTTTAAAATCTATATATCAGATGTGATTGAAAGCTTTGGGCTCCCTTGCCTGCATGCTCAGCGAGATCTAACACAGGGAACCAGCTTCTGTACAGTGTGGTTCCTATGATACAGAAATCTGAGGAGCCGTGTTGGTTGTGTTTGTACTCAGAGTATTTGAATAGCCGATTTTTCATGTTTGACTTGTGTGTCCCTTTTTAACCCATTCATTTTCACTGTTTCTGAACGGTGTTAAGTCTATAATATTTTGCATTTCCTAATAGGAGGTTTGTGGTATTTTCTTTTTCAGTTCCTGAAAAAAATTTTTTACAACATCTATTTAAATCTTATGGTTTTTAATCTATTCAGATGTGTCTGTGGTTATAAACTGGGTAATCCAAAACCTGTGATGGCTTACTGACATCTTCCTTGTAAGAATGTTCTAATCCTCCTTTAAGTTGTCCCAGTGGCTTTCTAAATAGCCAGCTTCCCCCAGTGTCCACGCTTTGTCAGGGGGACATGAAAAAGTTGTACCCTTTTTAATCCTTTGGAGCTCAGTGGTTGAGGTCATATGTCAGTTGAGCCCACAACACAGATGGAGTAAGAAGTTCCCATAATCCGGACTTTACTGAAGTTGCTCATAATGAGAATCTCGGATGAAGAAACGTTATACGTTATAAAGTCATGGTTTGTGTGTGCTGAGAAATGCACTAGTGTTCTTTTTAAAACTTTTTTATTATCTGGACACCTATGTTTTAAATATCTGGACACTTGTTTCAACTAACGTTTTTGGGCTTAAAGTCTCATCTGCAGAATATAAACATTTCTTGAGTAAATCCGTAGTAGTAGTACAGTCTCAGAAGCAAAACTATGAATCTAAAATGATCACTTCCCAGTGTTGGCAGCTGATGGAGAAATTACTGCATGTACATTACACTGGTGCATGACTTCTGTGGGCATGACCGTACCACCCAAAATGTGTAAAGGTCCCCATACACATAATTTTTCGCTCAATCGACTTTTTGTTGATTGATTGAAATCTATGGCAGCCCACATGGTAAGATCGATAAGAACAAGGACAGAGGCGCACAACCTAGTACAACAGATGGTTAAAAAAAATGGAAAAGGATAAGGTGAAACAAATGGAACAAAATGAGACAAAACAACAGACAAGATACTCACATTGAGAGAGGTTTACAAGGCTGGCTCTCTCAGGGCCATGTGCTATCCAGGAGGACCTCACTTCCTGGTGGGGGAGAAGAGATCACTTCCTGCTTACAGATACTGGGGGGCTCAATAGGAACAATGGGACGCGTTTCGAGAAGAACTCTTTTTCAACCATAGGGGAAGGGGTGCAGAGAGTCTCTGGATTTATACAGGATTGAACAGAAAATCTAGACGTATATGGGGGCCTCACACCTTTTAATTTCTCTGTACCATCTACCAACAATTGGTAGTGTCAGGTCCTCCTGGATTAGATACAGATTGATTGTATTACATAATTGTGGTAAAATTTAGGTTGTGAAAACATGATTGTGTATGGCAGTGGTTTCCAAACTTTGCATGGCCCACCTTTTCTATATAGGAACATTATCAAGCGCCCCCCCCTTACCACAAACTACACAGGTTCAGAATGAGGGCCAACACAATGTGGTAACACAGGTTTTTAATAAATTTAGCAGACGCGCAAGAATTACCGCCATCATGTCTGTTACAATAAAAAATTACTTGCCGCAGCTTGTCTGCTGTGAATGGCCTGCCCCCCAGTTTGGAGACTTAATTGATCAAGCTACCTGGAGTCTCAGAAGATATGATATTTGGTTTCTCTATTATGTGAATAGTAGCTTCAGATCCATGAAGGCACGTTTTCACTGCGTTTTGTCCCTGTGCTAGAAGTGTGGTAATGTGCATAACAAAGCCCTGGAAAAGTCAAGCGTGATGCTGTTCAGGTGCAGCTATTCTGCGTCTTGCTGACGCATCCAATGATCAATGGACGCAGCACCACAATGACAACGCAGAACTCCCCACTTAAAACAAAGCGGTGCCAATGTGGATATTTTCCATTCATTACAATGGGAAAAGTTTTGTATATGGACACATGGTTTAAGTCCTAGTTTGGTCCAAGGACAGTTCCCTTAAATATGCTATTGGCTTAGAGTTGTGCAGGGCAGGCGGCAGTCAGACCAGTAATTTTTCTGGTAGTAGGAGGGAACGGCCGGTGAGGTGCACTGGAATCACACATGTTTGTGTTCTGCAGGTTAAGTGGTTTTGTTAAATTCTCAGTCCATCTAAAGGCAAACATTAAAATGTAAGATTTTCATCTGCCATATTACTTATGGGTTGTGTCAACTGGATCATAGAAGCCTTCCCCAAAGTGTTCCCATAATGTTGGAAGCATAGAATTGTCCAGTGTTTAGGTATGCTGAAGCAGTAAGATGTCCCCTCACTGAAATACAAGGCCTATACACAGCCCCATGCTATAACCTCTTTCTTCTCGACCACTTTACAGTTGGCACAGGATGGTAAAGCCCTCCATATACCTTTTTAGATGACTCTATACAATTTCCTTTAGATCTACCAACAACTTTGTAGTGCTGGGTCCTCCCTGATAGGTGACCAGGCGATCTTCACACACAATTGTTTAAAAAAAAAAAAAAACACTATAAAATTGCGTCCACACACATCAAAATCAAAAATCGCGTCCATTCATGTCTATGGGTGTGATCAGAGAAAAAAGTTGAGGTGTGGACAAACCCATTCAACTGAATGGACGCGATTAATCGCTTAAGTGGGAACATAGCCTTTTTATGCTAAAGCTACCGTAATGCCTGAGCTGGTCATCCGTTAATATTTAGCTGAGACAAGTGCAGACTTCTTGCGTATATGGGGCGATGCTCACTGGGTAGATAGGAGGTGTAGCTTTGGGAATGTCTGGCATCTGATGGTTCAGCATGATTTGGGAATATACTTTTTGTAGATGTAATACAGCAGTTCTTGTTTACACGGTTCCCCCACAAGCTAGACAGAAGACTGTGCCTCTTAGGAGGTGTTTTGTAAGAAGATTTTAGCAGGATGCTGCTGTGCACAACAGGAAAAAGACATTAAAGTCTCAGGAAGGAATGTTTGAAATAATTCCAGCGACCAAATGTTAAACAGCTGAAATGCATCCGGCGTCATTAAGACACGGAGCGCCGATTTCTAGTGTGTGATTATCAGTTGTAAGAAAACTGCTGAGAGTCCTGTCATCACAAGTCAGGGAGTGGCAGGATTAATGGCTCTTTGGTAGGATTGTGTCAGAGTTGGCATAGATTTCACAGGTGGAGGCCTATGACCTTGTTGCATATCCGCCACGTCTTTCAAAACCTGGTGTTCAATTTTTTTATTTTTTTTTAAAGGGACCGCTTGATCTCTTTTGTAGGAGAAGCAATGAAGTACATGATGAATGCAGAAATGGCGGACTATTATAAGTTCCCGGCAGACACAACAAAAATAGAATACAGTGGACCCTTGACTTACAAACTTAATTGGTTCCCAGGGATTGGTTGTTGGTCAAGTTGGTTGTAAGTCAAGACAATTTTTCCCCATGAGAAAGAATGGCCATAACGTGTTCTGAACGCCCCTTCCATTAAATTTTTTCATAATAAAACCATTGTGTAATATGTGTGATTTTATAAAAAACGAATAATGTTCCTAGTGTTCTTATCAACAAGTTTACATGAGCCAAGCTTACCATTTCACCATTCAAGGTGACATGTTTGGCTTTCAGGAAGCAAGAATGAAATGGAAGGGGATTATTGTGTAAGGAGAGTCCCTTCCATAAGAACATCAGGAATCCGCCCTTTAGTCTTTTGTGTATTATTGAGATGGTCCATTTTGATCTACTGTATTCGTGACATCACGTCACATGAATTCTACCACACAAGCAAAAAAAAATGATGTCCATTTGGCCATAATTCTGGTTGTAGAACACAATTTTGGTTGTAACTCAAGTTAGCCTCACGTAAAGCAAGTTGTAACTCAAGGGTCCACTGTATAGCATCTGGGTCGTTGCTCACCCAGTAGAAACGGTCTATAGCTGGCCATACACATTTAGATCTCTCAGATATCTTTTAGATCCACCAACAACTATGTAGTATATGGTCCTCTGTGATTGAACACAGGTAGACTTGATGGCTTAGAAAGTCCCTCATATTGCATGATTTTGGTAAAACAAAAGGAGATCTAAAGGAAATCTGACAGAGAAATCTAAAGGTGTATGAGGACCCTATGACATAACAAACTTTCCTCTTTTTTTTTGCCTGTGATGTGCAGGTACACTCATTTTGCCACTGGAACCTGTGACAATCATTCATATCATACTCTGATTCAAAATGATGCACGCATTTCTGTCAGAAAAAGTGACACCTAAAATGTTGGCAAGATTAAATAGCGTAATATTGGACCTATTCCCAACTCCAAAATAGAAGATTTGCCTTTAAATGCTTTTAGTACAGAAATGGTCTAAATGCTTTTATCTTGTTTATTTCCAGGTATTGGAAAAGTAAAGCGGAAACCGAACATGCCGGACTCATCTTCTACAGCGGATGAAAGCTTCTCGGACACAGAACGTCTTTACGACCTTAACATGCCGGCCTATGTGAAGTTCACATACAGCGCTGAGAGGGATGATGAGCTATCTTTGGTAAAAGGCACAAAGGTGATTGTAATGGAGAAGTGCAGTGACGGTTGGTGGCGGGGCAGTTACAATGGACGTGTAGGCTGGTTCCCATCTAACTATGTGACAGAAGAAAATGACAGCCCGTCTGGTGAACAAGTAGGAACTTTGTCTGAAAAATTGGCAGCGGTTGTCAACAATCTTAACAATGGTCGCTCTCTTCATGTGGTCCAGGCTTTGTATCCTTTTAGCTCTTCCAATGAGGAGGAGCTGAATTTCGAGAAGGGTGAAATGATGGATGTAATTGAGAAGCCAGAGAATGACCCTGAATGGTGGAAATGCCGAAAAAATAATGGCTTGGTGGGTCTTGTGCCAAAGAACTACGTTACTATCATGCAGAACTTACAGCCCAGCACAGGTTATGAGCCATTACCACCTCGCTGTGATTACGTAGGGCCTTCTGTCTCTGGACGCTTTGCTGGCCACCCGTGGTATTATGGGAAAGTTACACGGCATCAGGCGGAGATGGCACTCAATGAACGAGGAAACGAGGGGGACTTCCTAATCAGAGATAGTGAATCTTCGGTAAGTGGTAATCTCCATGGAAGTAGAAGTGCTCAGCAGTGGCCTTGAAGATCGTCTTCTGAATAATGTTCTCACCAGCGTCAGTATTGTTTGTTGGTTCATTCGCCCCTGATGTGATTAATACAATTTTGTGATCCGTAAATCCTAAGCATTTGAATAGTTTTTCTAATCGTACATCTTGTTTGAAATTTTAGATGCCTGGATAAACATTTGTGATTACCCCCCTAGCGTTTATTATAAACCCAACTGCTCCAGAGTTTGTTGTTAACAAAGTCTGGACAAGCTAGGATCGTCAAAACTAACCTGTGCTCCTGAATGTGGCGGCATTTCTGCGTCAAACGGCAACATCCGTTCAACTCCGGAACTGTACCTTCTGCGTCGTCGGTGACGCTGAAGTGGTGGGGGCTGCACCATAGACCTCCATGTTAAATGATGCCAGAAATGTGGTAGGCAGGAAAATCTAACAGTTCTGTTCACTCTGTTGCGACCCCCCCATACCGTGCCGGGGTGACCACTAGGGAGGTTAAATCAATGACAGATGTAAGATGATATAATTTTAAACTGCTGTGTACTATAGGGGGTGGGGGGGGGTCGCATGCAGCGGCATACCACTGGTCTTCCCTCCACCTTGCGCCATAATCAAATGACAATGTGTGTACCTGCCTTAGCCTTAATACTTAGGTCACTTTAATGACTTCACATGATAATTAAAGGGTAAAGTCTCACCTAAATTGCACTGTTCACAATCTTATGTCATAAGTTATCTGACAAGTGACAAGACTGTGCTGCCGGTATATTATGACAATACAGTACAAAGGTTGACGAACATTTTGTAGCAGTGAGACCAGAACTTCCATGAACTGTAATAAAAAAAAAAAAGAAAAAACATTACAGCTAACAGGAAAGGAAACAGCAGTAGCCAGACATCGGGGCACCTACTTACATCCCCTCAAATCGTGTAAGCGTGCATCATCTAGCTTTGTGGAGTTGGGAATATTTGTGAACCCATTACTGGATGTTATCTAAAGCTGATGTGTTACTATTTACATATTGTATATTTTCTCTAGAAAATGGGGATTATTGTTCTGGTCTGTGATGTATAATAATACACTGGTTTTTAGGATTGTTGAAGCGCTGAAAAGGCAGAGCTACCACCTCTGCATGGTATACTACCTGCCAGATTGGGTCATTGGTATAAATGGCCAGCATCAAGAATCTATATATTTCCGGCCAGCAGAAATTTGTGCTTTGCTCAAACGGCACAAAAAAGCATTTCCCCGAGACACAAAGTAGGCAGTAGGCAGGTTTTAAAACTCCTAAGGCTATGTTCCCACTTAGGTGATGAATCGCCTGCAGAATCGCTGGTGGTTGATCGTCCATTCATGTCTATGGGAGATATCCGGAAAAAAAAAACACATGCGACCTTATCAATGGGAACAAGCCCATTCAAAACAGTGTAGGCGATTGACAGCGATTCCGCAGGCGATTAAAAATCGCAAGCGCCAGGCGATTAATTGCCTAAGTGGGAACATAGCCCAACAGTCCTCTCTTAAATAGAGAAAAACCATTGTGTGCTTTCCTGCCTTGGAGTCATCCCCTTTGATTCTTGAATGAGAAGACTTTCTACAAGATTTTGGAATGCGTGTGGGATGTGACACTGATGTTGGACAAGCCTGGCTCATAACTTCTGCTCTAATAACTCTATATGTGTATGAGTTTGGGGTTGAGGTTTGTGGCTCTGTGTTGGTCATTCACATTCTTCCACACCAAACTTGCCCAGCCAAGGTTTGTGCTCTTTTTCCACATGACTAGTAGCATTGTCTAAAATCTCCAGGTATGGTTAAAGCTGGGCATAAACGTTTAGATTTGCAGCCGATTTTGCCACCAATCGACCTCCATGCGTGCTCACAGCAGTCGATCCCATTATTTGGATGTGAATGTCAGTTCTAAATTTTAAACCAATCCCATCCAAAGTGAGTGCCGGCACACAAAGGGTGCCCAGCCGATTCTCTGCACGACAATGACGTCATCACGCACCATTGATCTGCAGTACACTCGGGCACAGAATGACACGTCTATGCCCAGCTTAAGTATTAAGATGTTCCTTCACAACCATAAAGCAACCCTTCTTCACCACTTAACTTTACAGTGGTCACAATCATCACACGTGTAACATTTTCCAAGCATCCCTCTAACCCAGATTTGTCTATCAGACCCAGCAACGTATGTTTGTCACTTTACAGAAATGTTCCACTGTTCAGAGTCCAATCATGGCTGCTGATTGGCTAAGGAAACCCATTCCATCTATCTCAAAAGAGATAGGCCATCTCCTAAGTGTTAAATGAAGAGTGTTTCTAACACTTTCTTTTCACTATATTATGCACACCCAAAATTGGGGGTTAAGTAACTGTTAAATACAGATATACAGCATCTCACAAAAATTAGTACACCCCTGATATTGTGGTATACATCAATCTCACAAGTGTAATGTAAAGTAGTCAATGTACAGCTGGTATAACCGTGTAAATCTTCCTGTCCCCTAACACCAGTAATTCCATACACAGCCATTAACCTCGCTGCTGGTTTCAAAGGCGCCGTACAGGCAATCAAAGTTCATTGTACTCTGCTGGTTTTTCCCCTCCTAGGTGTCATGTGACTCATCAGAAATTCAATGTATCAGGTGTGTGAAAGGTGGAGCAGCGCAATGTCTGTATCATCCACCAGATTATGGAGGAGAGGAAGACCATTCCAGTGACAACCTGTGACGCTCTAGTGATCTTCCATGTCTGAGAAATAAGGCCATGCTGGAAAAGAACGGTGGCCTCACAAAATATTGACATTTTGGGCACGTTCTGTACATTTGCCACTTAGGTGTGTACTCTCCTTTGTTGCCAGAGGTTTTGACATTAATGGCTGTGTGTTGAGTTTCTTTTCAGGGGACAGTATGTTTACACTGGTATACAAGCTGTATAGTGACCACTTCACATTATATTATGTATTACATTATAAACTATGTACCACAATGTCAGGGTGTACTCACTTTTGCAAGATACTGTAATACTGGTTTTGGCTTTACATTAATGTACACTAGTGTAATTTACACTAGTGTAAGAAAGCTTCAGCCTTGTGTGGGCAACTGTTATAATCCCTCCGTCCACCCCACATCTTTTTCCTCTATTATGAAAACGCCTTTTGATTTTATTGGAATGTCAAATTATTAAAAAACTTCCCCTTAGTACAGGAAGTCAGAATAAACTAATCTCTCTCCATAACTTTTAAAGCGGACCTACGACCTCACTGGGCACTTTACACTATCAGCAGCAGCACTGCTGATGATAATAAAAAAATGTTCATTACAGCAGTACAGGTGATTTTCAGTCTCTTTCCTCCCACTGTGTGACGTACCCGCCGCGGCAAGTGTGCAGGGTCAGCTGGGATGAACGTGATGTAATCGAAGCTCCATCTAGTGGCCGTTTATAGAATTACAGCCCCATTGTCAGAATTACATTTTTATTAACTGTGGGCGGAACTGCTTCTATCTGCCCATAATAAATATGGTTTCCCTGGGAGTGAGAAAGGTGAGTACGTTGTTTTTTTTTATTTTTTATTCTGTAGCAGTTTTTGCAGATGTATACTGCCGACAGGTGAGTATTATGTCAATATAATGTATGTGTTTTTTTTTAATTTTGAGTATAGAACTGCCATACATGCATCAACTTTATGTTTGATTAAGCAATGATTGTTCAAGAATTGATTCCTGCTCACCATGAGCGATTGACCAAAAGAGAAATCAAAGAAGATCCTTCAGGAGGCGATTGGACGTGTCAGTTTTTTTTTTTTCGCACAATCGCAGTGGAATCTTAATGTGTGTGGCTAGATTTACAGAGTTATACAGACAAAAGTAAACAAAGCTAAAAAAGCTGGAACCTTTGTAGCAGACAGAAAATGAGGATACAATCTGCACCTGGAAAATTGCTATGGAAAGACTGACAATGTCCTGTTAACATATATTAACCTCCCTGGTGTTCTGCCCAAAGCCAGTACATGCACAGTTTATTTGTAAAACAATCTGCACCCATACTGGGATGGGGCACACATGCTGGTGAATGCTTCTGGTCCTGTGAATGGGTGTGGGGGGAGGGGGTGGCGCCATAGACCTACATGTGAATGGAGGCGGCTGCACTTTTTTCCGACCCACATACCAAGCAGTGTACTCTGCCGCTGTCGCCCATACCCCTAACACCCAGGAGGTTAAGAAGAATTTTTTTTGCCAAAACACTATATAGTCTAGATAACTAGATAGGAACTGATAGGGGTACAAACTATATATAATGTGACCCGTGTCATATATATATATATATATAAACACACACACATATATACTCATTCTTATAGTAAAAAGAAATCTATTTGGATATTATATTTGCAATCCTGAGCAATTCCTAATGGGCATGTGAGGAACAAATCCATAGCTTGAGGTTACCTTGGCTTTTGTCACCTTTTATGCCAACCTGTTGGTCCTGTGTTGTGAATGAAGAAATGGTAAATGTGGGGGTAGGGCTGGAAGCACGAGGGACATTTTCTTTAGTTGTATTATAATAGTTATATAAATGGATGTGTCCAGTTCTAATCTATTTCTCTTTCTTGTTTCAAGCCAAATGACTTCTCTGTGTCTCTGAAAGCTCAAGGCAAGAACAAGCATTTCAAAGTACAGATGAAAGACAATGTGTACTGCATCGGGCAGCGCAAGTTTACCACCATGGAGGAACTGGTAGAACATTACAAAAAGGCTCCAATTTTTACCAGCGAGCATGGCGAGAAACTTTATCTAATCAAGCATTTGTCTTGAGAACAATTTGTGGAAAGTGAGGGGGTGAAACTCCAGGTTGGGTGCGTTCACCAAAAGACTTGACTCTTACAGACTGGTAACCCCACTAGTGAACCAAAGGCATCTCCTGGCCCTGCTGAGAAGGACATTACCTGTATTGTTACTCTAATTATGAATCGGATTATGCTATCATTTTATTTTCTATTCACTTTACACACTCGTACATCTCCATGACCTTATTTTCTACATTCTGCCTTATTATTGTAACATATCAAAGACTTGTATCTACAACATGTATCTTTCTCTGCGTCTGGGGCGTGATCTGATACCAGAACCCCACAATTACATCTTTGTGCTGCTTTTTGTGTTGTCCATTTTTGTGCTTTGGACTGTGAATCTGAAAGGCATTTTTGTGGCCTGGACCGAATGCTGTTTCACTGTGGATTTCGCCTCGTCTTTTGTCGCACTTGCTGTTTATCAAACCGGCGCTGCGTATGACTGATTGTCTCTTCATCCGATCTTATCCGGGACATTTCATATTTATTTGTTTACAGAATGTTGCCTTCCAGGTCATTTGCATAGTCAAATATTTAATGCACCCGTATTCAAAGTAGTCATACCAAATGCTGTATGTTGTCCTATTCATGGAAAATGTCATATTCTTTAGGCATTTACTTTTCCGCTGGTTGTGATAGAGTCGCTATCTGTATGTGGTTGATTTCTCCTGAAGCAAACCCATCATCAGAATAAGTCTAGTGCTTCCCTGCCCAGTCTTAGGTATTGGTAACTGAAGCCTTGAAGTACTTTCTATGCAGAATCTATTATCTATTACATTGCACCCTCATCCATACAACCTTTTAAATTGAAGCAAATCGGTCCCCATACATGGGTCGATACCCATACAATCGATCTCTGCACTGGAGCATTTAACGACAGAACTGGAATCTATTCCTGTTCGATGCTTTAGATGGGGACCCTTGGGCCCTATCCTAAGCAATGGAGATCAAACAGGGTTTACTAACATGTTGGTTTCCTATTTGATCAAGCTGTGTTTGAGCAGGATTGATTGATCGATCCCGATTGAAGAAAGGGAGGCCACAAATGATGACCCACACGAACGTGCACCACTTGACGTCATTGATCGCACGAGTCATGGTTTTTAACCATGTATGGGAACCTTTTAAACTAGCATTGTGATTCTGCTATTCAGCAAAGATCCCTGACCAAATATTTGGTCACCAGACTGGACGTGCCACAACCCAAGGGATGTGATATCTGCAGGTTAAACAAGTATTTTAGGACTACTTCTACCTTTTAAAAACTTAGGCAGGCGTAAGATAGGTCAGAGTTCAGTTTGGTCTTGTTTGACTATAGGTCTGCTTTTATGATCTTCGTATTGGTAGTCAAGTATTAAACTCCTTAATGACACTGATGTATAAAGACTGGAGGAAGGAATACAGAACAGAAGGGTATTGGTTATAGAATAGATGAGATGGAAACGGCCACTATGCGTAAACTGTATCATTTTCCTAAACTGCTTATGTGAATGAGAATTTATTAATATTCATGGACAAATATTTAAAACTTTTTGATATTAGACTTAAGACACTTAAACTAAAGGTAATGTTTTTTCAGATCAGTATTTTAAGACACAACGCTGACTTCCTGTCCAGTAAATGCCATAAACAAAAAACTGCCTACTGCTGTTTTGTTGTCTCCTGTTGCGTAATGTACATTTTACACACAGCAGTAAGATGCACAACACCGCTCCCCAGATGTCACACAGGCGGAACTCGTATTCTGTGGTTTTGTGTTCATTATAGCAGGAGAGCAGTTGTGGTTTATCTCTTGTATAGTTTGTGGTTTAGAGATGGTAATGGGCCATTGCCAGCACCCTTAGACCTGAACTGTCTGATTTTTACGGACCCATGACACAAAGCTGTATACTATTATTATCATTTTTTTTCCTATTAAATTGTACATGGAATATGTTTCTCTCTTACCTAAAGTGACCTTTTTCTATGAGTGATGGGTCTTAGGCTAGGGCTACATTTTGCTAGGGTTACAATTGAATGCAGGTATTTTAGCGCAGTGCCCAAGCCTGTCACTGAAGTCAGTGGGTTATGACACAGCTGTCTCCACAGCCCATCAAAGCCCTCAATCAATCAGTTCGTCTCTCCGTCAAGTTTATGTTGACAGGGAGCAACATGTCAACATAAATGCGACAGGGGCTTGATATATGACCCGGTTGACATGTGCATGTTAGTTATACATCAGCCAATTGATTTAAAAGGGGCCGTTATCTGCTTTGCTCAGACCTGTCAAGTCTCCCATTTTGGCCGGGAAAGTCACGTTTTTATGTATCACAGATATTTCCCGGGTTCTTGAAATCGAGCTGATCTAGCAGGGAGACGGGCGTTATTCTCCCTGCTAATGTCCCACCCCACACATTATCAGCAGAAGCGCAGTGGGACATTAGCAGGGAGAGTAACGCCCTCTCCCTGCTAGATCAGCTAAAAGGCAGACGGACACCAGGAGTGACGTCACTTCCGGTACGTGGAACGCGGAAGAACCACAATTCACGATCACTGACGTCACTTCTTGTACGTCCCCTGGTGTGTAATTGGCCAAACTTGACAGGTATGGCTTTGCTATGTAGACCCGCAGAGAACGTGGCCCTAATGGGGGAGGTGCGTTTATTGAATGTGCTGACGTATGCTCATCCAAGCACCATAGTGTAGCCCTAGCCTTAAAAGAAGCCTTGTGTGTCAGTTATGTTGTTTTTTTAAATACATTGAATTTGGGTGAGGGAGAAATCCCTCATCACTCTGTGAGAATAGAGTTCATAACTAAAAACATCCCTGTGAGATCTACAGTGTTTAACACTCTAGCACCTAAAAAATATAAGCTCTGGGTATTTGGACACAAACAATTCCTTATTCTTGTTTCTCCATTCTCCCCCTCACATGGGACTTGGGTGTTTTCCAGCACTTGACCTGTATTGAAACGCATTGTGTTTCTGGTCTTTTTTTGGTCGTTCACCGAACAGGGTCCTCTCAACTGCAGGGGAAGACGGCATCGGGGAGACCCGATGCCTC
This sequence comes from Ptychadena robeensis, assembly GCA_036250615.1. Classification (NCBI taxonomy): domain Eukaryota; kingdom Metazoa; phylum Chordata; class Amphibia; order Anura; family Ptychadenidae; genus Ptychadena; species Ptychadena robeensis. The sequence goes on from CM070035.1 coordinate 28,257,819, forward strand.
CCCGGAAAGCTGCAGCGATTGTCTTAATTGCTGCAGCATTTCCGGGGTTTCGGCACCGCCCCGATCGTGTCAAGGTGACCTCCATGTTAATGGAGGAGCGCCGGCTTTCCCTCTCACGCAGCTGGTGTCAGTAATGACACCAGCTGTGTGAAGAGCAGCGGCGCGAGGCCGGAAATGGCAGGCAGTGTACTGTGTACACTGCCTTGATTGCCCGTACCGCGCTGTTGTAAATGGGCAGTGCGCTAGGGTTAAATCATTATTTCGGTTCTTTGGAGTGAATTTCCCTAGGTTATCTTGAGCAGGTTCTGTGTAGTTTGAACAGGCTTTACATAGTAGATGAATTTCATTGGGACAATGGCCAAGGAGTCCACAGACAACAAACCCTCTTGCTCAGTTCGAACATCTTTTACATCCGAGTTGTCCATATTGAGTCCTTGGGGACCAGATCTGGTCACTTTCAGTATCTCTGTAAAATATAGCAGTCAATGTATGGTGTCATTTAAATAAAACTGAAAAATATTCCAAAACCCTATTCGTATGTGACCATCAAGGACTGGTGTTGGACAGGTTTACATGGTAGGTGAATGAGGGGGATTGGTAAGGTAGTGCAGTGTTTTTCAACCTTTTTTGGGCAAAGGTCCCCGCCGGAAGTACGTCATCAGCAGGTGCCCCGCTGGAACGCAGATGCGTACCAGCAGAGCAAAAACACTGCCCCTGGTCTGTGGGGACGCGTGTTGCTAAGCAACCGTATCCTCACAGAGCCGGTCCGTGTATAGCACGGATCGGCTGTATAAGTCTTATAGTATATGTGTTATACACGGACCGGCACTGTGAGGATGCGGTTGCTTAGCCCTCCTATCTAGCTGCCTCTTATAGTATAAGACTTACACTATAAGAGGCAGCTAGATAGGAGGGCCGAGGGTGGGGTTAAAAACCCACGGCACACCAGGCAACATCCCGCGGCACACTAGTGTGCCACGGAACAGTGGTTGAAAAACACTGAGATAGTGTGAGTAAAGAGCCCCAGCACTTTTTAGTGTGCAACCCCATTTTATACAGGTATATCTGCATGTATTGTTTTTAAATACATCAGAAGGAGCTCAGCGATGCCTTTAAAGGGCTCCTCTTCAGACCACTTTCCAAGTTATAAATTATTATCCTTTATTTACACAGCGCCAACATATTACGCAGCACTGTACAATAAAGACATGGCACAGAAGATAACGCACAGGTACAGGTTATGACACAGGAGGAGTAGAGGTCCCGGCCCGATTGCGCTTACAATCTAATAGGTTGGGGAAAAGAGCCACTGCTGAATTCTACACAGTCTTGTGAAATTTCATAGCTATGGACAAAGTTGGATTTGGTTTTCGAATATTAACCTCCCTAGCGCACCGCCTGTACCGCGCCATTTTTAACAGTGTGGTACAGGCAATGGCAGCAGTGTACAAGGTACACTGCCTGCCATTTCCTCCCTCCCCCTCCCCCTTTCTTCACACAAACTTTGGACGAGATGGGCTCGTCATGAACACTAAGGAGGTTAAAGAAGCAGATGTTTGCACATACAGCCATTGGTAATTCAGTATATTAAGGGAAACCTGTCTTCTAAAATATTAATTTATACTCCCTTTAAAAGTATAGAATGAGCTATTTTTTCCTTTTGACCAGACCAGACCTGTCAACCTTTTGGTTTTGCCGGGAAAGTCACGTTTTTATTTGGCTTTCCCGGCCAAATCCCAAGAAAAAACAGATTTATCCTGGATACTTTAAATTGACTAAAGGCCCCCATACACGTCTAGATTTTCGGTTCAATCAACTTAAAAAGATCAACTTTTTGGTCAGGGAAATCGGTGATTCAAAGTAATCTATGCCAACTGTAGTAACGGATTTTTGATGAAAATTTTGGGGATCGGCTGAAAGCGGAATTGAATTTTAATACAACTGATTCAAAATTTCCAGCATGTCTGATCATTTTTCTAATGACAATTTTAATAATTTTAGGTCGATCTAACTATGTGGGCTGCCATAGATTTTCAATCAATCAACAAAAAAATTTAATAAAGTTGATTGAAAGAAAAATCTAGACATGTATGAGGGCCTTTACTCTCCCTGCTATTGTCCCACCCTGCATCTTATCAGCACAAGTGTGGTGGGATATAGGCATGGAAAGTAACACCCTCTCCCTGCTTAGATCAGCCAAGAAGTAAGCCCAACAGCAGAAGTGATGTCACTCCTGGCGTGTGGAACGCGGAAGAACCTAGATCCGTATACCGGAAGTGACATCACCACCTGTACGTCCCCTAGTTTTGTGTTTGTTTTTTTTCTTCAAACTTGACAGCTATGGACCAGGCCTTAAAAAGCATGAAGCAAAAATCTAGTAAAAGGATGGCTTCCCTCTTAACTTTTAAATGATACTCTGGACAGTGGGAGTAAAAATTTGGGTAATTATTTTATTAAGTGTGATCTGTCCACTTTGGGGAAATGTTTCTTCACTTCCTGTGCAAGAAATGGTCTGCAGGCTTATTATTATTATCATAATTTATTTATATAGCCCCAACATATTACACAGCGCTGTACAATAAATTAGAGTTGAGACAGCACACGAGATAACACACAGGTACAGGTTATGACGCAGTGGGAGTGGAGGACCTTAGAACAGCAGAGAATGGGAAACTATGACATGTATTTTTGTCTTTTTAAAAATCAATAAAATGTCTTAAATCAATAAATTATGTCAGACATTTTTACAAACTTGGTTTTCCTTTTTTTCCTCTTGAAGTGATAGGACAAGTCACTTGCAGGGGACACTGATGGCAAGTTAGAAGGCCTAAAAAAAAGCTCTGGCCCTCCATAACTTTTAAAGTTCTTCTGTATTGCTTATGTTAAAGAGCACCTAACCCTAGTGTACTTTGTGTCTCTTGCTGGGAATATTATTGGGAGGTCTGTCACTCCTCTTTACTCTTCTCTCCAACACCCCCACTGCAACACCTCTCTATACAAGTCTATGGACTTTCGTTTTTCCCCCCACTGATCGCATTGTATCTGGAGATTTTGGTGGCTGTGTGCATTACTGCAGCTATTAACCGCTACACAGGAAAAAACACGGAGACTTCCACAGATACGAACAGAGCAGGTGAGTACGTTGTTTTAGGACATTTTTTTTGAGGGGAAGGGGTTCTGAGTTTAGGTGCATTTTAATAGTTGTTTCAGGGCATTTGTTGAGTGTGTGATTATGGAAGGGTTGAAGGGTGAATTCTTATTTTAATTATTTTTGAAACTGATGTCACCACTGAATCAATATCCCTAACCTATTGATAAGTAAATTTTCAGGCCTTAATCCTATAATGTGTTAGAAGCTTAAGCATTGCATTAATACTTGGAAAGAAAGATAGAGAGATTTACATGTGAAGTCTGGTTTGTTCAGAAACCTAAATAGTGATCAGGGGTAGACAAACTTATTGACTCATGGGCTACAATTGGTTTTTAAATTTACATATGGGCTGGAAATTTAACCTATTGGGGCCATCTGGAAATTAAAACCGATAACATTGATAAATTGATATGCAAAATGGTCTTAAACCTAGCTCTGCATATGTTTTATTATCCTTCCTAGGTGCATCCGCATACTACACGGAGAGTGGAGACATGCACTTCCTCCTCCCTGCTGTGTGAGAAGCAGCGCTTGTGTTGTGCTCTGACGGCAAGTGCTCACTAGTGACATCTGGTGGCTGAAGCTGATATTGGAGATTGAGTTGAGATTACAGCTCCACACAACTTCACTTTCTCATTTAAACACTACTGTAAAAGGATTTTTTTTTTGCAATTTTTATTGTTACATTTATACAATTTGTGTCACTTGGATAATCACAAGGAAACAATTACTAGAAAAAGGTTGCAGTTAGGGGTGTCAAATTGGGAATGTAAATTACTAATTAAAAAAAGGGGATGAAAACCGTAGTAGGCATATGTAAGGGTTAAATCTGACAAGAGAAAAGTTGCACTACTGATATATATACTGAGATCTGGGAGTTCCAACAGTGTTGTACTGTGAGAGTTACACGTGACCCAAAGCCAGCTGGTGACCTGTGAATGAAGACCCCTAATCAGAGGCTCAATTAGGAACAGGGAGGTTCATCTGCAGCAGAATCTACCATGCAGGAGGCTGACACAGAGGATAATGAGGGAGACCACCCTACATATGGGGTGAGTACCAAACACCATCTCCTGGTTCTCATCTGAGGAGCTCACTAAAAGGTTATGTGCACCCATGTATGTGTGTGTATATATATATATTTATACTGCCAGGGAGGTCTCTAGAAGGAGACCGTATATGGCCCACGGCCATAGTTTGCCCCCATCTGCTATAGATGTATCCTCTGGGACTGCTTACTCTATTGAAGCAAATTAGTTCCTGGGATACAAACATCCTCAGTTCTTGGTCGTTTTCAGTGACATGGCGTCAGGTGAATATGATATGCCACAAATAGTATTCAGGCAATCGCCCCTACAGATAACATGGTTGTCAGTGATTGACAACTGCCCACACCATGTGCGCAACCAATGCACACTGCGGCGCGGCTCTGGTTTCGTACGGCTGACGACCCTTAAGGCCCCCATACACGTGTCGGATTC
>CM070035.1:28274943-28294234 GCA_036250615.1 Ptychadena robeensis
CAGCCCTCAGAATGTTCTGGGCTTCTTCTGTTGATTCTCCCTGGAGTACCACAGCCTCAGTACTGGATCCAGTCCAAACATCACCCTGTCACAGGTTCCAGCAGCTTGGTAACAGCTTCTGAAACAATTATCCCTATGACTGGACCCCTTCTCTGCCCTCGGGAATCAGAGCTGTTGTATATAATCCTCAATAAAACTGTAAATAGCCCCCTATCAGCGTGCCTGGACTTGGCTTATTGGAGTGCAGAAGGTGTTCGGTGGCCGGACAAGAGGACATCCACCTCAAAGAATCTGGAGTCGTGAGTAGTTTCACAAACAACACTCGCACAACACTTCAAAACCACCCCGTGACCCCATACAGCAAGCAAAGATCAAATGCAAATAGGAAGTGATGCAAAAAATCTGCATGAGATCAGCGACACTAAAATAAAACAGAGAATGGAAAATGGTAAAAAATCATGTTTGTTGTGTAGTAGCAAAACTAAATATCATCCACCACACAGAGTTTACATCTCCTTTAGATGTGTAATATGGCTGACATGTTGATGGCAAACAATGAAGTTCCTAATGGAAAATGCCTGTGTTGTTTCTCACACTATTGTGGTGCAATGTATACTACGGATCACGCGGTCCATGGGAGCTGAGCAGCATTCCTTATTGTTGTTCTATTTCTGATGTCACGATGGCCCCACCTCTCATGGAGACAGCTCAGGTTTTGGTGAGGAACAGGAAATTCAGGTCTATCCCTGACATGGAGGCGTATATCACTCAGCCGAGCCACCGCCGAGCACACTATAGCAGCAACAAATGACCGCGACATGACCTATAAGTTCAACATAGAATGGGAGCGCTCCATATACGCAAAGTGATCCTGATGTGCTTGGCTTGTGTTCATCTGGCTTTTACAGGTAAGATTTTCTGTGTATGAACTGACAGATATGTGAGATCTCAGTCCTTGTATCTCCCAAAAGATGGCAGCCCTAAGGGGGGTTTCCACATACGTCAGGACCCCCTCCGCTATGCGCAATGCTTGGTGGGGATCCCGACGGAGCACATAGACTTTACCTGCTCGGCGGATGTCTGAACACAGCATCCGCCGAGCAGGTAAAGTCTTTATGCTCCGTCTGATGCAGAGGCTCAATGTACTCCAGTACGTTCAGCCTTTCATCGGCTGAGTGGCTCATCATTGTGAGAACACAGGATCCACCGAGCAGGTAAGTGACCTCCGTCTGGACCTCCCACATAGCAATATGCTTAGCGGAGGGGGTCATGACAGATGTGGAAACCCCCCTAACACTACATCTACTGCAGTTAACTTTTATTGTATACAGGTAGGATATTCTATTTCTAATCTGTGGATGTGTCCAGAAATACAAGCCATGCCGGCGCACACTGCCTCTCCTCCCGTCACCGCTGTGCAGTCCTCCTGACAAGGCATACACATAATACAACGCATACAACATACTAATTTTTGTCACCCGTTGTACTCGCAGTACACAGTACACCGTACACAGTAGACCAGCATCATCCATGCCAGGATTTTGTGTCCACCTCCTGCAGACATAGGGAGATGTAGAGTGCACTCACAGGTGGTACGGCATCTGGTAATGGTCCTCAGGCATCTCCTCCCCTATATGACCCCGGATGTGTTGTGTCTAGCATTGAACCATTGTGTATGACCCCTGCGTTGCTTTTAGACGACTCTTCTGGTGTTGATTGTGAATAATCAAATTGCAAATTTTAATTTTGCATATCCGCACTCTTCGCAATTCGCGAATATAATGCTATATCTTCATGATTGTGAATATTCAAGTTTTTTACATCAGTTGTGTTGATCGCGAAAATATGCAAATATCAGCATTTTTTATTATGGAAATTTTTTTCAGTAAAGGTAATAATGACTAAAGATCACAAATTCTCAAATTTGTTGTGGATATTAGGCGAAAATTTTTCGATATTATGCGAATACGAATATTGCCTATGCTGCTCATGACTACTGGTTAACCCCTTGGATCCGGTGTCTGATGGACCTTGTATTTAACCTTTGGCTCTGTACTCACCACCTAGGGGGTCCCTGGAGAGTTTCATTGGTCTCAGCTCTCAGGTGGGATACTTTCTGCGTCTAAGTCCTGGAGGCACCTGAAGTCGGGTAGGCATATCGAGCCTCCTGTTCAAGCGGGGGCTTGACTATAGGTGAAGACTGCAGTGGAGATAGGGGTATCCGATCTGGGATATCTGACCCTCAGAGACACTCAGAGATACTGATATAACACTGACACTGAGAAAACTGGTGGTTGAACTACAGGTACAACATATAACTTAATTGCATTTATTTGGAGTTGTACATATATTTTGTTTTATTATGAACTTATCATAATCCCATTCATACAATATTTGTACTATCTGTCACTATTATAAATTAAATATTGCTTAAGCCGGCCATAGACGTCTCGATGTCGGGCCGATTTGTCTGCAGATCGACCGTGCATGATGACGTGCGTGCACACCCTTTCTGTGTCGATGTTTACTTGGATGGGGACGGTTTGATATTCACTATACAGCCATCAAGAACAGATACAATACAGAGTCTTGGGATAGGCAGTGAGTACATCAAACACAAGAATTGGTGATAATAGTGAAATGTGCTATGGTTGGAAGAGCATTACGGTATACATAAACTAATGGAACGCCTAGAATGCACGCCTAGAAAACAAAAAAAGTTAGTTTTTTTAAAAACACCCCCTATATTTTATTATTTTCTTTTCATTTACATCCTCTGACTTGATGCCTAATTTATGCAGCATTCTTTGCACTATAAGACGTATGGTTTCCCCCCAAAATTTGGCAGAACATACATGAATCTTCTATTGCGAATGCGTGACAGCCATGTATGGTTACGGTTGGTCACGCCTTCACAATCCCCCTGGAGCATACGTGTCAAGTTTCCTCGTCGGAGACCCGGGGGGCGTACTGGAAATGACGTCAGTGACATCACTTCCGGTACATGGATCGTGGTTCTTCCGCGTTCCACGTACCGGAAGTTACGTCAATGACCACCCGGTCTTTTGGCTGATCAAGCAGGGAGAGGCCGTTACTCTCCCTGCTAATGTCCCACCTGCTTGTACTGATAATGTGCGAGGTGGGACATTAGCAGGCAGAGTAACGCCCCCCTCTAGAACAGCTCGATTTCAAGAACCCGGGAAAAATCAGTGATTTCTTGAAATCGGGATTTGGCCGGGAAAGCCACATAAAAACGTGACTTTCCCGGCCAAAACGGGAGGCTTGACAGGTATGCCCTGGAGCTATGTACTGAGCTTAGCCACGGCAAGGAAGCTGTCAAAGCTGTAATTATGAGTGGACTAAAGGCCCCCACACACGCACCGAGTGGGGCCCAACAGATCAGCTATGGCGTCATCACGCTGCACTCTGTCATTCACAGTATCGGCGGGCACCCTTTGTTTCCATTGAGATTATCGGACATGTCAGTTCTCTGGCTGACCGAGCTTTGGGGTGACAGGGATCTGTCGCCCCATGTGGGCACCCTCGATCGGCAGCCAATTTTGCCGCCGCTCAGTGCGTGTGTGGCAGCCTTAAAGCAACCACTCATATACAGAGATCTGCAGAGTGGGATCAGGAGGTGGGAAAGTCCCTGCTCTGACAGCTTTTCTACCTCCTTTAATTCCTGCTCTGCCAGTTGAAAGACAGAAAAAAAAGCAGTTCCTGGTAATGACAAATGCTTTGGTATTTGGTTTTTTTTATTTGTTTATTGGCACTGGAAGAACACAAAAATGCAGAGGAAACAATACAATAAAATTGCCTGGAGAAAAACTTTGGCATCCTCAAATCCCCCCTCCGATTCTGCCTTCTATTATCAACACCATGTTATAATAGGGCAGATCAGAGGTCAAATGTAAAAGTAAAAAAAATTGCCAGTTTATCTTTAAAAAATCCATTCCGCTCCACCTCCCCTGTGACTTGCCACAGCAGCGGCCCCAAGGAAACATGGGAAATTAGACATCTACTTTCCCATGTCCCCATGTGCCCACAGCCAGCCACATCTGAATCGCGGCGCCTTACCTGATTCAGATCCGGACTGGTAGATAGAGCAAGACCAGAAGAGTCTCGCTCCTCCATCTTGAATCCTGGAAGACTGGACACTATAGTCATGGTGGCGTGGGAGTGAGCAGCTAGGAAAGTATTTCTTTTTTCTTTTTAGGGGTCGCTGTCCCTGGACAAAGACCCGATGTGTAATATGTATGTTTTTTTTTCGAGTTAAGACAGCACACCCGTTGGAAGTGATTACTGTTATAACTTGATATGATAAACTTTGCATGAACTTTACTCACTGCTATGTAGAGGTCTACGAGCTATTTGAAAAATAAATACGTTACAACTCAGACTGTTGTTTCACTAAGCTCAGGTTTACGCAACAATAATTACAGGATTATTGTATTGCAACATGCATTGTTATTAGATATTGTAGTGTTTGGCCATCAAGTCTTCTTTTCCCAATGCTAATGTATATTTCAAATTTTCTGGGTACAATGGCATTATGAGAAACCTCATTCATCCAAAGCATTTCTCTACGACAACTTCATATTTTGTGGTCTACTGAAATTAAAATGCAAAATGTCAGATGAACATGTTTTGCTAACTTAGCATAGCAATCCAGTTCTAATATCTAAAGGTAGCCATACATGGGCCGATTTGTTACCGATCGATTCCTGAACCGATCAATCCAGGTGAATGGGAATCGGCGATTGGTCGGATTGGGAATCGATGCAACAATACCCTGGGAATCGTGGCCGATTTGGACACGAGCTGATCTCCAAAATGGCCGATTCCACAAAATCCATCGATCGGAAAGCCTGCTGCATAGGCAGCTATGGGTCCACCAATGTACTCCAATTGCCAACCCATTTTTAGTCGATTCCGATTTTATTTGGTCGATTGTTCAGGGTGTGCAGAAACAGATTGATCTCTGATCGATCACCGATCGATCTTGTGAACGGGCGCAGTGATCGATGTATGGCTACCTTTGGAGAAGTGGTTGCAAAACTCTCCTTGCAGGGCCCCCCTTTTCTATTTAGGAACATTGAGTCCCCCCTCCCCATTCAAACACTGGTTCAGAATGAGGGCCCGCACCCCCCCCCAGAATACCTTTGCGCCCCCCCATTGGGAACCACTGTCTAACGGCCCCCATACACCTTACAATCTTACCATACAATTTCTGTACAATCAACTATTCTTCTACCAAAACCATGTGAGGACCTTTCTAAACCTTACAATCACTATGTGTTACATCATGGAGGCCACTATACTACGGAGTTGTTGGTAGATCTAATGGAAATTGTATGGATTGATCTAAAGGTGTATGGGGGGCTTTAGACACACAATGTCTATAAGAGCAATAATATGCAACCATTATCATATTCACCACTTCTCATTTCCAGAACTGGCTCTCTCACCATCCTTGGTGCCATCCAGACTATTGGGTTTTGCACCAATTGGGTTTTGTGCCATCAATGTAGTGTTCCAAATTGGTTGTTACTATGAAAATGCCTCATTTGTTTTACGGACGATCGACTGCTGGATCTTTGCATGTATGGGGGGCTTTAGCCTGTAACATGGGAGCTGTTCAAAATAATCTGCTCCTTAAAACTTGAATTTCCCACGAGGACTGTATAGGAGGCTTGAGGCCTTTCTATGAAATGGCAGAGCAATTCCCAACGGCTGGCGCAGTGAGTGGCCTTCAAGTTGGAAACCTTTCCCTAAGGGCTTGTTTCCATTGTACGTCGGGACCCCTACACTAAGCCTATACACTTAGCGGGGGTCCCGACGTATCCCACAGACTTTGCCTACCGGCGGATGGTCTGTTTACACATCCGCCGGTGTAAAGGCTGAACCTACTCGACTAGGTTCAGCCTTACACCGGCAGATCGGCTCAACGCAATTAAGACAGACCCGTCCGCCGAGCAGGTTAGTCTATCTGTTACGTTGGGACCTCCCGCTAAGTGTGTACGCTTAGCGGAGGGGTCCAACCGCAATGGAAACAAAGCCTAAGACTTTACCCCGCAGACCCCTTTGAGCTAACGTGCCCCCTTTATTGACTGTTTCAATAAAGTTCCTTTGCCAATGTAAACAACCAACACCATGTCCACACATGTAGTGCCTTCGTATGAATAGACCACATATCAAAACAATGTCTATTTAAGGGCTCTTTCACACTATATGCATTTTTAAAGGCGTGCGTTTCTGCATATATACAAAGAAGAATGGGTTATTCACATTACATATGAAAAATGCATAAAAGAATAATAAAAATGCATATAGCATGGTGTTTTTAAAAACGCATGCGGAAGCATTGTTAAAAACACAAAGCATGCAGTGTGAATGGTAACATTGTTTTTTTTTCAAAATGCGCACAGTTAAAAAAGTTGTTAAAGAAGTGACCCTAAACCCTTGCATAGGGACATTCATTTCCATTTTCCTGGGGAGCCAGACAGCAATGTGCTTTCTTTCTTTTTTTTAAAACATGTTTCTCTTGTAGAGGTGAATAGCTCGATCTGAGACAGTAAACTGCTTGGTGCTAAACTGGTTCTTGAGGTATGGACATATGTTTTGTTAGCCGCATCACCATCTTTACTGAAACTAGTGTATACAGTTTGCTCAAGAAAGAATGCTGGTCATACTTCTCGTGGTTTAAATATTTTCTCAACTGCCTGCCAATTCTCAAGCAGATACTTTTTCATAAGACTAAAGCAGGGAACATACATGTAGATATGGGACAGATCGATGGCCCCTTCAAACGTTGTGTGTGCTCATGGCCATCTATCTGGCCCATATCATATGCGGCCATCCCTGTTTTCGAGCAGGACCAATCAATCCTGCTCGAAAACAGGGATATCGTACATGACTGTAAACCACGGTTGATGTGTCTCCAGCTCCTCCGATATCTGACAGCAGGGAACATGTAATGTCTCCTATATCGAGCCGTGTGTTCCCTGCTTTAACCGCGCGTGCTCTCGGTGATCCGTCGCCAAAAATCAGGTGCTGATCTTAAGCTGGCCATGCACCTTCAGATTTCTCTGTCAGATTTCCTTTAGATCAGATCAAATCAGATCTACCAACAACCATGTAGTATAGTGTCCTCCCTGATAGAATACATAGTGATTGGAAGGTGTAGAAAGGTCCTCATATTACATGGTTTTGGTAAAACAAAATCTGATCTAAAGGAAATCTGACAGAGAAATCTGAAGGTGTATGGCCAGCTTTAAGCTTAAATAACTTAAATCGGCAGCCAAATCGATCTAAGCCATTACGGACGTGTTCGTAATTCTTAGATCGGTCTGATACTTTATACAGCGACACAGTGTCCCCATCTAAAGTATGGCAGCTCCTCAGCTCCGTGCTGAGGAATCAGCTGCCTGCTTCTGAGGGGGGAAGGGGGGGGCAGCTACCTTCCCTCTAGGCTGACACACAGCACAGCCGGCTGGTGCTGTCTGCCGCGTCTCCCTAGCTGACGACAGGAGCAGCTAGAGAGACCCGCCAGACAGCGCTGGAACACAAAGGGTGCCTGGGCCGATTGTGTCCCGATGTTTCTGCTGATTGACCACGCGTGATGACGTCATCACACACGGTCGATCGGCCAGAACATTGGGTCACAATCTATACGTGTATGGGGTGCTTAAGGCAGTTTAGGAGTTCTTTATATTAACTACCTGCATCTTGGCTCTAACCTCAATCCAGGAGTCTATTACCCCTCTAACCAAAATGTTGGTACTCTCGGAGTTTAGGGTCAAACTCCTACATTGTGTTCACAATTCTAAACTATCCTGGAAGGTTAGAGTTGACATCCCAGATGTTGTGAAACCATGAGCTATCTATGCTCCAAATTTTCCACAAAAATCAATACTAAAAAAATCCACTTCTCCGTGAATTTGGTTATTACCGGCAACTTTCTAAAGCCCCCCATACACCTTAAGATCGATCCACACAATTTCCATTAGATCTACCAACAACTGTGTAGTATAGTGGCCTCCCTGATAGAATACATAGTGATTGGAAGGAATAGAAAGGTCCTCATTATACATGGTTTTGGTAGAACAAAAGTTGATTGTACAGATATTGTATGGAACAAAATCCAATTGTTCCCTCAGATATTGTATGGAAAGATTGTAAGGTGTATGGGGGGCTCAGTGTATGATGGTCTGCTGGTTAGTATCTCTTGTAACCCAGAGTTCACCAGCCTTTGGTGTGTTTTGTTTGGTCTCCTGGTTTATTGCTCTTCCCATTGCAGTCAGCAGTAGCTGGCTTTATACCTGCCCACTTACTCTGCCCAGTTGTATTGCCTAGCAAAGAAGAAAACAATGCTTGAACATCAATAATAACCTGATAAGATTATTTACAACATCTACTCTACAAATATATATGAAAACTGTGCATGTTTCAGTGCTAAACAAATAGATGAAAATTAACCATATGTTGCCACTTAAAAAAAAACACTTACGATTTTGTCAAGTCATCCACCACTAAAGTCGTAGTCAAGCCGACTAGTAGCTTGATAACATCATCACACAGATGCAGGGGAGGGGGGGGGGGGGCACAAGAATCCAACAATGAACAACTTTTATAAGTTTTCTGTAACAATAACAGTCAACATGACAATAAAGCAAAACAAAACATAGGTTAATATCCTGATGGCTGTGTATAACGGTTGTACTTTTGTTGTACTAAAACACAGACTTGCAGATTGTGCAGGTCACCGTGCGGTTTGTGTGATCTAGAGTAGTGTTGAGCAGCATATTGTATACTTGAATTAGCGTAATTTCGTGTATGTACATGGGAACATTCGAAATTCGATTAGACTGTATTTCATTGCCTTCCATTGCGCGCGCCCATTCGCAATTATTCGCGATGCAGCTTTACAGCCTCTCTTCTTCATTCTGTGATCAGCCAATATGAGCGCTGTGTGTGTTGCGCGTATCCGTTCACAATGCGCACAAATATGTGTGATGTATGTCGGTAAACAATGTTGAAGCATTATATGATGAATATACGCCATTGCGAATATCCAAGCGAAACATGTGAACATGTGTCGGTGTAACCCAGGGACAGGGACTGCATTGTGTATACCAGTGCTCATTCGACCCGCCCCATTCGCCGGCCAGAAGAAGATCTAAATTCTTCCTCCGGCAAGATCAGAACCTGCGAGATCGTGCCGGAGGAAGAATCTTTTCACTACAAGACCGACATGAAGCCGGTCTTGTAGTGAAAATACCAGCTCAGGAAGTGAAGTCAGTGACGTCACAGCCCGCTCCCGCAACCAGGAACTATACGTTCCAGGATGCGTTCCAGGGACCGGATGTGACGTCACTGACGTCACATCCGGTTTTTCCGATTCAAATTCCCCGCCTAGAGGCATGATGATTTATTTAAACATTAGTGTTTACACAAGTAAAACACACCAATTTCAGGGATCGTTTATAGTGATCTAATGAACAGGAACTCAAATAACAGATATCCATTTTATGTGTTTATATTTTCTAGAACAAGATTGGCTTCCACCTCCAGAAAATGTCTTCATAACGTCCGTCAACCTGGTCCATTTTTTACACTGGGAACCACTACCAAAGTCCTGGCAGAATGTAACCTACTCCGTCCAGTCTCAAGGGTACGAGCGATAAGCATTTTTGGGGGGGGGGGGGGGGGGGGGGGGGGGGTATGAAGGCAATGAAGCTATTTTAAATAGTGATCAATGTATAAGAAATATAATTGTATTACTTGACTTATCCTTGTGGTCAAAGTAATATAAAATGGAATAATCTTGTTCAGTGTCGAGGAAGAATTTCTGCTAGCAATTTAATGTGTGCATATAAAAGGGTTTATAAGCATTCAGAGAGATCAATGGTGTTCTCTTCGAGTTACTCTTCGATTTTAAACTACTAAATCTCAAACCCAAAAACAAATGTTTGTAAGAATAGCTGTCACTACCTTGCAAGCAGGGGCGTTTTTTTTTCTGATGCGCAAATGTCTCCCCCACAGCGCGGTCACCTATCTGAATGCCCACCTGGGGAGAGAAAAGGAGTAGAGGAGACTCACAAACAACCCCCCCACCATGAGCACCCACCGGGAGTAACAAGAGGAGTAAAGGGGGGGGGGGGCAGCCATCAGAGGGGGTGCCCAGGGCGCCGAACTCCCTAGGACTGCCCCTGCATGCAAGAAATGCTGTCTGCTACTTGCAGTTGATTTGGCATGTGTGACACATTGACCACAAGCTCACCTGTGTTAGGGCTTGTCCCCAAAGGCGAAGTTGGCCGCGCATGGCGTCCGCCTGGCAGCCGCTTCCATTCATTTCAATGGGCTTGTCCCCACTTGCGCAGCTGCTCGCGGCTTTTGAAACGCGGTCACCCAGGTTTTGGCACCCTGCGGGGCTGGCGGCTCACAGGACCGATCCGCCCCGCGGCCAGCTTCGCCTGTGCCCTTTCTGGGCAGAGTGCTGGATGGAAGATATGGGGGCCGCAGTATCTCAGATTCCCATTCTGATGTAGAACCAGCACTGATTTAATTGCAGGGAACTACTATGTTCTTCAGCTGGGGGTTTATTAAGTTCTGTTCTGGGACTGGTTTTACTGGGAATCTGCAATTCCCAATTCCTGGTCCTGTTTTCTGGAGGCTCAAAAGCCCATCTAGGTCACCTGCTGTTAGTATCAGGGGCTGCTGTGTGTGTGATACTTTGTCTGAACAGTTAAAAGCTTTGCTTAGAGGACGGGAGGCTGCTGATTTATTTTTAACGTTTCTGTTGCTGCTGCCAACCCCTGTGAGGGTTTCTTTTGTTTTTAAACTTTTATTGCTCCAATAAATACAGGCAAACCCCCAAAAAAGGCCTGGCTTTGTGGAGTTGCTTCACGGAGTGCCCCATTAAGGGCTGAACCCCCTCATGTGGTAGTGTATTCTGCAGGTGCATAGTAAGTGCAGAGTCACTGGTCATACACACAGGGTAGTCCAAACAAGGTATCCAGAGGGGTCCGGCAATAAGTGTAGTCCAATCCAGGCAGGGTCAGAGCTAGCAGTAGACAGAATGATCAGCTACAAAGTAAAGTTCAGAGTCCAAAGTATCCAGAGTGGTCAGGCAAAAAGTGTAGTCGGGTCCAAGCAGGGTCAGGGCAGGTAGCCGACAGACAATGTAGAGTCCAAATAATCAGCAAAACAGATTTCAGTATACTACACACTATCAAAGGCTATGTCTGTGCAATCTGCCTGGTCGGGTGGAGGGCGCACCGATGATGGGCAGGAGGGGATGAGAAACGCCTTGGTTCTGTAGCCCAAACAATGGCAGCATAGTAATGGTATCAAGCAGCATATTCTCATACAAATAAATCTGATTAATAAATTAAAGAACATTAGTGCGAACACACTGATCCAGGTCAGAATGTCAACCAAATCCTAGGACTTCTCCGGCTGCTTTAACTTACTAGTATATCCTGAACTAATGCCAAGGACATGCCCAGATGAGTAATAAGGAATGTGCACACCTCTCCCTCCCTGCCAGTGCATAGATAATACCCAGAACAAGTTAATAAATCTCAGGGATAATATATGCTGGACAAGCTGCAACAAGTGCTTTAGCATAGAATTAAAGAACCTCTGATGCCCTCCTTTACTATTGTAGAGAAGAATTTAAGCAACCACTGCAACAATTCTCAACTGAGCTGTAAGTGTTAGGCTATGTTTCAATGGCGTCAAAACGCATTACATTCAATTAGCATGTTTCCACGTGTGTTGATGTAATGTGTTAAGCTTCATTGAGCTAAAATCAACGTAGATCGCTACATCAACATTAATGCAACAGAGCCTAACACAAGTAGTCATTAGTCAGTGAATTGAATCCGTTACCAGAGGATGGGTAACCGCTGGTAAAAGACGGTTTTCCCTCACGTCCAGCCTTTACAATCATCACTTCCGGGACGTGAAGGAGCAGAAGAATAGGCAGAAAGGTCCCTCTGTCTGTAACACATGCCTTAACGCTTGTCTTTCAGGATGTGCATGGATGTCCTTATGCATCATAGATGCCTTAGATGGAGGGACGGACTCATGGACGCCATGGAAACGGCCTTAGATCTCCGGATCATCTTTGTTCTCATGTCATTCATGGTCAGCAATTAGAGATGGTCGATTTTGAGTTAATTGCAAAGCCCCAAAGCATGGTATCATCACCAAACTTGCTGGAGATGTAGAGAAGGGTTGGGGGTATACTACAAAAAAAGAAAGTATGTCTCTAACACAAACAGTTTTTGCACAAACTAAGTTTAAAATCAAGTCAACATTTAAAAAATCGGAATTTCGACGTAGTTTTTGAACTTAATTTATGCAAAAACGAAATGTGCTAGAGCCATACTTTTTTTTTCAAATGTTCCCACAACCCTTTTCTATATCTCCAGACATTTTTGTGATGATACCATGTTCAGGGGCTTTGCAATCAGCTCACAAAGATTCGACTAGTCAGCATGTAGATCCTGGACTTAGATGCCGTAAGGGTATGTAATCCACTGTTTAGGTTGGTGTGGCACGTCTATGTCGCCCAAACAGTGTATTACTCGTTGTTTGCACATGGCATGCCGGCAGTTTTGAGGCCCGATCCTGTTCAGGTGCGGCTTTTCTGTGTTCCACTGACGCGTCCATTGTACTAGGATTTGTTTATAACTAGTACACAAAATGTTTACATTGCTTGCAGTCATTGGGTGGTACATGGACAACAGTGATCCTAACTGGGATTATTCTTCAGCCTGAGAGTCTAAGCTAATGAAGACTAAGACCTTTTAATCTTTAGTCCTTAAAGGCTTATTTCTTTATAATGCCAAAGCTTTAAAAAAATGATTTTATACATTATTACATTACTTGGTTTCACTATGGATTTCTCCATTTTGTTTTCACAGCGAGTTTGAGCGTTTACATCAAAATAATAGCTGGAATGATGCTGAATGCCTATATATTCCTGAACACCAATGCAATGTTACTTCTGATGTAGCTACTAATGTTCAGTACGCATTTCGCGTTCGATCAGAACAAGGAGGGAAGCCAAAATCTGAATGGAGTGAATGGACTGAAATGGAAAACAGGTTCCAAAGAATAGATAGTGAGTATAATTTTCTTCTCCTTTTCCTTTGTGTCTAGCAAAGTCTATTTTTAGAACAGCAGTAACTGGCAATTAAACTGGTGAAAGTCCCTTATCTCTGCCCGCATGGGTAGCACACGGAGCATTGAGTAATGCTTTCACCAGTCACATAACTGTGAGATTCTTGAAACACGGTGATACTGTATCCATTGGCAGCCAAAGTTACTGTCTACTTTAAGACAACAGCCCATAACTCACCTGGGGACAGAGGGTATATAAGTGGGTGCTCTCCCACCAAAAAGTTGCCTAGGGAGGTCTACTTTAGCATGTGGGCAGCCGGTGAGATCAACAGCAAGACCCAGCTACAAGGGGCAGCGAACAGAGTAGAACGCGTAGTGCAGACCTGATCACCTGTGGGGCACCTGCCAATGTTGTGACACTGTAGCCCATGACCCTCACAAGTAACAGCCCTTTGTAGCCGTACTGCCACTGGTCTAAATAAGTCACATTTAGCTAAGTGTGACATTGCTCAGCCTTAAGCTGGCCATACACTTTAAGATTTCTCTGTCAGATATCCTTTAGATCTGCCAACAACTATGTAGTGCCGGGTCCTCTGGGACTGAATGCAGGTAGACTTGATTGTTTAGAAAGTCCCTCATATTACATGGTTTTGGTAAAACAAAAGGAGATCTAAAGGAAATCTGACAGAGAAATCTAAAGGTGTATGGGGGCCCTAAGCAGGATTACCCTTGTATGTTGATTAGACCCCCTGGATAGAATAAAGAAAAGATAAAGGCCAACCTTAAGCCTGGCACCGTGCCGTCGGTCGGCGGCAAAATCGGCCGCCAATCGCCGTGTGCCCACATGGGGCGACAGAACCCTGTCGCCCCACAGCTCGGCCGGCCAGAGAACAGACATGTCCGATGTTCTCTGGCCCATGCCATTAACTTCAATGAAGACCGGCGTCTTCATTGAAGGTAATGGCCGGCACACAAAGGGTGCCCGGCCGATTAAAGCAGCCCCAGAATGCAACGTGATGTAGTCATCACGTTGCATTCTAGAGCTCATCGGAGCTCGTCTGTCTGCACCCGTCTGTGGGTGTATGGCAGGCATTACACACATTGATTCTTTACTTGTGAGTCAATTCCAAGAGCGCTCCTGTGTGTGACCTGTCACTTGTGCAGACTCTCACCCCCATGACTATCAGGCAATATGGAAGCATCTGAAAGATGGACGCTCAGAAGATGCTATCCCATAAGAGATGGTCATGAATGAAAACTTTACTCCATGCATACCTCAGTGAACAAAAATATATGTGGTTTCTATGTAACATATAATTGAACCTCATTATTGCCATTTCTCACCAACTAGTTCTAGCAGGTAACCAAAACTAATTACAGCACGGCACAGCAGCATTGCCTGTGTGGCTTTGCCTAAACTTGCTTATGAGTACTGGTGGTAACATTACAATAGGTATGCCAAATTAATTAAATAATATTTTGGACATTTAAATGTATATTACCCAGAAACTGATGTCATATCTTTTATTGCTTGACTGAATGTATTTATTGCTAAACTAGAACTTCAGCCAAAAACTGTGACACCCCAGCTGTCTATTTTGGGCAGTCACCCATAGGGAGAACATGGGGACTGTTGTCAGTGATTGACATCCCCATCATATCAGCTGCGAAGAAACAGCACCCCTAAAAACCGCAGTTCAATGCAAACTAAATATAGCCATTAACAATTCTATATTTTGACCAAAAAAAAAAATCTGTCTATGTGGATTGTACGAAGTTGATTCCTGCCCAACTGATATGATCGACCCAAAGTGATCGATAACTTACAGAACATAGATCAAAAAGTCATCAGTTGAACGTATACATGTTGTTTTTTTGGTCCATGCCTCTTGTGACGGTACAATCGATCAATGTTTGATTGGTAATCGATTTTTTTTATTGCACAATATGATTGAATCGACACTCAAATCCCAAAATCAACCTGTATATGGCTACCTTTAGATATACTCCTGATGTTGAGCAGGTTTCTGGTTTGAGATAAAATAAAGACATTGCCATTTGTTTGATAATGTTGCATTTTATATATCTCAGTGACCATGTGGTGTACTGGAGCATGCTGTAGTAAAAGGATAATTTTGCCCTTGAAGCCTAATGCTAGGCATACATGGCTTGATGCCCATATGATCGAGGGGCTGTTTAAGCGCAGCGCGATGATGTAATTGTGCTGCACTCAAGCTTCTTCGATATCGAGCCGTAACACTTCAGCATCATCGATCCCTTTCTTTGAATGGGGATCCTTGTGGAAATCGAACAATCCGTTGGCAACATGTTGGTTATCTGTTCAACCAAGCTTTCTCAAAGCAGGTAGATTGATCCCACTCGAAGAAAGAAAGAATTCAATAAGCGAATTCCCTCTCAACAGACTTTTATAAAATATGGCGCTAAGATAGGGCTTTATTTGTTTTGTCACCAGGTGATATTGAGAGTTGACACAAAGGGTTAGACAATGCAAGATATTGTCGCTGCAACCAAGTTGCTTACACGATAGTTCTCTTATAAGACACAAAGCTCTTACTACCAGCAGGATACAACAACCTGGCCAGTTTGTTCTCATTCACTGCAATGTGTGATATTGATTTTATCTCATTCACTACAT
The DNA here is from genome assembly GCA_036250615.1 of Ptychadena robeensis. Lineage (NCBI taxonomy): Eukaryota > Metazoa > Chordata > Amphibia > Anura > Ptychadenidae > Ptychadena > Ptychadena robeensis. Next base: position 28,290,734 of record CM070035.1, read on the forward strand.
ACCTGTCATAATGCTAAACAAGTCAGACTGGCAAAAAGAACGCATGACATTTAGATAAACAAGTTTTGCTGAATATTGGCTGATAGTTAGATAGTGGCTGAGGTTTCATTACTATAAACGAGAACTCCATAAGTTTTAGTACACACATAGGACACCATTACCAATAGTAAAAGTCATCATTAACAAAAAAGTAGTATTGACAGTGGTTGGGGTGCTAAGACCTAAGTTGAGGTAGAAAAGATGGTTAATGGCATTGGCAACAAGAAACTGTAACGACACAGGAGACAACCAAGGTGACTCTGAATATAGCACTCCTCGTCGGCAGAAGGGGCAGCGGCGGGCAATACGCCGACCCACGTACTATTGCGCTCCGCGGCTGTACATAAGCCGGTGCTGGCACCTGAAAGGTAGGTCCGGCAGAGGGCACAGGGCAGACTTGTCTTACATCCTCAATCCACCTCTTCCGGGTGGCTCTCTTTTATCTCCTCAGAGGGCCTAGGGGCATGCTGGGGCACGGTCCTAAAGGGACCTTCACACTGTGCACACCCATCCACCCCACTACAAAGCAGTTAGGGTCCGTTCCTCCCTGCAGTGTACAATGGCTTCTCACATGTGGACACAACACTAACAACAGAACCTGACCTCTACATATTAGAATATTTACAGATTTTTTCTATTTTAGCCATATTTGCATGTATTAGAAGACCTATTTCATATTGTTTTTTTATCTATGACCATCACAGAAAATAATGCATATTTGTAACAGTTTCTATTGGCACGCTATAGTTTTTTTATAGTACAACATATCAAGATTTATGCATTAGAGTCCTGGTGTATAGCTTGCTATGGTACATTAGAACCCAGCGGCCAGTATTCCAGTGTTTTGCTTGTCTAGGTGATTTTAAAGTGTGACAAAACTGGGGGCCCTGTGCAAGACTGCTTTGCACCTTTTGAGGCTTTCCCTCCTTATGTAAGGTGTCAATTATGGTTTTCTGTACAACTGTCGGGTCAGCAGTCTTTCAGATGATTGTGAATCCTACTGAACCAGTTTGAGAGACCATTTAAAGGCTCAGGAACCCTTTGCAGGGGTTTTGAATTCATCAGCTGATTAGAGTCTGACACTTTGAGCCTAGAATATGGAACTTTTCCACAATATTCAAATTTCCTGAGATTTTGGGGTTTTTATAAGCTGTTTGCCATATCATATCATCAAAATGATAAAAAATAAAGGCTTGATATGTCTTGCTCTGCATGTAACCATTCTGTTTAATACACTAACCAAAAATATAATTTCCTCCTATTTTGCATGAGCTGCACTCAAAGATCTGAAACATTTTCTACATACACAAAACTCTCAATACACATTACTCTCTAATATTGTTCACAAATTCTTCCATCCCACCTCACAGGTGTGGCATATCAAGGTGCTGATTAGACAGCATGAGTATTGCACAGGTGTGCCTTTGACTGCCCACAATAAAAGGCCACTCTGAAATGTGCAAAGTTTTGTCTTACTGGGGGGCTGGCACCAATTGCCTAATGCAGTGCAACACATCTCCATCGGATAGAGATGATCAGGTTGTTGATTGTGCCCTGTCGAGTGTTGGTCCACTCCTCTTCAATAGCTGTGCAAATGGGAGCAAACCCCATATATTATATTTATTATATTTTTAAGTTAAATTAGTGAAACATAGGAAATTGTAACAATATTACATTTTTGTGCAAAGCCTAACATTGGCCAACAAAAATATTTTTGCCCTCCCAAAACCCCCCACTGCTATTTTTTCTTACCTTTTGAAGTGATATATGACACTTATTTTGTCTTATACTTTTGGGAGGACTGCTGCAGTTTCAGGGTAGGGTACCTCCTTGAGTGTTGATGCCACCCCCCTGTGTGACCTGCCAAAAGTAAAAATGGACATGCATGGCTCGATTTAACGTTCGATCGTTTGAAAAACACAGTGGGATCATTTCACAGCCAATTGATTCCTTTACTTAGATCCGTGTACATGCTCCATAGTACCAACGGATACAAGTCAACTGAAATACAAAGAATACTCACCAGATACTTGAATAATCAATAAAAATCTACCACCATGTCCAATCACTGCCTAATAGATTTTTGTACAACTTGGATTATTTTTGGTCGATAGATTCAGCTAAAAAGGAATAGAATTTAGATGGCATCGGCCAGAGATTTTTGGACATGTCCATTCTCTGGCTGACCGAGCTTTGGGGTGACAGGGATCTGTCGCCCCATGTGGGCACCCCCGGTCGTTGGCCGATTTTGCTGCTGACCAATGGGCGAGAGTGAGCGTGTGTGGGGTCCTTCAGGGTTTATCTCATGGAAAAAGGACAACACTCTGAAAGAGAAAGACAGCTTATGGCTTAGGGCAGCTGAAATAAGGAAGTGTGTGGGGAGGCATCATTAGCTTGGCATTCAGCTTTATATCTTTGGTGGACACGGAGCAGCTTGGTGCAGTTTCTCACTATCAACACAAAAGTAAAGATTAGTATATAAAAATGTTAATTGTTTCTTATTTTTAACAGCGACCCTAATTCCACCGAACATTACCCTTGAAGTTTATGGCCAGAACTCTGTAAGAGTTCACATTGAAGACCTTGGTTATTTTTTCCAGTATTTTGTGTATTTTTGGCAGAAGGATGAAGATCAGGTCAGTACATACAGTCTAATACCCTGTTTCACCGATGATAAGGCACTGTCTTATATTTTTGGAAATGCCAAAATATGCCCTAGGTCTTATTTTCAAGGGGGAAGTCTTATTCTGATCACTCTGATCATGTGCCAATCATTGTCCCCTTCTGATCACTCTGTACCATCAATTTCCCTTTTGATCACTCTGTGCCAATTATTGTCCCCTTTGATCACTCTGTGCCAATCATTGTCCCCTTCTGATCACTCTGTACCATCAATTGTCCCTTTTGATCACTCTGTGCCAATTATTGTCCCCTTTGATCACTCTGTGCCAATCATTGTCCCCTTCTTTTGGGTTCTACCGGTATGGCTGGGTAACAGACTCCGTTACGGCAGGGATCAGCAGCTTGCTTGTCCTTCCTGCACTCCAGACAGCCCTAATGGATTCACACGGAGGCACACAGTTACCCATTGTACCACCCAAATGGGAGATTCGGGCAGGGGCAGGTATCGGGAGGGTTGTCTTATTTACAGGGCGTGGCTTATTTTAATGTTTTGGGCAAAAATCAGGGGATGGCTTATTTGATGGGGATGGCTTATCATAGGGGAAACAGGGTAGGATGATGAAACATTGCAACCGTGTCACATGACTTGTAGTGTTACTGTTGGGAAATCACAAATAAAACATTGCACTAAACAAAATGGTTCTCTTTATGAACAATACAAATCTCCAAAGGTTTCAAGATTCCATACAGATTATAATGTGCTATGACTATAAATCTATAAATCTCACCCTTCAATCTGTCCTAAATAAACTTGCCCCTGCCACCCTCCGCTCTCCCCGC
>CM070035.1:28356866-28374435 GCA_036250615.1 Ptychadena robeensis
ACCCCTTGAAACAACTTTCCCAACACTATTGTGGCCAGAAAGGGTCCCTTTGTTTTTTTTCAATTCGCCTCCCATTGAAGTCAATGACGCGTTCGCCGGGTTCGCGAACTTTTGCGGAAGTTCGCGTTCGCCGTTCGCAAACATCAAATTCCGGGTTCGCGCCATCACTAGTAGGGAAGGGTTGTGGGAACTAGTGTTGAGCACAAATATTCAAATCTGCACTTTGAGAATTTGGGAAGATTTAGCATATAGAGATGTATCATTGTAATCTCAATATTAGAGATTCTGGGGAAAGTGCCATGCATTGCACATTCCAAGAATTTGCAAAGAATTGCTTCTGAGCACTGGCCCTCAGGGCTCATTTTATTGCTCTTCTTGTCTTCTTTCTTCAGCTGTTTCACCTCAAGGAGGTTTTCCCTCTCTCTCTCTTGCGTGCTCGCTTTCTCTCTCTCTCTCTCTTTTGAATAAATAAACAGTTAAACAGAATTGCTTCTGAGTTGTCTTATGTGATTTCACATTTTCAGCTGCAATTTCACATTCTGCCACTAGATGTCATTGTGACAACACTACTGCAAACTATGATGAAAGAAGATCTCGAATTCGCGAATTTGCTTAGAATATTTTAAGAATAATATGAGAAATATTGCAAATTTGAATATTGCCTATGCAATATGTAAGTTATTGCATAATTTAGGTGCAAAGTCAAGGTGAAATTTCATCTTGAGTCTGAAATTACCACAAGTAAAGTCAGAGAAAGGAGTCAGCTTCCCCATCCCTGTTCTGCCATACTGAACAGTGGCAGAAGGAAGATCTCTCTGCTAGTAAGCTATGTATATGTAAAGCTGGAGCTTTGTATGTCAGCTCAAGCTGGATTCCTGTCCTCGGTGGGTGGCTGGTAGCACCGGTGGGCAGATCTTCTTTCTGAGAGCTACACCGCCTTGGCCTCTGCCAGCCAAGCTTAGTACTTGGCAGGTGAGGCAGAGGGCGCATAGAATGTGTGACCACCCACAAATTAAATTGTCTTCCAGCAACAAGTGGTCATGCATTGGCCATAAAAACGTTGAAAGTCCAAATTTCATGACCATGTCTACTGTAGACATGCTTCTGCTTTAACAAGCACACCCTGCTATCAAGCAATACTTATTTAAAGCAACTGATTACTTTTAAACACCTGAACTATGCAAAAAAAGTTTGTTTTACCCATCTGCACCAGCTTTATATTGTATATATAAATTCTTCCAACAACCTTTGACTAGTGATGAGCGGCATAGGCAACATTCGTATTCGCGGCATGCCGCGAATTTTATGGAAAACATTCGGAAAATATTTGCATTCGGCAATATTCTGTTTTTTTTTTGTTATTGCGAATATCGGCAGTTTATTGCGAATTTCGCGCGCGCAATATATGTTTAACATGGTGCGAATTTTTATGCGAATTTTAAAAGTGACGATTTTCGCAATATTCGCATCACCCCAATATTCATTTAAAAATCTGTTGATGGTGTTGCTAAGCTCTTGTTACAGCCTTCCCATTCGTCCACTCACATTGAGAGGGAAGTGTAATGGATAAAAAATACCGAATATCCGGAATTGCGAATATTCGGCAATATATTCACCATCTTCGCGAATTTCCGAATTGACGATATTCGCGATTAATATTCGGGATCCGAATATTCGCGATCATCACTACCTTTGACACAATATTCCCACCTAAAAAGATACCTTTAACATTGTCAGGCATTCAGTTTTAAAAATATTGACTGGCCAGTAGTGATGGCGAACTTCTCAAATCTTCAGGCCATATTTGTAGCCAAAATACTAATAAAAAAAAAGTCAAAGGGGTGCAACCACCTGGACAGTGTCATGCTAAATGGGGATCAATAGCTTAACTTCTCCCCCAAATACGGATTTTTTAAAATGCTGTTTTCTTCAGGTCTTATGGTCAGAAATCACATCTAGATTATAGATTTTGCAGCGCATCACATTTAGTCAGATCTCTCTGTAATGCATAATACAGCATACCCCACCCCCAGAGAAGGACTTTTGTGGCTCAGTAATGATGAACTATATGTAACAGAACACCTTAGCTGTAGAGTATAATAGCAGCAGCAGCTCTCACTATCTGTCTAGTACTGCAGACACATGATAAATGTAAAATGGCCACCGGGCTGCATTTTTTATAAGGAGGGGGGTGTCCTCCAGGAGCAAAAATGTGTAATTGGCTGTACTGTCCCACCTGACTATAGGCTGAGGGGTCGCACTTTGTTTTCATGTTAAGGTAAAGGGGGCGGGTCGAACACCCATATTGTTCCCCAGCATTGCAAACTGCAAACATGCTATGATCGCCGCAAACTGTCCGCTGGGCGAACTTTTCGGCCATCACTACTGGTGAGATTAATAGCTTAATTTACCACATACAGTATATGAGGGGTCCTCAAACTTTACAAACAAGGGGTCAGTTTATGGTTACTGAGCACCGGCAATGAAACGCACCTTGATCTGTCATCCACTGATGTGTATTGCTATGTGCAGGGGTGCCTATAACTTTTTTAGTGAGCTACTCAGATGAGTACCAGGAGATGGTGTTTGGTACTCACCCCATATGTGGTTTTAATAAGTGCCATCTTCCCCAGTCTTCTGTGTCAGCTTGCTGCATGGTAGATGCTGCTGAAGATGGACCTCCGTGTCTTGATTTATCCTCAGATTAGCTATCTCATTCCACTGGGCACCAGCTGGCTTTGGGTCACGAGCAACTCTCACAGTTCAACTCCATTTGAACCCCCAGATCTCATACCTCAGTAGTGCAGCCCTGAAATGTTCTATGATAATAACTTACCCCTGAGACTACCTGCATTGCAAATATTAACTTTTATAGTAATATTCAAACAGTGCTTTTCTCTTGTTTTTACCCTTACATGTGTCTACTCTAAATGTTAACCCCCAAGATCTCCAACACCCTTAGAAATCCAACCTTTTTTTTAAAATTTGTATTTACAACTGAGAGTACATACCTTTCTAGTTTCACACCTCTAACCTCAACCTTTCATACTTATATTAATGTTTCCCTGTGGTTATTCAATTAATAATTTTGCTAATCTAAAAAATGTTTAATCAAAAAAACTTTTATAGTAATGTATACATGATAAATTCTGGTTGTTTGTACAGCTATGCGTTTGAGCTTTAATCTCAATTAAAGACTTTCCTGGTGAACACTTGCCGTCACTGTAATGATCACATAACTGGCTTCTTTCTGACACATCGGGGAAAGGGGTGTGGAGATCTAAGGATCTTTAGGGCTGAAAGCGGTTCTTACTCAGTGACATCTCGTTTTCCCATTAGCTGCGGCCACCTTGACCTGGAATACCTCCCAATTGTTATCAACATCACCCTTGCTGCCACGGCCCCCACCGATTGTGCCTCACAGGGTCCTGGGCAGCTTCTTGGATAGGTTAGACCTGGACAGGTCAGAGTGCTGTGAAGGGCCGTATCCAGCCCGCAGGTTGTAGTTTGAGAACCCCTGCTGTATATGCTTGTATTAAATCACTAGCTGGTCCATGCTGACAACTGTTGTTCACATCAGAATGAAAATTCCTCTTAGAAATTATTCCACACATGCATGCCGCTACAGAAGCCAGCGAGGGCTTGTTTTTTCTTACTGTATAATGCATATATCATTCATTTTTAAATCGAGAACCTTAGCTATAATCCTCCTATAACTTTGTAATTGGTCAATATACTAAACATGGTTAGGAATTTGTAAGGCCATTTCAAAGGACAAGGAAGCTCTCATTGACTCACCCGATGCAAACTTGTTGACCCATCGTTAACATGGCTCATTATGTATTTACTACTACACACCTAGGACCTTTGCCGCCCGCCCCCCCGGGGGCTAAGAGGGATTGGATCGCTCCTAGTCCAGGTAAGGGATGTTATCTACTTCCCATGTAATATGGGGGGTAACCATTTGACATATTGGGACCCTTATTCTAATACCTAATGGTGATTTTTCATCTTTTGCAGTGACACACTGTTGTAATACATGCTCATATTGTCCTGAAGAAGCGACGTATGTGTCGTGAAACGCGTCGACAAAGACTTGCATGTGTTACTTTACTTATGTTTGTTGTCCTACTGGCAGAAGGACTTAAGATACCTGTCTTAAAAATTGATTTTTTATGTGTGTTGACAAAATTACGTTTGTGATAAACTTTAAAATGAATAAATTTTGTTTATATCTACCTGCCATGTGTGCACCTCTTAGTTTGCCTTAAAGTCCCATTGCCTTCAACCCTACTAGGTGTGGGAATTGTTGAGCAATATTGGTGCAAAATGTGCTTTGGGTGTGACTTTTATGAGCTCTCATTGACCCAGGAGAAAAAGGTTTCGCCTCCATATGGAAGGATTTCTAAATGTTCTGTAATGCTATAGATTTTTAATAGAACGTCCAGAAAGTATCATATTGCCGTTTGGCATGGATCAGAAAGAGAAAGGAAAAGACTGGAATAATATGCAAGGAGGTGCTGTGCTAGAGGATTTACTCTTTGAAAATATTCACAATTTCAGTGAAATCTAAACAGGCATTTCAAGTCCATAGAACAATTTGTAAAACATGTTGAAAATAACCTTAACCATGTGTCTGTTTGTTGTGCATACATTCCAAATATTTTAGTGACAAGGTCTCTTTCAAAACACTTCATTCCACATTATTACTTTGCATCTGCATGTATGGGGCAGGGGGGTCATAGCTACTGGAGCCTCCAGGAGGTCCTGTTGAAAATATTGACCTTGTCTATGCACTATGGTAAATGAAGTTGGAATCCTGAAGTGGGTTTTTTTAGGGAGATCAGAAGCAGTGTCAAGGGATGAGCTATAAACAAAAAATGTAGCGGTAGATACAAGGACTTTGTATCTGCCTTGTCAAGCATATCACTTGCCCTCTGTTAGCTTGCTAATATGATCTATATCAAGTATGTAGAGACAATGGATAAAGCTGTGAGCTTGAGTTTTTCACTTGCCCATCAAATGTAAAAGCTCTTCCACCTCACTCCCTTGATATTGTATCTATAAGTGCCCAGGAGGCATTGTGTTGTTTTTATAATCCTTATGGTAAGCTGGCAGGGCCGCCATAATGGAGCAATAGGTGCTTTTAAATGTATAAGTAGAGGCTTGGTAGACCTAATAGCAGATATGGGCATATTCAGGCCCGTATAACAAACTAAGAAAGATAATAGGTAGTTGTGCACAACCTTCAGCAGTAATTACACAGCTATAATGATATCAGTGGCCAGAAAGGCCCTCAGTTGGTGTATGGGGCCTGAGCAAATATTGCAGAGTAAAATAGAGTTGGTAAGAGGGGTGGGTGTTTAAGTTGTGTGTAGGTGTGCAGCTCTCAAAATGGAGCAGTGTGTCAACCAAAAAAGAGCGTCCGCTCGAACTGTGTTGCATTGTTCCTCTTGAGCCCCCCAGCATCTATAAGCAGGAAGTGATCTCATCCCCAACCAGGAAGTGAGGTCCTCCTGGAAAACACATGGCCCTGAGAGATCCATCCTTGTAAACCTCTTTTAATGTGAGTATCTTTTCTGTTGTTTTGTTTAGTTTTGTTTTATTTTTTTCATTTTGTTTTATCTTATCCTATTCCACATGATTTAACCATTTGTTGTACTAGGTTGTGCGCCTCTGTCCTTGTTCTTATATTCAGGCCCGTAGGCCATATTTGGCCCTTTGTTACCTTGGTGTCAAGACATTATGGCTCCCCTCTGCTATAAGTGGAGATAATGCCTAGAGAATGATTATAAAGGTCTCCTGCTAGAGGCCATAGATTGCTTAGATTTGCTATACAAAACCAAATTTTTTATGTATATTATTATAATTTTATATATTTTTTTCCTTTTTAACCTCCCTGGTAACCGGTATGATGATTACTTTTTTAATTCAATGTATCAATGTTTACATTTCCCACCCAGGCTGTGGGGACTTAGGATCAGGTGGCCCTTACAGATTCATTGTGTGGCCCCTCTGTCAAATTTAAAAAACAATTACGGCCCACAAGTCAGAAAGTTTGCCACCCCTGCCTTATAGTGATAGTAAAATCAAAATCAAGAAAGAAATCCTACACATACAGTTATTCAGTATACAGTGGCTTGCAAAAGTATTTAAACTTTTACACCCCTAGCAGATGAGACGAACCCAGTTTTGTTTGCAAAACAAAAATCAAGTTGTGCATACTCGCGATCGCCCGTACCGCACCGTTAAAAACAAGGGAGGTTAAAACTAGGTACCTACTTCTGTATATAGTTTAGTATCAGTGTTATGTCATTATCTGCCAACATTGTGTGAGTGTCTCTGAGGGTCGGATACCCCAGGTCGGTTACCCCTATCTCCACTGTGGTCTTCACCATAATCAAGCTCTGCTTGAACAGGAGGCTCTATGCGCCTACCGGACTTCGCCTGTCTGAACTTTTCCACATTTTGCCACATTACAGCCACAAACATGACTGTAGTGGAATTCCATGTAAAAGACCAATACAAAGTGGTGTACACGGGAGAAGTGAAACGAAAATTATACATGATTCCAAACATTTTTTACAAATAAATAACTGCAAAGTGGGGTGTGCGTAATTATTCAGCCCCCTTTGGTCTGAGTGCAGTCAGTTGCCCATAGACATTGCCTGATGAGTGCTAATGACTAAATAGAGTGCACCTGTGTGTAATCTAATGTCAGAACAAATACAGCTGCTCTGTGATGGCCTCAGAGGTTGTCTAAGAGAATATTGGGAACAACAACACCATGACGTCCAAAGAACACACCAGGCAGGTCAGGGATACAGTTATTGCGAATTGTAAAGCAGGCTTAGGCTACAAAAAGATTTCCAAAGCCTTGAACATCCCACAGAGCAGTGTTCAAGCAATCATTCAGAAATGGAAGGAGTATGGCACAACTGTAAACCTACCAAGACAAGGCCGTCGACCTAAACTCAGAGGCTGAACAAGGAGAGCACTGATCAGAAATGCACTGTGACTCTGGACGAGCTGCCGAGATCTACAGCTCAGGTGGGGGAATCTGTCCATAGGACAACTATTAGTCGTGCATTGCACAAAGTTGGCCTTTATGGAAGAGTGGCAAGAAGAAAGCCATTGTTAACAGAAAAGCATAAGAAGTCCCGTTTGCAGTTTGCCACAAGCCATGTGGGGGACACAGCAAACATGTGGAAGAAGGTGCTCTGGTCAGCTGAGACCAAAATGGAACGTTTTGGCCAAAATGCAAAATGCTATGTGTGGCGGAAAACTTACACGGCACATCACTCTGAACACACCATCCCCACTGTGAAATATGGTGGTGGCAGCATCATGCTTTGGGGTTGCTTCTCTTCAGCAGGGACAGGGAAGCTGGTCAGAGTTGATGGGAAGATGGATGGAGCCAAATACAGGGCAATCTTGGAAGAAAGCCTCTTGGAGTCTGCAAAAGACTTGAGACTGGGGCGGAGGTTCACCTTCCAGCAGGACAATGACCCTAAACATGAAGCCAGGGCATCAATTGAGTGGTTTAAAACAAAACATATCCATATGTTACAATGGCCCAGTCAAAGTCCAGATCTAAATCCAATCGAGAATCTGAAAACTGCTGTTCACAAACGCTGTCCATCTAATCTGACTGAGCTGGAGCTGTTTTGCAAAGAAGAATGGGCAAGGATTTCAGTCTCTAGATGTGCAGAGCTGGTGGAGACATGCCCTAAAAGACTGGCAGCTGGAATTGCAGCAAAAGGTGCTTCTACAAAGTTTTGACTCAGGGGGCTGAATAATTATGCACATCACTTTGCAGTTATTTATTTGTAAAAAAAATTTGGAATCATGTATGATTTTGGTTCCACTTGTCACGTGTACACCACTTTGTATTAGTCTTTCAGTGGAATTCCAATAAAATTGAGTCATGTTTGTGGCTGTAATGTGACAAAATGTGGAAAAGTTCAAGGGGGCCGAATACTTCTGCAAGCCACTGTACATATCTATTAATTGCCTTACAACATGTGTTATGCTGGCATCATGTACATGCTTAGTTGTGTGTTAATGTGCATGGGTTGCTTTGCATGCCTTCCATATGTTTTCCTGTTGTTATTTGAGGTTTCCTTCAGTTCAAAATTTTTATTAACACGTAAATGTTTTCAAAAAATAATAAAGAGCGATACAGTTCAAGAGTAATCAACATAACTGTTGCTTATTTTTAATCTGTCAACCAAGAAAACAAAGGAAGAAACTTAAAGGGTAATTTAACTAAACAAAAAACGAAATAAAAATAATGACATTTTTACTTATCTCTAAACTGTCCCAATGGCTCAAAGTTGCTCATAAACCTAAAAAAAAGTACACTTACCTGCTCTTTTCTTGTTTGTGGAAGTTGCCATGTTGATTTCTTTGTAGCTTCCAGGGGTTAATGCTGCAGTAACGCGAAGGGCCAGTGGGGGCCACCAGATATAATGTCTTTGAATAGACAAAAAAGGAAGTAAACAGAAAGATAAATAAACGTGAATTGCGGTTTAAGAATTCCCTATTTGACATAGCGTTATCGCCATATAGATTTTCAGAAAGGAAAGAGGAGGAGCGACAGGAGAAATATACAAATTTCTCCTTACAGGTAAGGATGTTTTATCTTTTTTTAACAGATCATCTTAATAATAATGGGTTGACAAGTGAGGGACACCAAGTAAATCAGATAAGTTTAGCTGTGCTTTAACAATGAAGTCTGAACCTCTTGTCAAATCCCTATTTTTGTTTAAATGAAGACAGTACACATTACTTATCAGTGTTACCAAGAATGACCCCTCCCCATTCCTTTATGTAAATCGTGTTCTAAAAAAGTGATACGACAATGATGTATGTGGTCTCCTCAGAATGTTGGAGAACCAAGCCACACACAGTAAATGGGTCTGGTCCCACACTTTGTTTAGATTCCTTGTGCGGTTTCCCTGTTTGTAATCCAAATGAGAGGACTGGACCAAGATACCTTGCACTTTGTTTACCTTATTTAGTTAGACATAGACCTAGGAAGAGAAAATAGTCAGATTTGCATTGTTTTTCATATTTCTGTTTGGAAAATGTCATCTCACTTTATCTAACCACAGGATAGGAAATGAGCAAAGCAGTCTTTACTACATTGGAAAGTGATTGACAATATGGGAAACCTGCCTAACCCTTTCTCTAAAACAGTGGTTCTCAACCTCTGGGTCGGGATACCGTCGGGGGTCAAATGACCATATCTAAGGAGTCACCACGTCCCCTGAAGCAGCAGCACTGATGCCTACAACCAGGGTGGGAAGTTAGGAGTTAGGGAGAGTAACGCCCCCTCCCTCTTATCCTAAGAGGAATGGAGCATTACTCTCTCTCATAACTTTCCATCCTGCAACTCATGCTCACAAACATGTGATGTCAAAATAGGGGACATATCTACTTGCCTAATGGTGTCGGAAGTGATGTTGCGAAATGTCATTTTTGGTATTTAAAATGTGGATATGACATTCCACACTGGCACTTCCGTGTTGCAAATACATGGTGTGACACTTTGCAACATCACTTCAGGGATCGTGGATCTAAAAAGGTTCAGAACCACTGCTGTAAAATACTACTACTATTAGTGCAAGTGCATTGTGCACTCCTACATTCCTACATTGTACAATACAGGGCAGCACGGTGGCTCAAGGATTTAGCACTTTGGGTTCAAATCTCTGTCTGGGAACTATCTCTCCATGTCTGGGTTTCCATGTGTTTTCACTGGATACCCTGGTTTCCTCCCACACTATAAAGATATGCTAGGCAGGTCAACATCGAATTTGGTTCTCCAAAATAATTTCCTATGTTAACCTCCCTAGCGCACTGCATAGGTACAGATTTCTGTACATAAAGCGCACCATAGACTTTTAATGGACATTTTTTTTTTTTGTAAAAAATACAATTGCTATAATTAAATTCAAAAAAGTGATTTAAAGTATAATTTTAATTTGGTTTGTTGGAAATAATTAAAAACATTTTGAAATGCGTAAATTGTGTTGTGTTATACTAAAAATTATTGTACTGGGTTACAGTATTCACTGTGCCCAGAGTACAATTCCCTTTTTTTAACTTTTAAATTTCATCCTGGTGGGACGATGAGTTCACATCGGTGGGCGGTGGGAAATTCAAATGCCTGCACCATGGAGCGGTAGGACAGATTCAATGCAGCAGACGGGATTACAATGAAACAAGCCTCGGAGCCGCCGACACACATGACGGTAATGGTGAGCGCTGCGGGGCTCCGGGCTTTACACCTAAAGCCCAGAGCCCGCTAGCGGGTCTCTGGTTGTCGTGCTGGCGGCAGGCATGGCTCCGGCGTGTTGAGTATGCATCCCGGTGCGGCTTCAGTGATGCGGTCCTCATCCATGGCTTTCTACACCTAAAGCGATCTACACCTAACGCCCAGAGCCCCGCACAGAGCGCTCACTTGTACCCTCTTGCCTGCGTTCGGCGGCGGCTGGGCGGATATGAGGCTTCTAAGCTAATCCCGGCTGCTCTAGTGATCTGTCCTCTACATGGCAGGCATTTGGGGGGGGAGTATTTCCCACGCCCACCGATGTGACGTCCCGTCACACCGGAGGGGCAGAGGGATCACTGAGCAGCCGGGATTGCATAGAGAAGCCTCGGCCTCACATCCCTCCCTTCCTTGTATCAACTAGAGATGATCAAAGTTTTTTTAAAAAATTATATGATTTCGAGTTAATTGCAGGTTCAAAATCAAGTAGATTTTGACCTTAATTTATGCAAAAACTACATGTGTTAGAGCAAAACTTTTTTTCCCCAATGTTCCCACAACACTTCTCTACATCTCCAGCAATTTTGGTGATGATACTATGCTTAGAGGCTTTGCAATCACCTCACAAAATCAGCTAGTCGAAAAATCTCTAGTGTCAACCTTGGTGTTGAAACACATGTTGCCAGACAATAGTGTACCCGAGACAAGGCATCTGCATTTCCCGCCTGAACCCAGGACAATGCTTTACAGTAAATGGAGGTCTATGGGGTGCCTGCCCCTTCAGCATCACTGCAGTTGGAGTGACCAAGCAGCAGTATAGAAAACACTATATAAGAACCAAGACTCGAAAAGATCCCAAAAAGTTTCAGAAGTTGCCAGCAGCTTCACAAATTTAAAGGGACATTATACAAATTTCATGTTTTTTATTTTTACAAATTGCAAGAATTTCTGCAGAAAAAAATCTGTAATGTCTTTTTTGTCTGTTTTGTTTTTTGTTAACTTAACGTTTCCTTTAAAAAAATTTACTGGAAAAAAAAAGCTAAAACATTAAGCCCAACGGCCTTCACACAGCTGGGAAACAACGCAGCAGCATGATGTAGTCACCCTGCAAAAGGACTTATTACTGTTACTAGCAGAATCTTCAGGTAAAATTCTAAAGCATAAGTACTGAGTTTCCCCGAAAGTAAGACCTACCCTGAATGTAAGACTAGCCGCATTTTTGCCTGTGCTTATTATATAAGTACTCCCCACAAAAAATACCCAGAGAGCTGCCGTATTTATGGAAGACAGTACAGGATGTGTCCTGGGATATCTTCTGAACCCTCTAACCAACTGTAGGCAGCCCAGAAAGTGCCTGGATGTCCCTGTGTTCGGGTACACACAATGTGCAGCGCCAGGTGAATGCCATGCCCCAGCTGAGCTCTGAGTAGCTAAAGAAAAAAGCTTATATGTCAGTGACAACTAGTGGTCATTCTATATATTGCATCAAATTAGGTACCGTATTTTTGGACTATAAGATAAACCTGACCATAAGACGCACACATTTTTTTTGAGCAGGAAAACCCCCAATTTTTTTTGAAGTGTTCAAATCAATAAGGGAGAAATCCCCTGCAGTACCAAATTTCAGCCACAACTGAACTGGTGTCACTGCAGAGCACACTTCACAACTAGTGTTGAGCAGCATATGGTATATTCGAGTTCGTGTAATTTTGCAAATATAAGGACTATTCAAAATTCGTAAAATTCGGCTGTATTCTATTACCTTACATTGCGCGTGGCTGTTCGCAATAGTTCACAAATATTTGTGAACCAGCTTTACAGCATCTCTCTTAATTCTGTAAGCCAGTACGAGCATTGTCCGTACTGCGCGTATCCATTTGCAATGTGCACAAATATGTGCGATGTATGCCGGTAAACAATGTTGAAGCATAATATGACGAATATCCACCATTGCGAATAGTCGAGCGCACATTCGCGAAATATTGCGAATTCTCGAAAGTCGGATATTCTTCAAATATATTTGAATTTCGAATATTCTCACTTAACACTATTCACAGCATCGTCATCTTCCTCACACATGGGGTTGAGGGAACCCATATGCATATTTCTCCACTCTAGGCTGTGTGTGCGTGAGGAGTGAGTGCAGCTTTCCAGCACACAGCTCTGCATTGCTTATATCAGCAGGGCTCTGCTGATATAAACAATACAGTTCAGTTGGGAGATCTGGCCATGGGTGGATCTCGCATCTGACAGCTCCTCCACCTCCCCGGGTGAGCAAGGATGCTGGCAGGTGGCCAAAGCACGACCACCGACGACCGAACTATCAGGAGGTCACACATATGATGAGGGCACTTTTTCCTCACGATTTTGGGTGTGAAAAAGTGCGTCTTATAGTCTGAAAAATACAGTACTAAGTAAAACTAAGACTTACCCGATAGTGATTTTTTTTGCACCTAAAATGAATATAAGACAGTGTATTATTTTGAGGAAACCCCAGTATTCTATGTATTACATGTAGTGAGTAGAATAAAGTTGACTTCATTCAAAAAATTTCTAAATTAATTTCAAAATAGCAGGAAACCAATTTTACTTAATTTAAGTTTAAAGGTTTGGCCATCTGTAATTTTTTGTACCTATAACATGTGATCTGATTTCTTTTTTATCTTAATTTAAATACTTTTTTTTCTTTCTCTTCTATCACACAATAGGAAATACTGTACCTTAACATGGAAATATAATCTTCAACAATATGAATGCATCTAAAAACTTTGCCTTCACACAGATATGTAACCTTGTGCATTGTTTTCTCCGTTCCGAGTAGGAGTAAGGACGAGTTTCATTACATTGAGCTGGCATATTTCGCTCCTCAGATGAGTAAATAGGAAAGGCTTAACCAGTATATCACATGCAACCTCAAAGGCAATTATGTTTAGTGCTTTTGCCTATTCTTTCAAACAATAACAGAGATAACATCAAGAGCTTACAGTTTGAGAAAATTAAGCTTAAATATAACGTTACTCGTTACTTTCTGTCTTAAGGGGATATACCGTAATTAAACGTGATATTCTGTAACAAAAAGCATATTAAAAAGTAATTGTATGGTGGCATGATAACACAAATTGTAAATAAAGTGTGTAATGGCTGCCAGTATTTAAAGAATATGGTGCATAACATATTCATAGTAACTGTGGTAACACGCGTGACTTGATCATTCAAGGAACAAGGTTGCTTGTTTGAAAACTGGGCTAAAATTACTGAGTTGTATGCATGCGTCTTATATGGCAAATTATTTATCACCCGGGGCAAAAAAACTATTTGGCTGTGGGTGATCACGCATTCTATGCACCCCTCTGCCCTAGTGTTGAGCTCGAATATTTGATTTTCGAATATTTAGCTCGAATATCGCTATTTCGCCATTTCTCGAATATTCGTGAATATATCATCGGATATCCGACGCGATCGCGATTATTCACGATTTTATAATCGCAATTTTATCATCGCGATCCATTGCAATGAATGGGATCGCGATTATATAATCGCAATGCGATTTTTTTGAATGGAAATGCTGGATATTCTCCCAGTCGAATATCCGAGCTCCATTGACTTGCATGCATTGCGCATATGTTTGTATTTGTAGATCGCAATTCATGCCGTAAGTGCGGATATTCGAGATTACGAATATGGAATCGAATATTATGGTGGATATTCGCGAAATTACGTGAATTCGAATATTGCCTAGTCGCTCATCACTACTCTGCCCCAACAGCCAAGCACTGAGCTCTCTCTTCTTCTGAAGTTCTAAGGGTTAGGGGGTACCCAGGGCTAAGGTTACGGTTATGGGATTGGGGAGGCTATATTAATTTTAACCCCTAAACTTAACCCCCCCCCCCAACTCCTTCAGTCAAGCACCACTCTCCCTTACACCCCAACCCCTAACCTTGACACCTGAAATCCCTAAGATTAACCATGAAATTCCCCAAAAGATTTTTGGCTATCTGTGCATGCGCAGTTGTAAGGGTAGGAAAATATCACAGGGCAGGAAAATATCTTATAACAATGGCTTTACATAGACCAGTGGTTCCCAAACTATGGGGCGCAAAGGTGTTCCAGGGGGGCGCTGACCCTAATTCTTAACCTGTGTTTGAAAATCAGTGAGTATGTGGTTGCATACTTCTAGGTTGTATATCGATCAGTCATGACAGATGACAAAGGACTGTTACTCTTGTCATTGCCTTTTACTTATTGTACCATAAAGATGAGCAGGCTGCTTTGCTTTAGTCTGTACAGCAATAATTTCTAAAACTTTCACCCTAAACCATCACTAATGATGGAAATAGAGCAATAGTTATCGAACATTTGCATGGGGCTTTAGAAGACAGATAGTAATAGATAAATATAATGAACATTAGTAATAGATAAATATAATGAACATTTTCACGCTATATGTTTTTAAAGGCAAGCGGTTCTGGATATACAGTGCTGCTTGAAAGTATGTGAACCCCTCAAGTGGTGTAGATGTTTCTGTTGTTTAACTATGATTGTCTCATTCTATCATCACCAGTGTTTATTCATGAAATGTCAGATATATGTTCATCAATTGCATGTACTTGTTTAGTAGGTTTTGTTTAAGTAGCCCAAAAACTACATGAAACATGGACTTAGTGTATGTGCAAAAGTAAGTGAACCCCCAGCTGCATTGGTTACCAGGTTACCTGGTCGACCAGGTAAAAGACGCAGGTGAAACACATTTGGGTGCTTAATCAATCACTTAAAGCTCAAGTCCACTTAAAAGCGGAAGCTAAACTCAAAAAAAAAAAATCCCCCCCACATACATTGACACGCGACCATATGACACACCTGGTCAGCACCGGTATACACACTGTGAAACCTGCTACACAGAGAGAAGAAAAAAAAAAACGGTTACTACAATCTTCATTCCTCATTTCCCAAGGGACACCATCTTAAGTACTGGCGCAATGAATTCTTCTATCCGCCCATTGTGTTGGACATTACTACAGGTGCCCCCTCCCCTGCAGACAATTTCCCAATCCAACGGGTTTGGCTATGGTGAGGGGACAGGTCTGGTCCTTCAAGAGATCTAGTGCCTGCAGTGTGCATAGGAGTAAAGATGAAGGGCGGACACTGTAGGAGGACTAGTAGAGATAGACTGAAGTTGGTGGTGAAGGGTTCAGTGTGCAGGTGATATGGGGGTGACATGGAATTGGGGGGCACACAGGTAGGGTGAGGTTTTATAAAATATCTTTTCTTACATCCTCTTTTTCGCTGCTGCAGTTCCAAGCAATTGTATCCACGACCTTCCTCCACAATCACCTCACAGATGCCAGTCCATGTTCGGAAGGTTAGCATCTCAGATCCCAGCAAGTCTCCTACCCACCCTCTATACGTCCATCCACAATCAACTCACAGGCATCGATGACACCTTCATGTATGGGAGGGTTCTCATTCACAGATCTCTGGTATATGGAGGATGAGGAACAGAACATGAATGGGTTACTGGGGTTATATAAAATATCTTATTGCCTCCTCTGCTGGCCAGTCCCAAGAAAGGTCTCCTCTACACTTCCTCCACAATCACCTCACAGATGAACACTCAGAGAGGGAGGGGGAGGAGGGAGGGCGCACACAGCACACAAGCAACGCTGTGATAGTGACGTCAAACAGGCAGAGCGATTGCTTCTGGGGGGCCCAACTCAGAGCTGAAGTTTCTGAAGCCGGAGCTCTAAGCTTAACAAGGGGATCGGCGCCGCGGCAAACTTCACAGCATGGGTTGTGCTACCTCGTTAAAACTGTCTTTCCTGCCTTTCTTTAAGATTTTTGTTGTTTTCTTTTTGGACAGTGATGGCCCTAATCTATTGGCAGGGCTGCTGCAAAGTTGAACCTTGACATGTGGTTAGGTCCGCCTTTTAAGCAGACCAATGAAATGAGGACATCCTTGGAAGGAAAATGTTTTTGGCCTTGCACTAATTTAAAAGAGAGAGGAAACCAAACTGAAACCAATGTGGTCCCATCCAAATCAACAATGCCTAAGAGCAAAGGAGATATCCGAGGACATGAAGAAAGAGGGTAGTGGGACGCCCATCAGTCTGGGAAAGGCTATAGACCATCTCCAAAAGATTCCAGCTCCATTCATCCACTGTACGACAGATAATTTACAAAGGGAGGGCCTTCAACATGACAGCAACTTTGCCTAGAAGTGGACGCCCATCAACCATATCACACCAAGAAGCCACCAGAAAGGAAAAATAATTAAAAAACCAGGTAGAAGGGCCAACCCAACACATCCACCCTAGAGGAGTTGCCGGCCTCTCTGGGCAGCATCTGTGACACAAATGGCATGCGTCTAACCAATCAGACAAAATTGAATAGCCATGACATCATGGGAGGGTTGCTGAAGGAAGCCTCTGCTATCAAAAAAAGCACACCCCAAACTGCCCGTTTAACCTTTGCCAAAGAGCACTGGAAAACAAGAGGCCTTCTGGAAGTTTCCATTCTTGGACCGACGGATGTCGTTAAAATAGAATTTATTTGGTCACAATCAAAAGCGGACCATGTTGGAGAAAAATCAACACGGCCTAGGAAGGAAAAGAACCTCCTCCCAACCGTGAAGTATGGCTGGTCGGAAAGGGAAAAAATGTGAAAGTAGGGGCTGCTTTTCTGCTTGCGGGCCTCTGACGACTCCATAGTGTCCAAGGAATCATGAATCTTCGGGTTATCAACAGATGTCTTGAACCCCAGAATATCCTGCCATCGTCAGGGAGTTGACGCTGGGATGGAAGTGGATGATGAAAGGCAGACAATGACCAAAGCATTCCACAAAGAGTACAAAGGGAATGGCTTCAGAGAAAAGAGGATTCGCACTCTGGATTGGCCAGTCAAAGGTCCGGACCTTAACCGAGTGAAATGTGGTGGAGAGACCGAAACAGTTGGTACATGCCAGATGTTCCCTCCATCCAACGTCTCTCAACTGGCTTGAAGTTCTGCAAAGGAGGAGTGGGCAAAAATCCCCAGGAGCAGATGTGAGAGGACTGATTAGTGGTACAGGGAACGTTTTTCGTTGGAGTATAATGGTGCAAAGGGAGGAGCCACAAGCTACTATACAAGGTTCACATACTTATGAACATGTAAATTTCAGGGGTGTGGGACATAAACCTCCTTTTGTTACTTAAAGAATGAAAATATATCTCTTTTTGTGTGTGTGTCTTACTATTGGAAGGTGTGGGATCTACAATGGTGGATTTAGAGGTATGTCTAATAAGGTTCTTTAAATGCTTT
>CM070035.1:28379524-28389524 GCA_036250615.1 Ptychadena robeensis
TGGAGCGGTGGTAGTACATCTATGTGGAGTATTCTTAGCGTAGCAGATTGGCGAATTCCATGGAGTCAGCAAAGGTCATCCAGTCCTGCCAGCTGCTGTGAAATTGAGTTTCGGTACCCCTTAGGGAGCTGGTCAGATCCTCCATCACCTGAATCTCCGTCACCCTCTGCAACCATTGAGCTATCGAGTATTGAGGGAGGCGTAGTCGATTGCCAAAAGACAGGGATACTGGCGTGGTGTGGAGCATATCTGCTTAAGGGGCATTGCACCTCCAACATGCGTCCGGAAGGGAGGGGAAAATATTATGTAAGAGAGAGGGGGTCCGGTACCATTTGGTCATGATCTTGAACCCCGACTCTTGGTATTTATTAGATATAGAGGACTTCATGGATAGGGTACACATTTTCTTGGTCTCGAATTCCGTGAAGGACATGTTCAGGTCAGTTTCCCATCTGGAGATGTATGGGAGTTTGTCCATGGACAATGCGTTAGACAGAAGAGAGTACAACTGGGACAAGGTGTGTGGGAGAGGGTCGTTCCTCGAGCATTCTACCTCTAGGTCCCCAGGAATTCTTACCCATTTCAAGTGGGTGAGATAAAAGTTTCCTATAGAAAAAATTCACCACATACACCTATTTTAAAACCATTTATTAAAGTCCTTTAATTCCTTTTACCCCATGCACAGTTGTCATGTCCTCCCACTGCTGAGTCTCTGATTACGAATGAGTGACAACTGGCTATACAAGTCAGTTTATTCTTGCTTGTTCCCATGCTCACTGCACATGTCAGTATTATCACTTGACCCAGATATAAGGTCACTTTAGGTAAATATGCATAAAGAGACATGCAGCAAACTGATCTATCCAGATGTATGGCTAAAGCTGGGCATAGATGGGCAGATTCAACTGTGCGCGTTCCCACAATCGATCAGTGCACAGCAATCCGACATGTTGGTATATTCAGATCCCATTTAATTTTTTTCCCCAGCCTATTTTGGGTGCTGAAAATGTTGTCTTATATTAGGAGTATATACAGTACAGGCCAAAAGTTTGGACACATCTTCTCATTCAATGTGTTTTCTTTATTTCATGACCATTTACATTGGTAGGTTCTCACTCAAGGCATCAAAACTATGAATGAACACATGTGGAGTTATGAACTTAACAAAAAAAGGTGGTATAACTGAAAACATGTTTTATATTCTAGTTTCCATTTGCTCAGATTACTGCTTGGCACACTCTTGGCATTCTCTTGATGAACTTCAACAGGTAGTCACCTGAAATGGTTTTCCAACAGTCTTGAAGGAGTTCCCAGAGGTTTGTAGCACTTGTTGGCCCGCTTGCCTTCACTCTGCAGTCCAGCTCAGCCCAAACCATCTTGATTGGGTTCAGGTCCGGTGACTGTGACGGCCAGGTCATGTGCCGCACCACTCCATCACTCTCCTTCTTGGTCAAATAGCCCTACACAGCCTGGAGGTGTGTTTAGGGTCATTGTCCTGAAAAATAAATGATCGTCCAACTGAACGCAAACCGGATGGGATGGCATGTCGCTGCAGGATGCTATGGTAGCCATGCTGGTTCAGTGTGCCTTCAATTTTGAATAAATCCCCAACCGTGTCACCAGCAAAACAACCCCACACCACCACACCTCCTCCTCCATGCTTCACAGCAGGAACCAGGCATGTTGGATCCATCCGTTCACCTTTTCAGCGTCTCACAAAGACATGGCGGTTGGAACCAAAGATGTAAAATTTGGACTCATCAGACCAAAGCACAGATTTCCACTGGTCTAAGGTCCATTCCTTGTGTTTCTTGGCTGAAACAAATCTCTTCTGCTTGTTGCATCTCCTTAGCAGTGGTTTCCTGGCAGCTATTTGACCATTAAGGCCTGATTCGCACATTCTCCTCTTAACAGTTGTTCTAGAGATGTAGAGATGTGTCTGCTAATAGAACTGTGTGGCATTTATCTGGTCTCTGATCTGAGCTGCTGATAACTTGCGTTGTCTGAGGCTGGTAACTTGGATAAACTTGTCTTCAGAAGCAGAGGTTACTCTTGGTCTTCCTTTCCTGGGTCGGTCCTCATGTATGCCAGTTTCGTTGTTTGATGGTTTTTGCAACTCCACTTGGGGACACAAAGTTTTTGCAATTTTCCGGACTCACTGACCTTCATTTCTTAAAGTAATGATGGCCACTCGTTTTTCTTTAGTTAGCTGCTTGGTTCTTGCCATAATATGAATTTTAAGAGTTGTCCAGTAGAGCTGTCGGCTGTGTAGTAACCTGACTTCTGCACAACACAACTGCTGGTCCCCATCCCATTTATAAAGCATGAAAATTCACCCTGATAAGGCTTCACCCCTGTGAAAACCATTTCAGGTGACTACCTGTTGAAGTTCATTGAGAGAATGCCAAGAGTGTGCCAAGCAGTAATCTGAGCAAATGGTGGCTATTTTGAAGAAACTAGAATATAAAACATGTTTTCAGTTATTTCACCTTTTTTGTTAAGTACATAACTCCACATGTGTTCATTCATAGTTTTGATGCCTTCAGCGAGAGCCTACTATTGTAAATGGTCCTAAAATAAATATAATGAAAGATACCCTCGTGGGACTTTTTTTGGAACATCGACCTCCACATAGAAGACTCACAACCAAAGCTTAAAAAAGTTTTCAATTTATTGATTAAAGAAAAACAATAATCACAGCCGAGGCTGTGCAGACAACACAAAATATATAGACAACATATATAAATGACATACAGTAATGTATTTCAGATTGCACCATCAAAATACAGTATATTTAGAGGCTCTCTACACAGTCTATTCAACCGAACAACACAATGTGGGGTGCAAAGGACAGCTACATGTTTCGCCGTTATAATATATAATAGGCTTCCTCAGGCTGTGCACCCCCAATACTGTATATTGATCCACTGAAAAAGCTTTAAAAGAAATGCTCAAAAGAGTCAAGCCTAGTCATAATGGGATAGAGGGAGATACGGTATGACGTCCCTGCAAGGGAGGGGCCACTGAGTCGCCAATAGGTCATAAAAGGAAAATCCTGTAGCTAAGGGTCCAAATAGACAATAGAGAGTGTCGAGTATTATGGTTCAACAGATCCACGAGCGCAAATTTCATCGCTATATATGTGTGTAATCAGCTAACCATCCTCAGGTGTCTAAACAGCATGTGGCTGTAGCAGACACAATGTGTCACGACCAGCGACACAGGTGGAATCCTCTCCAGGGGAGCTCCCGGTCTGGCAATGGCCAGACAGTCTCCGGAATGACTGCTGGTTCACTTACATTTTTATAACTTCCATCCATCATACCTTCATAGGGCCCCAAAGAGCTGCATCCACAGAAACAAGAGACAGCATCCAGTTTTAACCCATCCTGTTCCATAGGTAGGCCCTTCCTTCCATCAGCGGGAGACAACAAGGAATTTAGACAACAACTATACACACGCTGCATATTTGTCAATCATAGTACGTTGTTTCAGCTATCAATCATCTACTGTGTGAGGTTGGGAAAGACTCTAAAGAAGGACTGCTTGGGAAAGTGGGCAAACCCCAACATCTCTGTTATTTGTATTAACTTTCTGAAGCAGTTGTACCAATGCTATTGCATTCAATGTACCGTATACTAAGATAGGTGCAATGAACAACATGTTTATTATACGAGGGACCATAAATTGGCAGGGGTACTAAGTTAGTGTGATTTAATCTTAATCACACTAACTGAACACTTAATAAATACTTAAATATTACTGTACACCAGTCTACAGATATGATACCCTGTTTCCCCCTAAAATAAGGCACCCCCACAGATACGGTACTGTAACTCTGGACAGGAGGGATCAGAGGGGGCAATCCAAATGACAGAGGAGGATCAGTAGGGGTTACTAAAATGGTAATCCCCCCCTCTATGTCTCTTGTGCCATTGTGATTCCCCCTGTGTCATATTAAGTAATCCCCCCACCCTGATACCATAATGCCGTATTCTTCTTCATGGAAGAATAAGACATCCCCTAAAAATAAGATGTAGAACATCTTTGGGAGCAAAAAGTTTTATAAGACACGGTCTTATTTTGGGGAAACATGGTAGCTGTTTCTTCAGTTGTTTAACCTTTTTTCACTGGTTGATCCTGCCAGTAACACCCTTTCTTTTCGAGAGGTTTAAAGCTTGTTAACGATTTCTGTTCAGTGCACAGAAAGGTACGAGGTTACAGTAGGTTTTGGCAGGATCAACAGATATTTTTCTATATGTAGACCAGGAACATTTACCATAGGAGATTGACTTGCACTATTTTGAGATGAGTTTATATTTAGAAAACATGTCAAACCCTTCCTGATTTCCATTTTACAAGGTATTCCGAGAAAGGCAAATGAGTTATCTTGTTATTTTCCTGAATATGGTTATTAAGAGAGCTTGTTAATTTATATTTAGATTTCTCTAGTGGTTTATGTTATTTTCCCCGGGAATGCTAAATAATAATCTTGTCTGTTGGTATACACATGTCAAACTAATTCTCTTTCAAAGCACATTTACCCCGAGGCATACAGTGTGTTAGTGCGTTGCAGAGCAGATTGTGAGGGGAAGGGGTTACAAGGTAGGGTTACCGAAATGTTAAGGTTATATACAGCATTTTACATACATGTTTGTAGAGCAGTAATCAACACTGGAACTACTAAAAAAAAAATCAGCTTATGAAAAATAATGTAGTCCATCACAGCCAAACTCATTGTCAACATTTTTGACACTTTTGAATGTATTAGCGAAATGTACTGTTTGCGGAAGCATGCCATCAATAAGAACATCTTTAGTCCTTTCTAGATCTTAAATTGGCTTAAGGAATATGTCCCATCAAGAAGGTGTAAAGGCCCCCACACACGTACAGAGTGGGAGCCAACAGATGAGCAGTAGAGTCATCATGCTGCTCTCCATCACTCACAGTATCAGCGGGCACCCTTTGTGTGCCAGCCGTTAGTTTCAATGGGATCGCCAGAGATTTACGGACATGTTCCTTCTCTGGCCGACCAAGCTTTGGGTCGCCCCATGTGGATGTAGATGTCATATTTCCTTTAGATCACCTTTTGTTTTACCCAAACCATGTAATTTGAAGGACTTCCTAAACAATCAAGTCTACCTGTGTTCAATCGCAGAGGACCCTATACTACATAGTTGTTGGTAGATCTAAAGGATATCTGACAGACAGATCTAAGGGTGTATGGCCAGCTTTAGTGCTAGATATACTCACCTAATGTATTGCATGTACTCCATGCAGCCATATCCCTAGTTATATTGCGGATTTGTCGATAATGTATAATAAATAACTTGCCTGTTATCAGTCTCTTAACGTTTTTCCCCTCCAATGTGTTGCACCTGCCACAGAGGCAATAGTTCTGTTCTGTCCAATCCAGAGACACTATGAGGTTATCATGATCCTTTAAGAAGCCTATGGAGTTCTGTTTTCAGCAATGAAAACCATAATCTTGTCTAGTGACCATTCATGATAATGCAGTTGATTAACCTCTGCAAGACTGTCAGCTAAAAAAAGCAACTCCGGAGGTTCAAGGGAATAGTGATGCGCAGCATAGGCAATATTCGAATTCGCAACACTTCACGCGTTTGTCTCCAAAAATTCTAAGTACCTTCGAAAATTCAAGATCTCTTGTCATTATTATGTAATGCGAATATCGGCACTGTTAGAAGTTATTCATGGGAATATTGCAAAAGCATAGTATCTTCCCCAGAATCTCAAATATTCGAGATTATGAAGATATTGCACAAAATTTTTCGCAAATTCTTGAAGTGAATAAAAATTAGTAAATTTGAATATTTGTGCTAAACACTACAAGGGAATAGCAGGTAAGAGTATTTTGTATAGGATTGTGGAGCATGTATCCGACCAGCTCAGAGATTTATATCAGTATAGATCCACCTTAGGGTCTTGTTACCAAAACCATAATGTGACCACCATGGTGAGACTTGCTTTGCTGATTCTCCCATGTAAATGATAGTGAAAGGTGAAAGTCATCAGAGACCCTACTGAAGAAAAGAGAAAATTCGACCAGTTCGACTTTGTGAATAGTGTTGAGCTTGAATATTCGATTTTCGAATATTTAGCTCGAATATCGCTATTTCGCCATTTCGCTAATATTCGCGAATATATCATCGGATATCCGACGTGATCGCGATTTTTTGTGATTGTATTGCGATTTTATAATCGCAATTTTATAATCGCGATCCATTGCAATGAATGGGATCGCGATTATATAATCGCAATGCGGAATTCTCCCAGTCGAATATCCGAGCTCCATTGACTTGCATGCATTGCGCTTATTGGATCGCAATTGCGATTTTCAGATCGCAATTCATGTCGTAAGTGCGGATATTCGAGATTACGAATATGGATATTATGGCGGATATTCGCGAAATTACGCGAATTTGAATATTGTCTAGTAGCTCATCACTATTTGTGAATTCATTGCAAAGCCTCTTAGCATGCTATCATCACCAAACTTGCTGGAAATGTAGAGAAGGGTTGACATTATACTACAAGAAAGAAAGTATTTTTCTAACATATGTAATTTTAGCATATATTAAGTTCAAAGTCAAGATAAATTTCTAAAGTTGAAATTTTGATTTTGACTTGGAACATAATGAATGCAAAAGCTACATAAGCCAGAACAATACATTTTTTTAAATGTTCCCACAACCCTTCACTACATCTCCAGCAATTTTGGTAATGATAGCATGCTCAGGGACTTAGCAATCAACTCACAAAGTCAGCTAGTTGAAAACGTTCAACCATCTCTACTGAAGAACTTACAATAACATGCTTTCATTCTGTGCAGGTTAGAGTATCTGATACATACCTCCACCACCTATAATGTTTCCTGCCCGCTGCACACCCTTTTCCCCCACTTTATTCTCCATTCTCTTTTTGTTCAACTCCACCTCTGTTCAACTCCACCTCTGTTCTTTTTATATTCTCTTTTCCATTGATCAAAATCATAATAAATCGTCACATTTGGAAATTTAACACACTTTAATTCACCTAAATCTGTGGTCCTGCCATGTTCCAGTTCTGAGTAGAGATGGTCGAATTTTTCGACTTTGTGAGCTAACTTTCTGAGCTGATTGCAAAGCCCCTGAACATGGTATCATCACTTAAATTGCTGTAGATGTAGAGAAGGGTTTTAGGAACATTTGAAAAAAAAAAAAACAGTCCAAAATTCAGATTTGTGAAATTTTGACTTGACTTTGAATGTAATTAGTTCAAAAACTATTTGTGTTAGAGACATACTTTTTTTGTAGTATACCCCCAACCCTTCTCTACATCTCCAGCAAGTTTGGTGATGATACCATGTTCAGGGGCTTTGCAATTAACTCGAAATCTTCAAAAAGGTTGAATTTTTAAAATTCGACTATCTCTAGTTCTGAGGTTTTATTCCTTGTCTGTAGGAAAGGTGGCTTTTTTTGTGTGTCCACATTACACCTGTATGATGCCTGAATGACATAGACACTTGTGGCTGGGCAATGGAGGGGTCCTGTGGATAATGAAGGTAGATCATAGCAGTAATTACATATACAAAAGGGACTCCTCTATCCCTAGGTTATATATAACCAGAAGGTGTAAAAAAGAATAAAATGAAGTACAATGAGTTTTGATATGTTTGTTCAATGAGTTTGAGAGGTTTGTTATTTTGGTCAAAGATGGGCGTAAATGTTTTTAAAGCCTTGCTCCATCTTTACAGCTTGATGTTAGAAATATGGACTAAAAATCTATAAGGAACTGAGAACAATTAGTCTCTTGTTGGTATTTTCTGCAATTGATTATTTGAATTGATTTCTAGCCTTGTTTATTCAGTAGCAATTACATGTCAGTAGTGTCCTTAGCTGATTGTTTTAGAAAGAGGTCAACAATGGCAGATTCCATATTTCTTTCATTAGCGGTTTCCAGTAATTACAGCATTAAGCTACAACACATAGATGTGAACAGAACACAAAGCAATGGACGGACTTTTACTTGCAATTCCTTTTATCTGGATTGTGTTTTGTTGGAAAATGTGAAGGTGGAAATGTTGTATCTGAATGTTGTGATCTCCAGCAGCCTCTTTGCATCAACAGGGATACATTCCAGTTTCTTGGAACACTATTCCCATCATAGACGCCATCTATGGCAGTCTAAACGTTAAGATCACCATTGCACTTCTTTTGTATTATAGCTTTAAAAGCATGAAATTGTAAAACCTCAGGGAAGGATTTCCAGTTACATGCTTAGTCCTTTGCTGACAGGTTTACCTTCCCTGGTGGTACCGTTTGGTCTTCTTTTTAATAACTGGTACAACAAATTTAAGTTATTTGTTTTAATTTCCCGCTTACTTTAGCCCCTCCAGCTGTTGATGACTACAGGAATGTGAGGACTTGGGACACGTATGTAGGCAGCCCAGTGGCAGTGATGATATTGGGAAAGTGGGGGCTTTTTTGCAATATTTACCTGTATTATGCAACAGGAATATGGATCCCAGGACAAGACATCACTGGACAGACATCAATGGAGGATACCACTGACTGGATCAGGTAAGCAACGCCAAGTGTGGCTCAGGCTTACTGCTTTTGGCAACACAAATTATCTTGTACCACACTCAGGAATACCATTGGGGGTTAAAGGTTCTTCTAGACTCTAGGTGAGTTCTTTAACCCCCTAGCTTGAGTGTCATACAGGGTAGATTCTAGATAACTTCCCTACACAATTATTGCTGTTTGTGTTATATGCATGTTTGTGCCCGGCTGGTGGCCATCAGCCCAACTGCCTTCTAATGGCGTAGTGTTCTACCAACAGTAACATTTGAAACTGTGGTCCCAGCTCTATTTATGTAATTGACCAGCTCCTCCTGTGTAGTTCTGATACCTCACTTTTCTTATCATAAGTGATAGCCCATGAGGAGAAATCTTGCATGGAGCCCCAGTCCAGTCGTCTTTACCCTCTTTCATTTTTTAACAATTGCTCCAACAGTTGATCTATTTACACCAAACTACTTGGCTATTGCCCCTTATCCCTTTCCAGCCTTGTGGAGGTCCAACATTTTGTCTCTGGTGTCTCTTGACAGCTCTTTGGTCTTGCCCATGGAAGTAGTTGGAGTCTGACGGACTGTGGGGTGGACAGGTGTCTTTAAATAGCTCAGACAGGTGCTACTAATTTAGATTAATGAGTGGAGTGGACTTTTAAAGGCAGAGTAACAGGTCTTTGAGAGCCAGAATTCTTGTTGCCAGGTGTTAAAATACTCATGTGCAGCAGTGCCATACAAATAAATTCTTAAGAAATCATACAATGTGTTTTGCTGAATTTTAACTTTAACTCTGTCTCTCGCAGTGGGAATGCACCTACAGTGTGATCCTTCATGACATGTGGGAGAACTTGCAAAATCGCAGGGTGTTCAATTGCTCCTCAGTGTATTTGTATATGTAACAAAGGCTATAGCATGAGCACATAATATAATCCAATGTTGGGTAACCTTCTCTTCTCTGGCTAGTTAAGAACTGTAAGTTCCAGAGTGCCGTGCCAGCCGTAGACAACGGTCCCTTTTGCCGCATAAGCCCCGTTAATACTCTGACGCAGACCCGTGTCAGCTCCGGCTTTGTTGATATGCAAGAATCCCCCTCCTTGCTCAACTCCTCACTCTTCCTCTCCTTTCATCCCTGTGGAAGTTTGATGTTGCCGTGTCAGACCCCCCTTTTCAGCCCGGATTTCTAATTGCGCTAACATCTGTTCGTGTATAATGACTAGCAAGAACACTGTTGTCCTTTGGTATTTATTCAGGCCACTACAAGCACCTCTTATCAAAAAGCTTTTGCCAGAACATGACACAGAATCTGTCAAATTTCATTTCTTAGCATCTCAAATCCCTGCGTATTTATTCCAGTCTTCAGCTGAACACAAGCCTCTCTGTGCCGCCGCTCCCTCCCCTACGCGGCCCTCTTTTTTCTCCTTCAATGCC
>CM070035.1:28392024-28401702 GCA_036250615.1 Ptychadena robeensis
CCCTCTTCGTCCAAGCTTTCTTCCCATGTTCAATTCCCAATCGATCACTGTGAATGCGCACGGTGGCCCATTGTTTGGGAATCAATTGAAAAATCGACCCTTATCTTAGACCCTTTTTCTTAGACTTGAGAAAAGATAAATCTAATTATGTGCCAAGGCATACTACACTTTACATATGATGATCACATGTAAATAGTTGGCCACTTGTGTACTATAGCTGTTGAAGTAGGTATTTTATTTTACTTTATATCAATAGGTGCGGCTTCACTCAGGGACTTTGACATCTCAGTATTTTATTGGGTCTGACTTCCTGATCATATTTTTTTTTGGGGGGGGGGGTACCAGAAAAATGAAAATGGCATGCAAAATCTTATGAAAACAATAGGATTTTTGGAATGTTAATTTACTACCATGGGTTATTAATGCGTTAGTTGTTGACTTTCTGATGAAGTGAGTTTAAGGTTACTGAAGAAACAATAGAGAAATGTACTGGCTTTAACTGAACAGGGCACTATCCTTGGGTGAGGCAGTTGTGCTTTCAACATAAAATTGCTTTAACAATATTGCATAAATTGATATTATCCAAGTGTTATATATTCACACAATGGTTTAGAGGCCCAGCACACAATGGTTTAGAGGCCCAGCACACAATGGTTTAGAGGCTCCGCACACAGACAAAAAAGTTCTTTAGTTGTACAGATACAACAACTCTCTATGACTAAGCCAACCAGTTTGGGTGAAACTCGTCAGTGAGGAGGAGACCCCAGAGAAGTCGGGGTGTATGGTTGTGTCTGTCAATGTACAAAAAAGTACTTTGGGATTTTATTCTGTGCTATTGTGTGGAGTTCGAGAGGCTTGCAGACTAGCCACAGAGACCAATCTGTTATTGATGTATTCAAAAAGGAAGCCTGTGTGTACTGAAATTGGGTGGTGAGTGCGGTTCCAGTCATGAGAATTGTTGTGTATACATGCGGCTTATGTATATATATATATATATATAGATATATATATATATATATGTGTGTATTTAGCTATAAATAAATAAAGATTGTTGACACTTTACTACGTGACTATGGTGGTACCTAAAAAGACCATCAATAGGTAGGAGAAGTGTCCTTAGGACTAATATTTGGCAACCTTGGACAAAAAAACATTTGCAGTCAGTGAACGTGACTATATAGCTTTGTAGTTTTCAAAACTTTTCAACAAACTTTTACAACTTTACAATTTTTACAATTTTACAACTTTACAAACCTTACAATTTCCTCTCACATCTCTTCTGCTCGTGTCAGAGGAAAGGAAAAGCTACACACCGAAATGTGAACCTGGCCTACAAAAGTCTTTATAACTGGGGAAGAATGGGCACTTTGAAGATCCAAGGTTTGAAACTCCAGCATCTCCTCTCTTGGGTGCCAGCAGTCTCCTTAGTGCTGGTAGTGCCTATTGCCTCTTGATATTTCTGTGTTCTCACATCTCATATTTATGAGAAAAGGCAGAGCTACAGACGGATATGCGCACCTGGCCTACAAAAGTCCGTACAAGGCATGAAAAATAAGCACTTTGAAGATCCAAGTCTTCTACTATCCTCAGCACCGGTAGAGCTTTTTATGTGGTCTGCCAGCAGAACTTCGTAGTAACTACATCAACTTGACTCTTTTTAAAAGAAAGTTTCAAGCAGGGTTTACTGTCAGTTAGCAATAGCTTCAGTTGTGGTGTAGCTACATTTCATTGAATGTCTTTCTCTTGTAAGTAGAAAAGAACTTACACAAAGCAGAGAAGGATAGAAGAACAATCAAGAAAGAGAGCAGTAAAGAAGTGAGAGGCATGTACAAGCCTTCATACTCTCTCTTTTCAGCAGAACGTGTCCCCTTTGTAGTGTTAATTATTTGTTCGAGCAGGATAACAGGACTAGCCTATTATATCCTTCATAAAAAGCGGTATAGACTCTCTACCGATCAGCTATGAATTAGCAAACATGATACCAAGAAAGAGAGAGAGGGAGAGACAGAAAGAGACAGAGGAGGGGGGAAAAGCACCATAAAAAAATTCATTAATATCGTTAGGGATTAGAACACTGATTAAAGTGCAGCTGTTAGCATATGCAAATGAGTGATAGACATTTATCAGAGGCAATGCATGTTGCCTTATAGCTGAAAAGCTTCACGAATGGTTTCGAGCTGATTAAAAGAGTTTTAAGTTTCCAAGGATTTTCTGTTTAGCGGGTAGATGGGGAGGGGGAATTAGAAAAAAAAAAAGCAATTTAACTTACGTATCCCTTCCTTTAGCTAAATTGCTTAAAGTGGCTTCCTAACTCCACTTTGCATTGAGATATTAGTTACTGTGCTGAATTTTGAATCTTTTCCAGACAAGCAGGATATATTTGGTGGAAAGCGTTGTGACTTCATGTCGTATTGCCAATGTCTATTTCAAGACATGGATTGGAAAAAATGTTAATGATAATAACAATATTAAAATGATAACAATTATAAACATTTTTCTTACAAATAAAATGCATTAATATCTTATATCTTTCAAATAAATACTCAAATCAATTAAATTAATTTTTAATACAGGAAAAATTCAAACTTTGTAAGTTAAGGTGTAAGGCCCTCCCATACACCTTACAATCTTACCGCACAATTAACTTTTGTTCTACTAAAACCATGTAATATGAGGACCTTACTTAATCTTCCAACTACTATGTATTTTACCAGGGAGGACCCGGCACTACACAGCAGTGATATATACCTTCCAATCACTATG
Source organism: Ptychadena robeensis (assembly GCA_036250615.1). Lineage (NCBI taxonomy): Eukaryota > Metazoa > Chordata > Amphibia > Anura > Ptychadenidae > Ptychadena > Ptychadena robeensis. The sequence continues at coordinate 28,394,788 of CM070035.1, forward strand.
TATTCTATTAGGGAGGACCCAGCACTACATAGCAGTGATATATACCTTTCAATCACTATGTATGCTATCAGGGAGGACCCGGCACTACATAGCAGTGATATATACCTTCCAATGACTATGTATTCTATCATGGAGGACATGACACTTCATAGTTTTTGGTAGATCTAATGCAAATTGTACGGAGTGACCTAAAGGTGTATGGGGGGCTTAATAGTTGTCAGGTTCTGCTTGGCAAATCAGTTGGTATATGAGTTGGCTTCATAATTGTTTACATTTTGTTTGATATTTAAAGTTTTAGAATAACAAGAAGGGATATTACCCATAAAATACACAATAAATAAGTAATATTAATATTGTAAATAAGAAATATTTTTCTTGTGCTATAACATGTTGATTTAAAACTTATCCTACAAATGTTTGATTTGTGGGGGTAAAATTGTCAAATAATTTATAGATAAGTTTTTTTTAAGGTACTATATAGGCATGCTTAGTTAAATGAATTATCATAGGCCTTCCAATGCGATCTGATGGAATAGCTAATATCTCAGATCTCGACCCTCCAGCATTGTATAAATGAATATATCGACCTTGTGTTTTGATGCAGGGTCTCCTTTAAAAAGACAGGCTCTGAATCCGTCATGTTGATTTTCCTAGAATTTACTGGGGGATATAATTATAGTAAATGAAAACAGGTTTTCCATTATTGACAGTTTGGTTAATGAGTTTATGTGCTGATAATACAGAAAATACATTCCTAGAATTGTCATGCTTCATGGTCTCTTCTTAACTGTTGATGAAGACAAGGGTCATCATAAATCTCTGTATTACACAGCTGATCAGATAACTGATCATACACCTTGCCTATGCAAGGAAAACATCAAGAATTCGGCACGCTTTCTGAACTCAAAGAGATCTTTTGTCTGTCCATACAGTGCCATAGAAGAGCTGATCAATATGTTTTAGATAATCTGTTCTTAGCAGCAAAGTCAGAGTCCTGCCAGTAAGAGATAGAGACTAGGGATGCTGTCATCAGCTCGTTATTGATGGCGTTGAAGAAAAAAATTGCAAGTTTAAAAAGCTTATTGTGAATGGGGAAATAAGCTGGTCTCAAGCTCATTTCTGATTGCAATATAGACTTTGTGTAGTATTCTGGAAATACCTCTGCATCCAACTCAAACCCTACTAAAAGTACAAAAAGTTCAAACTCTTCCGAAGACTGGTGAAGTCACCTACAGTGGTTATTAAAGAAATGGTCATCATCAATAACATAAGATGGAACTATTGTCAGTATACGCAGGAAATAGTCCAATGGACAGAGTTTGTCAGTAGTGTTGATCGCAAATATTCTAATCACAAATTCTAATTCACGAAGATATCAAATATATTTCTATATCTTGGTAATTGCAAATATTCAAGATTTTTTGCATCAGTACTTGGACCTACTGTGCGTGTGTACAAGTGCCGATTTGCACAATGAAGGTAATAATGACTGGAGATCACAAACTCTCAAAAGTAAGAATGTATTGTGAATATTAGGCAAAAAATATTCTAAGAAGACAAATATTGCCTATGCTGCTCATCACTATTTGGCAGGTTTATTTTTTCCCTATCATATGTTTACCTTTCATGTGCCACAATACCTGACTTAAAAATAGCTTTAAAACTGCAGGAGGATGGATATATTGTAATTTTAGTAGCCTAATCTGACAGATCTGAGTGTTTTTGTTAAGGCAACTTTGCATTATTGTTCAGGCAAGAATGTTAAAAATCTACCTACAAACAGTAATTGTAATTGGTAGCTTGAACAAATATTTACTTATTATTTAAATAAATCTTTTATATCCTTCATATCATATTTTTATTATATGCAGTCATATATTGGAAGCAAAAGCTGCCCAATTTAGGAACAACTATTAAACCCAAAAACTTTTCTTTTTTCTGACCCAAAAAACAAATAAACATTGGTTCCAGGCCACACACAAACCAATAGAAACAAATAACAAAATAACAGTTGTGCTAATAGCAATTTAAAAGCCAACTTGTACAATAAATGTCCTATCTAACTATACAAGAATCTATTAGAAAAGGGTCTATTAGACCCTTTATCTATTAGAAAAAAGGGTCCTGGCTATATAAAAAACAAAAAAAGGGTCCTGGCTATATAAAAAACAAAAAAAGGGTCCTGGCTATATAAAAAACAAAAAAAGGGTCCTGGCTATATAAAAAACAAAAAAGGGCCCTGGCTATATAAAAAACAAAATAGAATTAACCTTTCATTTCTGGTCACATAAGGACAAACTATTGAAATTGCAATATTGAGATTGAGTAACATACACTGCCGAAGAAAAGATTTAACTACGCTGCACGCTGCACTTCTAGGTTCTAGAAATAATTTTATGATATACAGGTATTTAACCTGTATGAAAAATGAATAAGGAGAAATATATGTGGGTTGGAGGGAACGTGTAGATGCATGGAAAAAGGCAGCTTCTTAATACACACATTATTAAACATTTATACATATACATATAAGCCAAACATGATACACATGAGCCTTACCGGGAAATGACATGTGTTAAAGTAATCATAAATCATAAGTGAGGACTCCAATGCATAAGTAAATATTGTAGGTGTGTATGCTTTACCATATAAGAGTTCATGCTTACTTGATGTATGGTCATCCCAGAGAACACAGTAACAAAGTGCACTGGCATGGCTATAGTTCAAATAGGTATCTATTCTGCATTGTTTAATTAATTAATTAGTTCATTAAAAACTATTTATTATACTTTTGCCACTTAAATGTCTTTTAGCACCAATGTGACCCTTTGTATACACTAAATTGTGTCCTTATCCTTCTACTCTCGAGTAGTCACTGAGGAAAGCTGTATTTTCCATACACTGTGACTGTCACTGTGGTAATCCATCGAAGGGATTATTATTTTTTAACTAATTGAACTATTGCTAAAAATATTGTGGCCTGGTTATTTTAGTTGAAAGTACTAAGGTAGGCATAGCAAAGCACAACAATAGCTTTAAGTATGCTCTGTCCAATAAACATTATATACATTTTCATTTACACTGTGCTAGAGATCTAAAAAGAGAAATTTAGAAACAGGAGAAAATATAAAATGTTGTATACAAGTTGGGAAATAATATATAATATTCAGATGATACTAGCTGTCTGCCACGGAGGACCATCAGATTATACCATCAAGGCTTCTAGGGTTGACCTAGTCATTGTTATTTAAAGTCACCAACAAATGGATTAATCCAGGCTAGAGCAGGCTAATCTTTATGTCAGGATTATGGTGGCAGAACATGTGTATCATCTGAAAGTGTTTGTGTGTGTGTGTTGGGTTAAGTAACATACAAGCCATAGTTGACATTATAGGTCATGCGCCACTGACATAGTCACTGCTCATTTGGCTACATATTATGGTAAATCTTTAAATGTTTAAAAAATTATACGAAAAACAAAAATAATTACAGCAATAAACATTATACCCAATATGTATGTGTTTTAAAGTAAACGTTTTAGTCTTTTTTCGTAATATTTCTATGTATATACAATTGTATAAGATCATGGCCAAACCTTGAACATGAAACATACACATTAGTGCTATAAGTGTTAAAATTTTTTAACACTTTATGCATGTTCATGTGTGGTCACCATTTACCATGCATCCCTGGTTGAGTTCCAATTCCAATCCAAGCAAATGCATTCATATAGGTAAATATTGGAGAAGATTAGAAACACTGGGAAAAAAACACCCTCCCCATGAAAAATGTGTACAGTGTAATAAAACTTGCCAATATTTTATGATACAAATGATATGCCAGAGTGCTTTAGCAGGCTAAATGTCAATTTATTTTTTAAGCATATACTTTAAACCAGTGGTGGGCAACTGAATTGATATGAAGGGCCACAAGTGTGGCCCTCGGCATCACTAAAGGGACGCACATAACATCGATCCAGACCATCCACTCATCGCCAAATCTCAGCAGGTGGTGGACCAGATCCCGACAGGCAGGCAGTCAAAACCTGACAGCACCCACCACCCCCCCCCCCCCCCCAAATGCCCCTGGGTGCAGCACTCATATATAGACCTGGTTTCCAAGATCAACATTGACAACTTTACTGATGTTGGACCACTAAAGTATATTAGGAAAGCTGGGTCAGTGTGTTGCTATGCCCTATGTATTAACAGTTAGGTTTTGGGGGATGCATGTGGAGGACCAAGGGGGGCCGCCGAACAATGCCCAAAGGGCCGCATGCGGCCCCCGGGCCTCAGGTTGGGCACCTAGGCTTTAAACTAATGATTATGTTTTGACTCTCTGGTTTTGCCATGCTTGCTATTCAAATAAAGAGTAAAAGGTGTTTTGTATACCCCAACTTTTCTGGTATGCTAAAATACAAAATCATTTTTGGCTATCCCTAGTTATCCCAAATAGTCTCAAGTCTCTTGTCTATTATACATTAAGTACAACCAATAGAATTGTCTAATTTTCCTCAATTCATCCTTGTATATAGTCTAAAGACTACCAACATCATTGTACGATACGATAGTAAGAGGCTGGATCCCCAAAACTCAGGTTGCCAGCCCTGGCAGACTTCTGTTTCACACATGCGGTCACCCTTTTCAATTCTAACTGAGGCACTTACCATTTAGGGAAAATCCCCGTAGAAGGGGAAGCCTGTGGTACGCAGGCCTTCATTTTATTTTGCGGTTTTATGTTTTTTTTTAAATTTAAGTCTTTATTAGTTGGTTATAGATAAGTGAAAATATGTGTCATTTAATTAATAAATTGCAAAAATTTTTGTTCTGAATATCTGCATTTCGGGAATTAGTAAAGATCTCGAGTATATTGCTATATCTTCAAAGTCGCAAATATTCAAGATTTTTCATAACTACTTGTGCGTACAATATGTGCTGATGTACAAGTGCCGATATCCGCAATGGACATAATCTGTGGAAAGTACCATGCATTGTGTTCAAAATATGTGCATGTACAAGTGCCGTAAGCGTAATGAACACAATCTGTGGGAAGTACCATGGATTCCGTTCGCAATATGTGCATGTACAAGTGCCGATATGCGCAATGAGCATAATCTGTGGAAGGTACCATGCATTGCGTTGGCAATATGTGCATGTACAAGTGCAGATTTGTTCAACGAAGGTAATAATTACTGGAGATCACAAATTCTCAAATTTATGAATTTATTGCAAATATTAGTTTACATTTTGCAATATTTTGTGAATATGAATATTGCCTATGCTGCTCATCACTATTAATTAACATTTAAACTCATGAACAAAAACTAAAAATAATATATTGCACCTTACCAGCTATACTCACTTCACTTTGTTAATAGAGGAACAACCCAGATACAGCAACACTCTCACCCAGTGTGGAGGGTAGTGTCAGGAGGTTCAATAGAAATAAAACTTTACTTTAGAAACTTTAGATGGCTCTGTCAAAGTAAAAAACGTATTGGCTGTATCAACAGGCAATATAACTATGCTACAAGGGGGGTCTCTGAACCCCCCCCCCCCTAAAAAAAAATTGTTACTTCAAGAAAATTTCTGCATTATGTGCATTATTTTGGCCCTAGATCTACTTTAATGCATATATTTTTTTAACTGTCATTAAAATCTTGAATTTAGGCGGCTGTAGGTAAAGGTATAGTTACATTAAGTGAGTGACTCCTAGAACATTTACAGTAAGGTGTATGTGCCCTTCTCTGGTAAGTGTCATATACATGGTTAATGAATGTAAACAATAATTCTTTATATTCTAAAGCCATCCAACTCTTGACTTTGGTCTCTTATTTTTTTTTAATGTTTTGTAGCATATAGTCTACCCTCAATGATTTTCTTCTCAGAACAAAGGCACTGCCTGTAAGCTGACCATTCTTATAGTATTTAAGTTGAGTAATATATTGAACCATTGTCTTTGGTAAGTGCTTCTATGTTTGTATATCTATTATGTGTAAGACACTTGAATGTGTACATCTCTTGTAATGTGAACAGTGACTTATTTTTAGTTATATGCTCATAGTTGTATTATACTACGATACTTTAAATCTTAAACAAGACACTGAATGCTTTATTCTAGATCATGTAACCCTCTTGTGTATAAGTGTGTGATGTACATGAATGAATAGTTATGAAAATTGAAAATAGCAATAAAAGTATGAAAAAGTATTTAACATGGTGTTTGAACCCAACTGGAGATTTTACTTACCTACTTAAACAGCTGTTGGGGAAATAGGGAGCCAGCAGCAGCATCAGGAGCTATGAATAAACCCAAGATAGAAGGGTCTGGTAAACCTCCTAAAATTTCCAGGCACAATCAGAAGCTGTGTCACCAGGCAGCTCCATGACCTTTTGCTCAGATAACTAACTAATTTGGTAATGTTTAGTTAACATTGCACAATCTATGGGTCATAACAAATTGTATAATTTTCTATCATCAGTTGTTTAAAAACAATTGCTTACTTTGTCTCTACAGTATAGGCTTGATCTACAAAATATTTGTGTCACCTAAATTTATTTTAATCTTATTTACTATGAAAAGAAAAAAAGTATCCATATTTAGCAGGAAGCCATACAAACTATAAGTGGAGCGCCTACTGTAGGTAACACCTCCTTATGAACATGAACAACTGGCATACACTACAGTATGCGACAAAAGTGAGTACACACCTCACATTGTAGTAAATAGTTTAAAATATCTTTTCATGGGACAACACTAAAGATATGACACTTTGACACTGGTGATGGCCCGAACTGTTCGCGACGAACATCGCATGTTCGCGTTCGCCCATGTTCGCGAACATATGGCGAGCTTGGTTCCCCCTATCTTTTAACATTGCAGAAACTTTGACCCCTGTGAGTCACAGTCAGCAGA
>CM070035.1:28418657-28431539 GCA_036250615.1 Ptychadena robeensis
AAAAAAATCCCATGCAGTTTCATGTTCAGCCACTAGATGGCACTAGGAACACCTGCCGTCAGTGTAAAGAGATGTCACCAGCTTCCTTCTCACACACATCGGGGGGCTGACGGGGTATGCTGCATTCGTCTCTCCCCTCTACGTCTGCAAGCAAGACTGCACGATTGAAGGAAAATGTAAGTATGTACTGCCTTGACTATGTGTGTCTCTCCTGCCCTGATGGGCTCCTTGCCTGCCTTTCCCTTCCATTTTTGGGGAAAAAAGTGCACCTTATGGTTCGGAAAATAAGTAAGTAAGTAAAGGATTTGGTTCCAAATTATTTTTGGCTTTACTGTCTTGCCAATATTACTAGACATAACAATGCATTTTCATGCCTTCCATGCCATAGCACCATAGTTCTACATGTGCCTCTTGAAATGTGTCAGTTGAGTTTAAACTGGGAAAATACTCTGAAAATAACAGTACAATGCCACAGTAAAGAACCCTGGGAGCGCGTCCTAGGATTTCTGGGATAAAACATTAAACGGCAAGCAGCCCAAGGCATTATTTCAAAGTTACGGCTCACATTTATGGTTCAGCAAGTAATATCGATACACAGCCAGAGCGCAGAACTATTCTGATGAAAATATGATTGCTTTTACACCCAAACTCCAAACGCAGCCACTACAACTACATAAACCGCTTTATGGGATCCGCGCTTGTTTAATTTTCTCAGAGAAAGACAGTAAAAGGAGAATTATGGGATGATTTATTCATCAGAGCCACATTCGAAACGCACCGGCAGCTGTTGGAAAACATTAAACAACATTAAAACCCAAACCCCCTCCCCGGATTCGCCACTCCTATTGTGCCACACACCTGCTAGCATGACACTCTTTATGCCGTATAATTCACTCACAGACAGATATATACGCAGCTCTAAGTGTGCTTCTTGCAGTATGATTATTGCCAGGCCACATTACATTAGTAAGCAGGGAGAACTTTATATGGGAATATTGTAAAAATCATTTGCCGCAAAGGGGTTATCATTTATAAACTCTTGTTTCAGGAAAATGAATATTCATTTAACCCCTGGGAGAACATACCTGAAAATGAAATCCCTGGTAGAAAGTGAATACTCAAGGGCGGAACCACTAAGAGCTGGCATACATATTTTCTTCTTAAGTATACAGAATTTAGGTGAGGAGTCAATGCAATTGGTTGGCTGCTGGCTTGCCAAACATAACATTAGAAGCTGACCACTGGTATGATGGGCCTGTGCTGGAAAAAACAATTAAGGCTACATGGTCGTTCCTGTCTGCCAGGCGCTCCTGTCAAAAACGACCCCATTACAGGTATATTAGGGCTTGTTTCCACATATCTCAGGACCCCCTCCGCTAAGCGTATTGTTTGGCGAGGATCCCGACGTAGCTTGCTGTGTTTACACATCCGCCGATGCAGAGGCTCAACGTACTCAACTACATTCAGCCTTGCATCGGCAGAGAGCATCCCTGATTCCTGAACCTTACAACATCAATCCTAACCCCCAGTAGTGTTGAGCTAGAAAATTCGAATTGCGATAATATTATTTGAATATCGGCTATTCGAGAATTTGCTAATTTAGTGAATATGGAGGCGGATATTCACAATCTCGAATGTTCGCGATATTATGCACTGGGAAACTTTACGGGCATGCATTGCGAATATACATATTGTCTTGTACTGTGTCTCTCTGTTGAAGCATCATCTTGGTAGAGGAAGAGGGTTGCTTCCTTATGGCAGAGCCTCAAGCAAGAGCAGCACAACAGTGACTCTACAGTAAACCTGAGGCTAGCATTCAGAAGAGGCCTTAGTGTTGAGCGTGAATATTCGAACGGTGAATTTTTATTGCGAATATCGCCACTTTGAGAATTCACTAAGTTCTTAATTATAGTGTTATATCTTTGTTATCTAGAATATTCGGTTAAATTTTCCCTTCCATTGGTTCGGTGATCATTCAATCAGGAATCCAATGGTAAAAAAAACTGTTTTGGAGTGAGTTCGATGTTGCAGTGACATTACAATCACAATATTAGGATGTAAAAGTGCTGATATTCGCAAAAAGTAAACAGGATGTCGAATTTTTGAATATTTGGAGAATAATTTGTGAAATGTCGTGAATTTGTATATTGCCTATGCTGCTCATCACTACTAATCGCACTCACATGTCAGTTATAATAGAAGATTAACTCTAGTTTTTGTCTAGTTGCCTAGTTTTAGTTTTTGACTTTTTTCTGACTGGATTTAATGCTGATTTTTGTACTGGCTTGCTGCTATTAAACTTCAATTGGTTGGTCCAAGCCAGTGTCTAAAGGCCCCCATACACCTTACAATCTTTCCATACAATTTCTGTACAATCAAATTTTGTTCTACCAAAACCATGTAATATGAGGACCTTTCTAATCCTTCCAATCACTATGTATTCTATCAGGGAGGACCCGGCACTACATAGTTGTTGGTAGATCTAATGGACATTGTATGGATTGATCTTAAGGTGTATGGGGGGCTTAAGTCAGGGAAATCATTCCCCACAATTGTGATTTTATATGTTGGCATTGCAGAAGCACCCTTCCTCTGCAATGCAAATTCATAAAATCTGCATTGTAGAGGAATGATGTCACTGGCCTAGATAGTGCCTTGGACCAGCCCAAAGAGGTTTGGAATTGGTGTAACATAGTAGAAGCCACTTAGGGAGCATAGGTCCAGGTAAATAAAGCACTCCTGAACAACAAAGGGTGGGCATGCAACTGCAAAGGCCTAAGCAAGTGGAAAATATACCTGCAGTTCAGCCCCTTAATATTTTAAAATTTCCCCTTTGATATTGCAAATCTTTACTTTTTAAGATAGTTGACGGGTAGATGCTCCTCGTCTATCAGGCCTGTAAATTATTACTATGACAAGAAGGCATGCCCCCATAGGAATCAATGAGTGTAAAATGGAAGACAACTTCTTTATAGGACCCGTTGCAGTCCACACCAATGCATCCGCAGCATAAAGGGACTACATCTAGTTGCCATAGGATGACAGATCAGAGTATAAGCCGCACACATACCCAAACTTCACACACATACAGATTATTTCAGCTCTCCAACCCTTCTCAATGAACCGCACGTCCCTTTATTCTCAATCTTCTGTGCCTTTCCTCCCTCTCTCTCTCTTCACTCGCTGGGTTCCCTTTCTTTGGCGCTGTCTTTGCAACATTTCAAGGTTAAAAATGCATCAGGCACACAATGGTGGATGTGTAAGATTAGCTAGCTAGTAAAATATGTTAGGAGGAGAAAAGCTAAATGTATTAAGAACAAACAAAATATAAAAAAAAGAAAGAAGTTAGAGTCTTTTCTTAAATCTGAGAACAGAAGCAAAACCTCCCTTGATCCTTTATCTCGCTGTAACCACATAAATAACTAAAGAAATATATATATTTTTGAATTCACAGAGGGCCTACATTTTATAAAGCCGTTTTTTATTATTATTTTTCCTTGCCTTTCATCAGATTTCTCTTTTCTTTCTCTCTCTTTTTGTATTTCAAAGCTGGCAGTTCAGTAAATGAAGGAGACAGCATCATCTCTGTTCTTGGTAAAGGAATCAATGCTAATCCTATTTATGGAGACTTATCACCTCTGCCAGAAACTGCAGGGAAAAAAAAAAACGGCAAAGAAGGAAAGAGAAAAAAAAAAAACGAGTTGTCAAAATCAGGAAAGAGGGTGCGAGTAGAGGGAGAGGGAAGAACAGAAAAGAGAAAGAAAGGAAAGGAATGAATTAGCGGCTCTAGACTGGAAAGAATGGACAAAATGATTCGGTATGCTGCAAATACAATATTTTTTTCTGATGAAATAATTTATATGAAGGCTGGAAAATATATATCGATAAAACTAGAATATGTTACAATGATAATTAGAGGATTATTTATAAAGAGTCATTTGGGGAGTTTTTGTTTGGGGGGGGGTTATTCAGGTTAAGACCAAAACACAGCAAAATCATAGTGGATACTTTGCACTGCGATGGGACATGCACGGTTACTTAAACATTGAAATGAATGTGAAGTGTACCAAGAACGCAATCACTGCAATTTTGCTACGTTTCAGTAATACATATTGGAGTTTTAGCCTTAAGAAAGTGACCATTGTCCATTGGGTTCAAGGAGTTAAGAATAAATAATATTCCTAAAGGTCGAAAGAATAGCAAATAAGTTCTCAAAAAATTTGGTCCAATTTCCTTTAATGGGAAGAAGATTCCTTTCTGATCTTCAATGGTAACCCTAAAGCCGGCCAGACTCATTGATTCCAGGCAGTAGTTGTGGGCGACTGACCGGTGTGCGCGCTCACGCAGATGCATGGTGGTCAGTCGCCCGCAACTACAAGAGTGCCCACCTTGCAGTCTCCACCCAAATAGCGCGCAGGTCGGATCGCGCAGCGATCCGTCCTGATGGTACTTTTTGTGGCCGATCCTGTTGTAGGCAGTTAATGTGGAGAGGGAGTCTTCTCCCACTCCAAACTGATTGGCTACAATCTGCCAGGAATCCCTGTGTTATGGGCGCACACAAGATTCCTGTCAGTTCTGTAGCCAACTCATCACAGCTTGGTAACGTCACCACGCTGTAATGGGTCTGCAACAAGCCGGCCATGGATTGAGATGTCGATGGCCAGCTTAAGTCTCCATGGGCCTAATTGTTTTTTAGCAGCTATTTAAAATTATTGTTCTTGTTAACATACATTAACATACTGCCTGGTCAAAAAATAGGTTGCCACCTGGAACTAAGCAAATAGGTACGAATCTCCTATTGGATAATTACTGCATAGGCGATTATCTTCCAGCTGACAACAAGTTATTTAACCCCAACTTGTGCAATATACTGAATGACCAGGTTATTCCATCATGGATTTTTTCTTCCCTGATGACATGGGCATATTCCAAGATGACAATACCAGGATTCATCAGGTTAAGATTGTGAAAGACATTCACACATGGATTGGCCACCAGAGTCCAGACCTTAACCCCATTGAGAATCTTTGAGATGAATTGGTTTCCTATGGAAACTTGTGTAGCATGGATAGTGCATATTGTGTTGCAACAGCAGCAATGCAGCACATGTGAGAAAGAGCCCTCACTCCACTTGTTGATCCAAATGTTGAATTCAAATGTAATCAAGTAGGTTAAAAAACATATCTGTCCTAATTTTAACAAAATACCAATGTTTATAAATCTGCATCTTTAATGCATAAAATAAAATATGGTGATCCTGCCATGAAAGTCCTTCTGCATTCATTTCCTAGTATATGGTGACAACTGTCTCTGTATCCCAACTGTGCTCTAGCATTTGTCCTTACTATAAGAGTTTCATATAAGCCACTCAAGAAATGAAGAAAGATGAATGCGATTTCAAATCATAACGTGAAGGCTGTGTTGTTACACTTTATGTGTTCTGAATTTACTTGGCAAACATGGTCTGGTTCTCAATAAGTCCCTCGACAACCCCCGGGCACAGAGTGGAGAAGAGGCTTCTACCTTTCAATATAGAGGTTTGGAATAAGGTCTATCATTACCAGGGAGGAAAGGGGCGCACTCTCACTACTCACAGGTTTACCTTGGGGCCTGATAGAGATTGCATAACCATACCTACCAACACTTGGCTTTATTTGTTAAATCTCACACAGACAGCCTTTTCCAGTCAATGATGTCACTTCCAGTATCGGACTTACCTCTTGGCTCTTTTAGCAGGGAGAGGGCGTTACTCTCCCTGCTAATGTCCCACCCACTTGTACTGATATTGTGCGAGGTGGGACATTAGCTGGGAGAGTAACGCCCTCTCCCTGCTTGATCAGCGCAATTTCAAGAATCCGGGAAAAATCTGGAATTTCTTGAAATCGGGATTTGCCCAAGATAGCCACATAAAAAACGTGACTTTACTAGCCAAAACGGGAGGGTTGACAGCTATGAATGGACACAGTAGCTGGAATGCATCCATTGCCAGCAAAAAAAGACAAAAACACAAATTTTGCAGTTCCTATGGAAACCTGTGTACCTTGCATTTCCCCTATCTCTATGATTATGCTCATACGTGAGTGAAACGTGTAAGAGGGGTAACCCCCATGTCAGGGGTGACACGAAACTCTCTGTATGAATTTGAATGAAGTTGAATAAAGTGTGTGATGCTGATTGCTTTAATCCCCAGAGTGCGGATCCATAATTTCTGGGCAGTACTGGTCAGAGTGGGACAGGTTTGTTTGGTTTCCAGCACCCAACATCACCAGTACTATACTTTCACGAAGCCTAGAGGGACTGATAAATAAACATTAATAATGTGTATATACTTTGAGTGCGGGCAACTGTTTTTTTAACTTTTGCATTTGCATTTCCCCCAGGCGTGCTGCAGTGGTACTATACCGCACCACAGCTGCAGCGCTAAGAAATATTTTGGAGATTTCCCCATACCTTCTGTTTTGTAAATATTACAATCTTTTAATCAACTATTACAGAGTTAAAGTGCCATTTGTATCTAGATGAAGAGATTACATCTTCACTCCCTGTCCTATAGACTCAACAGGATGTAAAACGGTGTATTGTTAAGAAAATCCTCTGTTAGACAGTACACCACAGTAACTAACAATGTCGCTATTGGGAGATTGTTCCCACTGAATGTGACAACTCGAAATGCTTGATTCACAACCTTTTGTTTATTTTAATTATTTCAATTATTATTCCTTAAATTAAATATCCAAAAATGTGTGAGAGCAGGGCCTCTGAAACACAAGGCTGAGCCCTAGTGGGGACTTTCAAGGCACTGTGAATCAAATACAATTACACTGAATAGAAATAATAACACAATTTATGAAACAAATCAAACAAGGTCATGTCACAAGCAACTGCCAATAGGCTTCCTTAGAGTACAAGTTCCAGGTGGTGCCGCTGCTTCACACGTTTTATGTATTCTCTTTCACAGCACCCCTGTGTCTCCAGCTCAGCCGATGCTTTGCATGGAGACCTCACGGTGTCCATGCAAAGCAACGGACATCGACCGTGGTTTATGGTCATGTCCGAGATCCCGGTTTTCAAGTTAGATTGATTGGTCCCACTTGAAAACTGGGATGGCCGCATTAGATATGGGCCAGATAGATGGCCGTGAGTGTGCACAGTGCTCGAAGTGGCCATCCATCTGGCCCATATCTACATGTGTGTTCCCTGCCTTAGGGCAGAGAATCAGAGCATCAAGGAGAGGCAGTGATATATCAAGGGACAGTGATGAAAGATTATTGTTAGGGTCAGAAAACAGATAAAGACAGATTAAGGGAGAAAAAGTGATTTTATTATCACAAAGCAGTATGTCCCCCTAACAAAAATTCAGATAACAGCTATATCCTGACAGAGGGTCAACCGATCTATATCATGGAAAACCTGTGGCTTGAGTTTCACTTCACTTTCCTCTTCTTGGCCATTGGTCACACATATCAAGACAGTAAAGACATATAAAGACAAATATCTATGTTATCTACAAAGGAAAGAGGACTTTAACTCCATATTCAGTCATGATGCATCTGGAAAGTATTCACATCACTTTTCCCTCATTTTGCTATGTTACTAAGGAGCTGCTTGATTGGTGGATTGCTGCAGAGATGATTGTCCTTCTGGAAGGTTTTCTCTCTAAACAGAGGACCTTTGGAACCTCTGGTTCTTGGTCACCTTCCTGACTAAGGCCCTTCTTTCCTGATTTGCTCAGTTTTGATGGCCTGGTGGTTTTTAACTTCTTCCACTTACGGATGATGGAGGCCACTGTGCTTATTGGACATTGAACTTCAAAGCAGCAGAAATTTTTCTGTAACCTTCCCCAGATTTGTGCTTCAAGACAATCTTGGCGCGGAGTTCTACAGACACTTCCTTTAACTTCATGCAGCAAGTGGGGGAAACTGCAAGTTCCAAGTTAAATTTTTGGTGGACCTGTCCAGGTGTTCACTGTTTGCCTTTTATAATGTGGCCATGGGATCTCAAGTGACGTGCTCACACGAAATCGCACTACTATCCCTCCATGTTTTAGATCTGTGTTACTCAGATTTTTCTTTGCCACTAGAACAGTACTTCCAAGGCACTGGAAGTCAACTGAGCCCCCTCAGAAAGAGAATGCCTCTCTGAGCTGTCCTGTGTTTGCCGGATGGAGGACCTAGTCTCCCAATTACACCAACAACAGGCCAACTATGTTGACAGATGGTCCTTGTGGCTCCTGTTTCTCGACTCCCCAAAATTCCGCCTGTTGCTAGCTGAATACTCTACCAAATCCTAAAAGCCCTGTCCCAATAGCCACTTTTAAAGTTCTCACCTCCCGAGAGGGTGCCACTCCACATGTGCCTCCCTCTTTCTACCACTCCTTGCTTTCTCCCCTTTCGTCTATCATTCCTGTGTTCCTTTACCTCTGCTAACATTGCCACTGTTTTTTAATGTCATAACCTTTCAAAGTCACCATCCTGACTGCGATACTTGTAGTACAGCCTTCAGTGTGCGCTATTGCTCACCATAAGTTGTATCTGAAAGCAGGTTACTCACTGTTGTTTATTCTTTATTTGTTACTTGATTATACTAAAAATAAAAATAAAAATAAAAATGTATTATATGAGATTTGCATACAGGCACTGAAACCTTAGCTGTCATTTAACTTTTCTTGCTAAAACACAAAACTATTTTTCTAGTATTTGATACTATTTTTCTATGTTTATTACTGTTAGTACCCATTCTGTGTCACTATTCAATTCATGGTAAAAAGCACCTCATGTCTTTTCAAGAAGTCGTGTTGGTAACATATGCCCTGCATCTCTTGCAGGGGGCTCAGCTTCCAGCATTTGGACTGCATGACAACTGTTTTGTTCTGATTTGCACTTTATGCATTATACACTCCTAAACCCCTGCACTCTATGCATTACACATTTCTGACCCCTGCACTATATGCATTGCATACCCCTGACCACTGCACTCTATGCATTACACACTTCTGACTCCTGCACTCCATACATTACACACTTGTGACACCTGCACTCTATATATAACACACTTGTGACACCTGCACTCTATGTATTACACACTTCTGATACCTGCAACCTGTACTCTATATATTACACACTTCTGACACCTGCATTCTATACATTACACACTTCTGACATCTGCACTCTATACATTACACACTTCTGAGATCTGCACTCTATATATTAAACACTTCTGACACCTGCACTCTGTGTATTGCACACTCCTGACCCCTGTACTATGCATTACACGCTCCCTAATCCTGCACTCTGTGCATTGCGCACTCCTAATCTTGCACTTTATGTATTACGCACTCCTAAATCTTGCACTTTATGCAAAACACACCCCTGTCCTTTGCACTCTTAACATTACACACTCCTGACCTCTGCACTCTATGTATTACACACTCCTGACCCCTGCACTCTATGTATTACTCATTCCTGACCTCTGCACTCTATGTATTACTCACTCCTGACCCCTGCACCCTATGCCTTGAAAAGTTGGTGGAGTCCAACCTCTGTGTGTAGTCATTGAACCCTTGAATACTGAAAAAACTGTGGCTTGACAAATATCCAGGCATGTTAGCTGTGGCACAGTCTATAAAAAAATCAGGGTTGGGTAATTTTGTTCGTTTGGAATCTTTGTTACATCGTAAATGTAAACACAAGCAGAGGTGTTACTGGGGCAGTGCAATGTGTGTGGCAAGCACTGCGTAACACCTGCTATATCAGAATAAGGTGACAGATCTGCCACTCAACTTTTCACCTAATGCCCTGCTTTTTAGTCCAGTGTGCATCCTTAGCTTCTCTTTTAATGTGCATGCACTCTACTGGTGGAGGTCTGGATTATTCTCTCCCATAACCAAATTACTTGCAGCACACTATATAGGAACCCTGGTCCCCATCCAAAGTAATGCCTTTGACCCAAAAAGTCATACCGCAATGCAACCGACTTGTGGTGTTATTCTGGACGATTGCTCCAGGTGGACGCCTTCGTCGATTTTCAACTGCAGAGTGAGTGCCATGAACGAGTATGGGGGCGTTACACATTTGCCATAGAACAGATTGGTGTTTTTGTCAGTTGTGATGAGCAGCATGGACAATATTGATATTAAACATTTTTTTGCCTAATATTCGCAACAAATTCAAGAATTTGTGATCTCAAATCGTTATTAGTGTTGAGCTGCATATGGTATAATTGAAATTGCGTAATTTCGCGAATAGATTGAGGAACATTTGAAATATGTAAAACTTTGCATAATATTTAGAATTCTCGAATGTCGGATATTCGTCGAATATATATATATATATAGAATATTCTTGCTCAACACAAGTCATTATTACCTTCATTGTGAAAATGAGTTTGACAATAACAATGAGCAAATTCGTGATCAACACAACTGATGTAAAATCTCCAATATTCGCAATTGTGAAGATATATCACTATAATCAGGGGTGCACATAACCATTTTAGTGAGCTCCTCAGATGAGTACCAGGAGATTGTGCTTGGTACTCACCCCATATATATGTGGTCTTCTTCACTGTCTCCCTCACTGGCCTCTGCGTCAGCCTCCTGCATGATGGACCTCCCTGTTCCTGATTGATCCTCCGAATAGCTGACTCCATCCACAGGTCACCAGCTGGCTTTGGGTCAAATGTAACTCTCACAGTACAACACGTTTGATCCCCCAGGTCTCATACCTCAGTAGTGGAACCCTAAAGTTTTCTGGGTTAGTATCTAACCCCTGAGACTACCTGCAGTCTAAATGTCAACCTGTCATATTCCAGCTGTCACACAGTGATTTTCTCTTGTCAGATTTTACCCTTACATATTCCTACTCTGACTTTCATCCCCAGATCTCCAACACCCATAAAAGTCCATTTTTTTTTTCATTCTTATTAATTTACATTCCCAATTTTACACCCCTAACTGCAACCTTTCATAGTTATTCATGTTTCCCTGCAGTTATCCAAGTGACATAAATTGTATACATTTAACATATAACTTGGAGTGCCTCCAAGTTGTTAGTACGCATATAAGCTTTGTTACAATAATGCAGGTACACATAGCTAGTTTTTGGCCCCTTTTGAGTACCAGAGTACCACCTATGTGCACCTCTGACTATATTCGAAATCTTTCTCAAAGTGCCGATATTCACAAAAAAAATTGTGATTAGAATATTCAAGCTCAACACTATTTGTCAGAACTCCTTTCCTATGTGTACAAAGCTTTAGAACTACACGTTCCAGGAAATACTAAGTCTGAAAGTTCCATATAGCTAAACAATTCCTGTTTACCTAAAAGCGATCAAATGTTACATTCTAATTCCTCTATCCTCCTATATGTCAGCCTGGTTGTTCTTTCGGTAACTTTCTGTCACTTTGTGGCCTCGTTCTGAGCAAAGTCCACCAGATACAGCATTGTGCTTATTATCCACATAAAGTATGCGATATATGAGTTTCTACATATCAGACAGTTTACAGCCTTGCTCTTTTTCAGATTCATATTAACTGGTCCAAGCTGTAAAAATACAATTTTTTTTTTGTTTTTTTTTTCCTCCCTACAAGCGTCAGGACCTAGAAAGGACATACACGGCCCCCCTCTATGTTTATCAGGTTGAGGGCACTGTATTTTGATGTCAATAAGCAATTTTTCTAGCTCGTCTCCAGTCTGACCCTTTTAATCCATCAATATATTATTAGAGATAAAATTGCCGGAGACCCCTGCTGCACTAGCAAGATAAATGGCGCCTCTGAAGTCAGGCATTAAAGAGCAGATTAAGGCCTTGTGATGCTTCTTTCTCTGCTCTTCTGTCCAAGCTATCACACAGAGTGACAAGAAAGAAAAATAATGAACTCTGGCCGGGGGAAGACAGAAAAGGGGGAAGGAAAAGAAAAAATAACAGAAAGAGAGAGAAAGATTGTATTCAAGGCTTTCCCTTCTCTCCCCGACACAGCGCAGAATGACATTCACTTGCTGCAAGAGCCAGCACTGCCCTGACTTGTGTGCACTGAGCATTACGCTGGATATTAAACTGAATACAGAACTTGTGTGTGCTAAAGTTGTATATTTTATAGTCACAAATAAATATATGTAACAACATGTCAATATTTTTTATAGAGGTCTCTACCACCCCTTGGTAAACTACACACAAGTCCTAATTTTAATTCTCATTTCAGTAACCCCTACCCAAGCTAAAGAGGATGTAGGACATTTTTAAAAGTCCGATCCGCCTATTTGCGGGGATATTCAAATTCGAATTGGAAAAAATGCATGGTTCACTTCCTGATGTCACTTCCGGTTTTCGGAGCCGATTTTTCACTAGAGACCGGGTTTTCTACCCGGTCTCTAGTGAACAGATTCTTCCTGATCCAGCCAGCAGAAGAATAACAAACTTCTTCCCACAGACAAACGGAGTGGGTTGAACACACGTACTGTTCGCCCTGCTGTTCAGCCATCACTTATTACCTGTACAGTTACCTGTACCCAAGGGGAAGAGGTTAATTACCTGTACAGTTACCTGTAACCAAGGTGAAGAGGTGAAGTACCTGTACAGTTACCTGTACCCAAGGTGAAGAGGTGAATTACCTGTATAGTTACCTGTACCCAAGGTGAAGAGGTGATTTACCTGTACCCAAGGTGAAGAGGTTAAGTACCTGTACAGTTACCTGAGCCCATGGTGAAGAGGTGAACTACCTGTACAGTTACCTGAGCCCAAGGTGAAGAGGTGAACTACCTGTACAGTTACCTGAACCAAAGATGAAGAGTTGAAGTATCTGTACAGTTACCTGAACCCAAGGTGAAGAGGTGAACTACCTGTACAGTTACCTGTACCCAAGGTGAAGAGGTGAACTACCTGT
>CM070035.1:28438925-28470048 GCA_036250615.1 Ptychadena robeensis
GCATTGGTTAAATCCAGCCAATGGTAACTTGGAATGTATTACCAGTAAACAATAGATTTACAAGTCTTACTTTGCGTGATATAGGCACAGGCTATAGCGCCATTCCTATTAATTGCAGACTCCATCCTGCCCCAGCATTACGGCCTTTGCAATAAATACATTCTACCAGTAAATGTGAAATATGATATGTTTCCTGCTCACCAAGCATCAGAATTTTCCTTGTGAGCGGAGCCGGTTAATGAAGCCACACTGAACAGGAGAGGAGCAAATGAGAAGGCCATCACTTAGCTGTGGTTTTTAGATCTTTATAAATGATCTTCCAAGACTACAGCACAGATAAGCTAATGAATCATGATCTATATTAATTTAAGGCTGCTGATACGGGAAGATTAATTGAAACGCGCCGTTCTACACAAATGATGAAGTGGTAACAATTTAATAGGAGACAAGGAGAGTGCAGAAATTACACTTGAAGCTTCATGCATCATTACTATGGGTATTAATATTATCCACAGTAGCAACAGCATTGATAATCATAATGAAAATCCATAACTACAGCGCAGACATGATTAAATGAAATTCTCCCTCCACTCCTGCTGAAAGTCAGAAGCACTCTATATTTTCACTCTTCCCACTTACGATTCTGCAGTGATAAAGGTGATTAAACTGGATGTCTTGTAAACGCTGAAGATTTTTTTTTTTTTTAATACCAACACAAATTTCATTGATGTATAAATTATACATTATTCTCATTTTTTAAACTTGCTTACAATTCCGTTTTCCCAGCCCCATCTACAATCAAGCTCTGTTGAAAATAACGATGATGTTCTGGAATGAATTCAAGTTTTGTAGATTTTCCTAGAGGTCCGGTTGTTATATAATAAAATTTGAATGAGGAATAACTGCTTGGCTGTCACCTCCCAACCGATAATTAGTTTTAGGACTTTAGTATTCTTCTGCATGCTTTTTTACAAGGGTCTGATTTACATCTTAAGGGCATGTAAGTACAAAGTCATTGTCACCCAAAGCAACATCTAAGAATGTTTTGCATGAAATATTACATGTGCTATGGCAAGGGTCCTAAAAATTTTTAAATAGGGGGAAGACTGGGCCAGACTGTGTATGCATGCACAAACACACACCTGCATGCGCACAAATTACTCCCAGAGACACACACACATGCCTGCACACATCACACACATAAACAGGCATGTATACACACATCACACATGCAACCCCATTTACCCTACCTAGCACTCAGCCCGTACCACACCATTTTCAGCTACACAGTACTCTGTTGGGAGGGGTTTTCCCTAACCCCTCCCCTCTATACATCTCCGGCATCATTGATGTGGGCTGAAAACCGTCGCCCCTCCAGTAAAATCTACATCACCAATGGCGCAGGGGCAGGACTGATCAGAGTGTCCGCCGCGATAGAGAATTGCCGGGGGCTTGCCCGGGATGCCTACGTTTGGATGATCCCAGCTCGGCCACAGTTTGTTTTGGAAACAAACTTTGTACAAGCTCGGTCTGTCTCAAATGCTAGGGGGGTTAATAAACACAGAAAATTTATCAACCATCCGCATCCCCCACTCACAACCAAAACATATTTAAAATCCACCCCAATTCCCCACTCTCCAATGACATGGCACTCCTCCCCTGCAGCAAACTCCTTCCCTGAAGCATCTTGAGTGGGATGTGAGGCGCAGGTGCAGAGCCAGATAACTTCCCTGGAGGGTTGTATCCAGCATGGGGCCCATAGTTTAAGGAAACCTGTGCTAGAGCAATACTTTTGAAAAATATTTATTCTAGCATCTCTATCCGCTAATACGTTTTCATGTGTGTGACTATATGTGATTATGTTTATGTGTATATTTATAATATCATACATGTTCTACCACCTACCAATATCCTGATGAAGCAGATACCTGGTAATCATGTTGGGAAGTGGTCTTATTCCTCTAGAACAGTGTCAACTTCTGGTCTAGGGGCTAATCTCTGACCCACAAGACCCTCAAGTTTTTGAATGTTATTTAAAAAATAAATACCACAGATATGTCTTTTAGTTGACCTTTCAATGTTTACGCATAACTTAAGTTTGTTTCTATCTGAAAAGGTTTATCATTATATTTGACAAGAAGAAAATTGTAGACATTTTTTCAAAAACTATGAAGGTTGACCTGTGACTTTGTCAGTTTAAAATTTTGGCTCACTCTGTGTTTGATATCCCTGGGCAGAAGATTGGACCTATAAGGGCCATTTCACACTATATGCGTTGCGGTGCGTTTTAAAAAAGCGCACGTTTTTTTACCGCACTCGTTTTTACATAGACCGATGTTACCATTCACACTGTATGCGTTGAGTTTTTAAAAATGTTTCGTTTCCGCATGCGTTTTTAAAAACTCACTGCTGTATGCATTTTTGATTTATTTTTCTTGAATTTTTCATTCATTTCTTCAAAAATGCAAACGCAGATGTAATGTGAAAAACGCATGCGTTTTTGTATATATGCAGAAACACATGCCTATAAAAATGCATGCCTTTAAAAAACGCATATAGTGTAAATGGGCCATGAATCTAGATTGTAAATTGGTTTAAAAGATGAGAATTTTCAAACATACATCAGATAAGACAAGATGTTCAGAGCTAGCCATAGGTTTACTGAAAGTTGGGCTGTGGATAGCTAGGAGGATAATCAAAAGAAGAATACTTACAGTAACTTATCTCTCTCCCCTACATCCGCCATTTGACTCCCTATATGTGGACAAGCCCTTGGTGCCTTTTGTGGTAAGAGAAAGAGAATAAGGTAAAAATGTTTACCTTATTCCTTACCCCTAGACAGATGAACGTTAACACTTCAAACTATTCAAAAGGGGTAACGAGGTAGTCATCTTTAAACCACTATTCCAAACTCATAAAAGGAGATACAGAAATCCAAAGTGCCAGGCAGCAGAGCATATAAAGTCCTGTCCAAGGTTTTCATTTTTGAGCAAATTCAGTAACATAGAGTTTTTGGTCGGGAAAGTTAAATTTTTATGGGGCCAAATTCCGATTTCAAGAAATCCTGGATATTTCCTGGATTCTTGAAATCGCGCTGATCTAGCAGGGAGAGGGCGTTACTCTCCCTGCTAATGTCCCGCCCCACACATTATCAGTACAAGCGAGGTGGGACATTAGCAGGGAGATTAACGCCCTCTCTGTGCTAGATCAGCTAAAAGGCCGGCGGACGTCGGAAGTGACGTCACTTCCGGTACGTGAAACACGGAACAACCACAATTCCTATACCGGAAGTGACATTACTGACGTCATTTCCTGTACGTCCCCCAGTTTTTTAATGCCCAGACTTGACAGGTATGGGTCTAGTCCTACAGCCAATTTCCACGAAACTCATAAATATGTTTCATTAGTAGGTGCCACTACTCCCCCAGTAACAAAAAAAACATTTTAAACTTAATATACGAAAAAATATTTCACCACTAGTACCTGTTCTACTGACTTTTCAAAGCTACAAAGTCATATAAAGAGTAGAGATGGTCAAATTATTTTCAAAGATTTCGAGTTAATTGCAAAGCCCCTTAAAATTATATCCTCAAACTTGCTGGAGATGTAGAGAAGGGTTAGGGGTACACTACAATAAAATTGTATGTCACTAACTACATGTAGTTTTTGCACAAATTAAGTTCAAAGTCAAGTCAAATTTTCGAAAGTCGAAAATTTAACTTTGATTTCAAACTTAATGCAAAAACTACATGTACTAGAGCAAAACTTTTTTTCCCAATATTCCGACAATCCTTCTCTATATCTCCAGCAATTTTGTTGATGATATAATTTTC
This sequence comes from Ptychadena robeensis, assembly GCA_036250615.1. Taxonomy (NCBI): domain Eukaryota; kingdom Metazoa; phylum Chordata; class Amphibia; order Anura; family Ptychadenidae; genus Ptychadena; species Ptychadena robeensis. Next base: position 28,442,759 of record CM070035.1, read on the forward strand.
AGAGGCTTTGCAATCAGCTCCCAAAATCTCTAAAAAAGATAAATTAAAGAAGTTTAACATATTATAACACAGTATATCAAAACAAAAAGAAGGAAGCCTAAAGCCGAGCACACACGGCTCGGCTTTCCTCCAGATCAAGGAACCCAGACCGTGACGTCATCACGCTGCGAACAAGCTGGCCAGATATTGAACCCCATAACTACTGCAGCTGCCAGCCTGCCCAGTACTCAGAGTCTCCATTCAAAGTAATGGAAATCGAAAAGGGTTTTTCAACATGTTGGAACCCTGTTCAACAGAGCTTGATAGATCCCGCTATAACAAAAGCTGGATGGCTCAAATTTTTAATTGATTTGAGCACAATTGATATCCGCGAAGGGCGCTCGATTGGGCTGGAATCTATTAAGAAATCTAGCCGTGTATGCCCAGCTTAAGGAGCAGGGAGAGGTTTGGTTGGGTGGGTGGGCTGGGTTAAATCTTTCACTGACAAGTTGATCTCTGAAAGACAAATTACTGTATGTCATAATCCAAAAGCAATAAAAACTCCAAACACCAAAAACACAAATCCATTGTAGAGGTTCTTTTATTTCCATAACAAGATTGTCCCCAGGACAGGAAATAAATAGAAATCAATTAAAAAGGAACTCAGACAAAAGTAAAAAAAAAAATCTATTTTTTAAACTAAGTAGTTTTCTTGTTTTCTGCAGAAATTATAAGATTATTAGATCACCTCTAGTAGGGAAAGCAGCAGAATCTGACTGGAACTCTAAGCCTTCCCATTCTATCCAAAGCTAAAAAGAAAATACTGTAGATAAATACATGTTTGAGTAATGATACAGTTTTAATATGATTGGTTGGCATAGATTGGTGCTTTCCGCATTTCATCTGCGCTCTCTGCTCCATTAAATGATTCTGCTGGAATCAGTATGCACGGAAGGATATACAGTATATCTATACCAAGCCCAACTAGACAGCATTATCAAAGTCTTCCAGAGATATATACATATAAACAGCAGCTAAAAGAAAATGGTAGAAAGAAACACATAGCAGGAGGAGGAGGACCAACATAATATTATATATATAGATTTTTTTTTTTTGCATCTGTCATTTGGTTGCTATCTCACATGTGACTGCTTAATCCATCACAATGCTGTGAAGATAATGTTTTGGGCAACATAACATGAGAGAGGAGACAGACTCCCAAGGACCAATATCTTTATTGCTAGCAGGATAAACGGATTATGTCAACTATTTTCTGTCGCTGACAGCTTTTCTTATTAACCGATTTTATTTTTTAATCTTCTGGGGAAGAAATATGGTTTTTATGTCACAATAAAACGCTGGTCACATCTAATTCTGCCCTCAAACAAACAGATTTCTTTTAAAGCTTCGGCTGAGGAATTTGAAATAAGTTATAAACATAGGGAGGAGTTTTTTTTGGGGGGGGGGGGTTGTATTAAAAAAAGGATGTTTTATATAGGGGAGCAGACAGAAATGAAGGAGGTAAAAAGAGACAGCAGGATTATGGGATATGTTCTAGAGATATTATTGTGCTGCGCAAAGAATGGCTACGGTGACAGTGTAGGGATAGTTCACATCATGGCAGCCATGGTGTATAGTGGGCCTGTCACTACGAATGAAATGAATGCGCTAATAGCTGCAAGGGTTGTCCTTTAGCTGAAAAGACGAATCTTTATAGGCTGGTCATATACAACGCAATTACATTTACTGGTTTTGTCACTTGACTGCTTTGGGCAATATACCATTCCTTCAGATTTAGCAGTACAAGGTTTAAGACTTTTTATCAATCAGGGTATTCATAGATTAGGTTATGACATAAATGTCAAGATTGCCCATTCTATTAATTACTAGTGATGGACGAACATCAGCTGTGACTGTTCGTGAACAGGCGAATCGAACTTCTGCAAATACCCGCCGCGAACATGCAAACGGCGAACCTTCATTGACTTTAATGGAGGGCGAACTTCTCAAACCTTAAGGTCATATTTGTAGCCAAAATACCAATAAAAAAAGTCAAAAGGGTGCAACTACCTGGACAATGTCATACCAAATGGGGATCAATGCCTAAACTTCTCCCCCAAAATATGGATTTTTTTAAATACTATTTTCTTCAGGTGTAATGGCTGGAAATCACATCTACATTAAAGATTTTGCCAATACTTACCTGTACTGTCCCACCTGACTATAGGGTGTGGGGTCATACTTTGTCTCCATGTTAAGGAGTAGGGGCGGGTCGAACACCCATAATGTTCGTCGGCATAGCGAACTGCGAACATGCTATATTCACCGTGAATTGTCTGCCGAACTTTTCGGCCACCACAATTAATTACGTAACGTTAAAATATGAAATCCTTAGCGCTGACACTATGGGCAGGCCATGGGGTGCTCAGTCAGGTGGGAGAACCTACACTAAATTAGGCAGGAGTGCCCCTCTCTGGTCGCCTGTGTGTCCCTGCCTGCTCCTGGCACTCTGGTGCTGAATATTACTGGAGAAATGTAGAGCTCCCCCTATTTTAGGGATACTATGGTGACCTAACTTCCATTGTCATTTTCATTAAAATGTTCCTTGGTCCATAGACATACCAGGATAAAGGTAATTAACTTTTAGTTTAAGTGGAATTTAAAAATAAAACGACATATGTAATCATACAATAGGCATAAACAGTAAGTAGTCAGTGCAATGTATGGTTCTTGTACATATCATTCTTGGCATCCACAGATAATCCTATTGTCTGACATTGTACAGTGGAATCCAATAAACAGACCCTTTATTGTCACTAACATCCAGCAGAATGCATACCAGAGTAGAGCCCAAAGAGGTAAAGGGTGGCATAGCCAAACACCTGACCAGTCTAGTGGTTCAAAGGTCAACAAGTAAGGTCCTAGTTCTTGGGTAAATGCTAAGAAAGTCCCCAGTATAACCTGAATCAAATCAATCAGACCTTGTTGTTTTCACTAATATATTTTAACCATTTTGTGCACAGAGGCGTCCATTTGGATCAAAGCTGGATGGATGACCCTGAGCACCAAATGGTTGCAATGTATGGTTATATATATTGGTCATGCTACACTATGGTATCTGGTCTTAAGGACAGCAATTCCCCATAAAGAGTGTCATATATTTCTCCCTGGTATAGTAGATTGGGATTTCCTGTTTAAGAGGAGTTTTTTTTAAGAATCATTGACATGCTTTAAATTTCTCTTTGTACATGTTTCCTATGCAAGTGACATCAAGACTATACAGCAGGCACCAAATATTCAGCCTCTAAAACAACAGGCTTGATGTGAAATTCTGTGGACGCTATATTGATGCTTCAGCCTTTCAGTTAATTTTGGACTTAACTATGCTTTCACATTTGGGAAAGATTCTTTTCTGTTCAAGAATGACTGTACCTAAGTCCGCAAAGATCCATAAATATATGGTTGGGTGAGCTTGGTGGGGATGCACTTAGCTGTACCATACATTTTTTGGAAAAACTAGAATGGAGATTGAAAGTCATGTACTCTTGTACATCATCAGTGCCTGGCCACACAAATGCTTTTCTGGATAAAAAAAATAAATTATATATAATATATATATATCTAAATAATTACTATATATATCTTATATTATATATATACCACACTACAGTGCTTGCTTGAACGTATGGTGAACTCACCCCCTCAAGGTGTAATTTTCTGCGTTTAACAACAACCATGATTTTCTCAATTCTAATCATCAACCAGTTGGTTTATTCATGAAATGTTCAGATATATGTTCACAATTGTACATGTACTTGTTTAGTAGGGTTGTGTTTTAAAGTAGCCCAAAAAACTACCTGAAACAATGGACTTAGTTATGTGCAAAAGTAAGTGACACCCCCAGCTGGCATGGTTTAAGTCGCAGTAAAAAGACGCAGGTGAACACACATTTGGGTGCTTAATCAATCACTTAACAGACCAATGAATGAGACATCCTTGGAAAATGTTTTGGCCTGCACTTATTAAAAGTAAAAGAGAGAGGAAACCAACTGAACCACGTTGTCCCATACAAGCAACAATGCCAAGAGCAAAGGAGAAAATATCCGCGGACATGAAGAAGAGGTAGTGACAGGCCCATCAGTACTGGGAAAGGCTATAGCCATCTCCAAAAACATTCCAAGCTCCCATCCTCCACTGTAACGCAGATAATTTACAAATGGAGGGCCTTCAAACATGACATCAACTTTGGCCTAGAAGTGGACGCCATCAAAAATATCACCCAGAAGCACCCAAAAACAATAATAAACCAGGTAAAGGCCAACCCTACACAATCACCTCTAAGAGTTGCAGGCCTTCTCTGGCTCATCTTGGGACGAAATGTGCCCCCAACCCCTCCGCACACCCCCAAACCCAAACACCCCCCCCCCCCCCCCACGCACCCCGCCGAACCACCATCCCCGCCCGCACCACCCCACCCACAGACCCAAAGCCCCAACCAACCCCCCGCCGCGCAGCCCAAACCACCCCCGCCCAACCCCACCAACACCCCCCCACCCCCCGACGAAGACTAACCCCGTCAAACCGCACCGACACCACACCCAACCTGCTGCACCCCACCCACCGCACCCCCCCGCCGACGCATCCTACGAGCGGCACATCAGCCACGGACGCCCGATCACCATCCCCCCACACCTCCCGCCACGCAAGAGCCCCCCGCCCCCACCGACCCCCCCACCTCCAACTTCCCCCCCCATCACCCCACTCCAGGCGTCAAAAACTCGGCCACCCCCTATCATACCCGACCCCCCCGTTACTTGCGGGACGCTGAACCGCGGGCGGGCCCCCCCACCCCCCCTAGTCCCGATCCAACGGCCCACTCTCCTGACGCGGCGCCGCCCCCGGGCGGGGACCTCCCAAACCAGCCGGCTCGGCGGCACCCCCCCACCCGCACCATTGCGTCTAACAATCAGACGAAATTGAAATAGCCATGACATTCATGGAAGGGTTGCTAGAAGGAAGCTCTGCTTCCAAAACAAACACAAACTTCCCTTTTTCCACTTTGCCAAAAGAGCACTTGGCGAACCAGAGGCCTTCTGAAGTCCATCCTCTGGACAGACAAGCAAAATAAGAATTATTTGGGGTCACAATCAAAACCGACATGTTTGGAGAAAAACTCACAACACGGCATTGAAGAAAGAACCTCCCCTCCCCCACCGTGAAGTTAATGGCGTGTGGAAAAGATGCACGGGCAAAAAAGAAGACGACCTGGTGAAAGTCTGTGGCTGCTTTCTGCTGCTGGGCCTGGACTACCCATAATTGTCCGGAAATCATGAATTCCTTCGGGTTATCAACAGATTCTCGACCAAATTTCTCCTCCATCAGTACAGGGATTTGAGCTCTGGGACGAATATGGATATGCCAACAAGACAATGACCCAAAAGCCTTCCCGCAAGAGTACAAAGAAATGGGCTTCAGAGAAAGGGATTCGCACTCTGGAGTTGGCCCAGTCAAGTCCAGACCGTAACCCAATTGAAATGTTGTGGAGAGACCTTAAAACGTTGGTACATGCCCGATGTCCCCTCCAACGTCTCTCCACTGCTGATTCGCAAGGAGGAGTGGGCAAAATCCCCCACAAGCAGATGTAGAGAACTGGTTAGGTGGTTTACAGAACGTTTATTGGAGTAATGGCTGCAAAAGGGAGGAGCCACAAGCTACTAATCAAGGGTTCACATACTTATTGCACAGTAAGAGTTTTTCAGTTTTTGGACATAAACCTCCTTTGTTTATCTTAACTAATAAATATATCTCTTTTTTTGTGTGTGTGTCTACTATTTGGAAGGTGTGCTTTCAAATTGGGATTTAGATGTATGTCTAATAAGGTCTCTTTAATGTTTTTGCACAAACAGTGACGCATGTCTGGAGGTTCCATACTTTCAACAGCAACTGTATATTGTTTCAGACTGTCTATCTGTCAATGTTGGAATGGGCCACCAGTCAGCAATGAAAGGTTCCCAGTGTGTGTCCTGCAAAGATATCGGAACTGTTTGGGTCGTCTGGCGGACTGTTGCTTACATGGTCCCTGGATTCAGAAATGGGAAGGGAAGGAGGGGTGTCCACTGGGTGTATCCTCCTCGAAAAGAGTTTAGAAAGTTGCTCCTGATCAGTTGGAGACACAATGCGGTCTGAGCAGTAGGTACAGAAGGGCACACCGGGAGTGGGTGCTGCCCTGGCTGGTGACTACTGAGGTTTTCCTTAAGCTAGAGCAGTGGTGGGAACTGAGTTGAATGGAGGGCCACAAGTGCGGCCCTCAGCCTCCCTAAGGGCCGAACATTAACAGTTGTCAATCTATACTGATCGTAAAACATCGTTTGACCCCATGGGGGAGATGGTCGTTTGGGAGGACACTGGTGGTGATGGTCTATGGAGGCACTGGTGTGATGTTCCAGAGTGTGGAGGACACTGGGGAAGATGGTCGATGTTGCAGACCACTGGGTGTAGATGGTCAGTGTTGCAGACCTGGTGGAGAGGTCCAGTGTGTCAGCACTAGGGGTAAGATGGTCAGTGTGGAGGGACACTGGTGCAGATGGGACAGTTGTTTAGGACACTGGGGGAATATTGTCAGTTTGGAGAACCTGGTGGAGAATGGACAGTGTGGCAAGACACTGGAGTGAGATGGTCAGTGTGGCAGACACTGGGGAGATGGTCATTGTGGGCCGACACTGGGGGACGATGGTCCGTTGTGTATGACAAAAACTTGGTGTCAGATGTGGCGCAGTGTGGGAGGACCCTGGGGGGGATATTGTCAGTATGGAGGGACACATGGTGGAGATGGACATGGTGGCAGACCCTGGAGAGATGGTCAGTGGTGGCAAGACACTGGGGGATATTTGTCAGTGTGGCAGACCCTGGGGGATGATGGTCGTGTGGAAGTACAAACCCCCTGGTTGCAGAGAGACAGTGTTTAAGGACCTGGGGGAGTTTGTCAGTATGGAGGACACGGTGGAGATTGGAACAGTGTGGCCAGACACATGGGGGAGATGGATCGGTGTGGTCAGACCCTGGGGGAGATTGTCAGTGTGCTCAGACACTTGGGTGAGATTGTCCAGTGTGGAGACACTGGGCAGATGGACGTGTGGAGGACACTAGGGGGAGATTGTCAGTATGGAGGACCCTGGTGGAGATGACATTGGCGGGGTCAACACTGGGGGATGTCCAGTGTGGCAGACACTGGGGGAGGATGGTCATTGTTGCAGCACTGTGGCCAGAGGACATGTGGAGACACTGGGGGATGTAATTGTCAGTATGGAGGAACACTGGTGCAGATGGACAAGTGTGGAGGACCCTGGGGAGATTGTCATTAGGAGGACACTGTGGAAGATGGACAGTGTGGCAGACCACTGGGAGAGATGTCAGTGGGCAGACACGCTGGGGAGATGGTCAGTGTGGCAGACACTGGGGAGATGGTCCATGTGGAGACACTGGTGCCATGATAGACAGTGTTGCGACACTGGGGGAGTTTCAGTATGGAGGACACTGTTGGAGATGGACCAGTGTTGGCAGACAACTGGGGAGATGGTCGGTGTGGCATACACTGGGGGAGATGGTCATGTGGCAGACACCTGGGGGAGATGGTCATGTGGAGGACCTGGTGCGATTGACAGTGTTGAGGTACACTGGGGATACCATTGTCATATGGCAGGAACACTTGGTGGAGATGGAACACGTGTGGCCCGACCACTGGGGGAAGAGGTCAGTGTGGCCAGACAACTGGGGGAGCATGGTCCATTGTGGCAAGAACAAACTGGGCAGATGGACAGTGTGGAGGACACTGGGTGAGATTGTCAGTATGGAGGACACTGGTGGAGATGGACAGTGTGGAGGACAAACGGTGCCAAGATGGACAGTGTGGAGGACACTGTGGGATGTCAGTGTGGAGGACACTGGTGGTGATGTCAGTATGGCAGACACTGGTGAAGTGGACAGTTGGCACAAGGCTGTAATGGATGAAAGCCGTTCACTATGTAGTAATACCCTTATGGATAGCGTGAAAAAAATTACTGGGTATTACCCCTGCCACACCAGATAACTCTGGCTGGGCACTGGCACACAAAGTTGGGCACAAGGCTGTAGGGAGGAAAAGCGTGCAAATATTTATTAATACCCTACAATAGGGTGAAAAAAAATCCCCTGGGGTACAAAGTGCCACCATATATGAGCATTGGCAGTAGGCACTGTGTAATATGTGGCTTGAACAATCACTGGCAGCAGCCTGGCATGCCAGCCAGCAGGCAACAGGTAGCAAAAAATAGCCCTAAAAGGGTCTTTTGTGGTCTTTTCAGGACTCTGTCCTGACAGCAGACTAAGAGCAATGAGGAAGAGTACACTTTAGAACACATACTGCCTAGCTAATGGTTCCCTATGCAGCCAGCAGCTCTCTGATCTGACTCTCTCCTTCTCCAGCAGCATATGAATGGCATCCTCTACTTGCTATGCTATAGGGGGGTGATGGTCTGTGAGGTGGGGGGGACTGATTGGCTGGATTATGTCTGCTGACTGTGACTCACAGGGTCAAGTTTAACCAATGTAAAACAGATAGGGGGCGGGTCAAACTCGCCAATATGTTCGCGAAAAATGCGCGACTCGCGAACAGCGAGTTCGCTGCGAATAGTTCGCCGGCGAACAGTTCGGTCCATCACTATTGGTAAGCCAGAAGGCTTGCATTTTCAGGACTTTTGTTTTTTTAATATAGTGAGGGTGATTTCAGTTTGTGCTGTGCTGGTCAGAAGAACTAAAGAGAAACTTTATGTGTGGACTATGATCATTAAGAGCCCTCCTTTGAGGCCCAACTCCCACAATATATATATTGTGTAATAAGAGTGGGATGCCAATTATGTAGATGCAATGTACCAATATTTCTGGTCATATAGAATATATGTTTCTGTTTTTCTTACTGCCAAGTAACAAGTTCTTCTTCACAAGTTCATAAAAGACTTTCTTCATCATAGAAGAACCATTTATGTTTGTGTAAATAGCTTCACGTAATATTTACATCAAGTTGTGGAGAGGCAGGATTAACAAAAAATATTAGAAAGGAAGATTGAAGTTGCTGTGTATACGAAAAAAACTCATCATTTCAAGACTGGGATTAGCAATATTTCATCCTCTGAAATCTGAAGAATTAGCAGAAATCAAAGTACGGTAATTTTCCCAGATTACAGCGCAGGCAGGAGATTTACGTAAACAGTTTAGCTAAAGGTTATAATGCCGAAATGCACATTATGGCAAAGTTGTTGTGTCAGAACCATCCAATTAAACCATCCAGTAAACCTCAGAAGCTCAAACAACTATACAAAGGTGCATTTCATGTTCCATTCAGAATGAAGGGGTGTTTCTAGCATTTGGGGAGCCCTATGCAAAATTGTTGCCTAGGGCCCCTTGTCAAAAGTTGTTGAGCTGGGTTGCTAGCAGATAAGTTCTTAAGTGGGTAATGGTTTGGGTGCTAGCAGATAAATTGTTGAGCTTGGGGGTTACTAGCAGAAATATTTTTGCACATGATTACGCATGTAATATTTTTGCGCACGATCAGGCGCACGCTGGGGGCATACTTTGCATAGTGGGAGACAACCCATCCCACCAACATATTTGCCTAATTGCCTAATATTTGCCTGTGATATTACTGGTCCATGAGATGGACCAGTAATATCACATTGGGCTAGCTGGAATCAATGTAATGTTTAAGAATTATGTTGCACCTAGTGTGCAGCTTCCTTCCTCTGCGGTGTTTTTCCTACCTAACAAAATGCAGAGATTTAGGTCAACTAAGGAATGAATTCTAAACAAATTATGAACAGTCCACCAGTGACGGCAGTAAAATATATATGAACAATCCTTGCAATTAAAAGCATAAAAATCAGTAGTTTAACCTACAAAAAGAAAATCCAATGGGGACCAGTAGAATGAAGAAGGCCTTTCTATGATGATGACCTAAGGCAACTTTCTCAGAGTCCTATCTCTAAAGCTCCTCACACACGGATCGATTTGTTGTTAGTTTGTGCAATTGTTTCAAACGCGGCAACCCTTGTTTGCTCAATCCCGCTCAAAGAAATATCGACCGAACGGAGAACCAGCATGTTGGTAAATCCCTGTTTGATTGCCATTACTTTGGATTTGGACTGGTATCACTATGCCGTGATCGACCGATACCTATGTGATTGACCCATGTGTGGGGTTAAGGCAGCCAATATTAAATCAGCATTCCAAATCCTTCAAGTATTAATTGTGTGTTATCTATTGCCATGGGTGTCATCATCATGTTTCCTAGTGCAGTAACAAAAATCAGAATAAGGAATGCTGACTAGTGTTTTTTTCTCAGCGTATGTTCAATAAAAGATTTTTTCAAACCATCTACCAAAACATTTGTACAACGCTATTTATTTTTTATTTAGTTCCTAAGCAGCTGCATCTCATAGTCTGATGACCACCTTACTTACCTGGGTGGAAAATGGGCAGGTAGAAAATAGCAGAAGTGTGGCCAAAATCAGGAAGAAAAGCAACAGCTTGGTGATACTTTGGGATCCTTGGGGCAACCCCCATATCTTGGATCCATCACAGAAGAAGAATAATGAGCTGTGAGTAAGGTATATATAACTTGAAGTATCAGGATGCGGAGCAGTTCTTGTAGTAATTGTAGGAGCATCGGGAGGTCCTGTCAATGTGTCAGTACCTTCAGATATTAATGACACGACCTCTGTTGTCCCTCTTGCTGCCGAACATACTTACCAGAATGCCCTACTCCCACCAATTCTACAGTTGTAGCCTTGCTCTAGAGCTATTCATACTGCACAAAAAGGATGCATATTAATGTTATGACTTGTGATGATGCCACTGACATCTATAGTTAATAAATCTGAGGCTGCATGGTGCTTGTCACCAGTCTATGCATGGCTTAAAGATGTAGTATCTGACAGTGTGTGAATGAGGAATTGTGATTGTTAGAAATCCAGAGGCAGACACTTACAAACTCTTTTGCAAATCTCTTTCCTTTTGATCTGTGTTGTATAAAAAGAACTGCAGGGATTACCAGCAGCCTTAGAATAATGAGAAGGCAAGGCTGTCAGCATTGGTTGGATGTGTCTATGGATTATATACAAATTTCCTGATTTGCCTGTTCGCCTTTATTGGGTTATAGCATTCAGTGAATATGTTTTTATCTGTTCACCATTTTTTCTGTTTAGCTTCAGAGCTGTGGAGAAGTACTTCATTTTTACATCTTCAAAGAGTGATTCTTTAGTGTCTTCCACCAGGGGGCAGCAACACAGAATGTAAACTATGACATCATCCTGTGAAAGTTTGGAAGGGAAATTCATTGACATTGGGATGCCTTCAGGCCTGCTAACGCACAAACAGTATATCTCTGTTAAGGCCCCTATACACCTTCCAATCTTACCATACAATTTCTGTACAATCAACTTTTGTTCTACCAAAACCATGTAATATGAGGACCTTTCTTACCCTTCTAATTACTATGTATTCTATCAGTGAGGACCTGGCACTACATAGTTGTTGGTAGATCTCAGGAAACTGTAGGGAGTGATCTAAAGGTGTATGAAGGGCTTAAGTCTTTAAGTCATCTATAAGCCTCAATATGTCATCAGTATACTTTCTAAATGTACTCTATGATGCCAGGTATGTCTGTTATTAAGTGGCTTACATTATCATAATCCCACTGGAGAACAGTGCAACTAACAACTCATTATATTTTGTTATGTGGTATACTGGTTAACAAATAGCAATATAGTTGTGTTTCTGGTACAACATACTTATCCTGTAATTTCCCTTTGCCACATTTACCTTGTTGCATAGCGTTTTAAAGGACATATTCACAAAAGCTCTACAGTATCTACTATACTGTTTACTAAAAAAACTGTTGTCAGGTTTTAATATTAATAAAGTTGCTTTAACAATTTTGCAACTCATATTACCACAATATCAGAAATATTAAACTCATCAAAACATAATTCTTATAAAATTTTGCCTTAGATAAAAACTTACAATTATGTAAATTTTTAGCAATAATTGACACCAATCAAGCACAATATTTAATATTACTATGTGTCTAAGACTGTGTAGGAGCTCCTTGTGATAACAAAACAGTTATGGTCCATCAAAGCATGGCTCACTTTACTGGAACTATAAAGGTGCCCTTTAATATTGAGCCCTTTATGCCAACTACAGATCTGGAGCATCAAGAGCCCATGTGCCCAACCCGCGCACCATAAGTGACCCCTTTGGTCCTCCACTTAAGCCCCCGACCTGTGCATAGGACCTACGCATAGGAACTCACCTGTCTGCCGATCCCCCACAGATGTATCTTCGCCAAGAGAAGGGTTAGAGAAATATTATAAAAAGTATAGAAAGTAATGCTTTAGCACTTGAACTTTCCACTAAAGTTTGAATTAAATGTATACATGCTAGAGCAATGGGTGTTCCCCCAACTGTTCTCTATATCTCCAGCAATTTTGCTGATACAATGTTCAGGGTCCTTGCAAATAACTCACAAATTCAGCAAGTCTACTAATGACTACAGAGGGACATATGAATCAGCCCTACTTAACCAGGAGAGGGGTGATATGTAATATTCTAGATCAGAGGTGTCAAAAACAAATACTCAGGGGGGCAAAATAAAAGACTTGGACAACATTGATATTTATTGAATAAAATGTCACAGTTGTGGGAGTGTTTTCATCTCATCAAATATAATGACGGTTACAGCAACTCTATGGAGGTCAGTGAGAAGTTGTCCTGGTCAATCTACACACTGATTGTCGGGATTTATTTAGTTTAATTAGCAATTCATTTTTACATAATTGTGTGTTTCAAACTTTATTATAGTGAGTATGACTACCAGCAGCAATGTCTACTTTCATCATTTATTAAGTTTTACTGCTGTCCAAGTTGGGGCAGCAAGGAAACAACTGACAATGATTGTCACTACACATTCTAATTTCAGTTTATTACACTGGGCGGCATAAAAACACATACTTGTACACATGACACAAAATGTGCATTATCATACTACAGTGTTCCCTAATGCTTGCAATATCATTTAAAAAAAAGTTTTGTTATTTAAAAATCTAAAAACAATGTCTTTTAGCTATGTCTGCAGTAATTTTTTAATTTACATTTCTTCATTGGATACTAATGATGCCTATACAAGTCAGTATAGATTGAATATGTTATGCACGGCCCTTTAGTGATGCCAAAGCCAACACTTGTGGCCCTCCATATCAACTCAGTTGCCCACTAGGGATGGACCGAACTGTTCGCCGGAGAACAGTTCGGCCGCGAACTCGGCATGTTCGCCGATCCTCTCGCCGGCGGACAGTACGGGTGTTCGACCCGTCCTGTTCGCCGGCCAGAAGAAGATCTAAATTCTTCCTCCGGCAGGATCAGAACCTGCGAGATCGTGCCGGAGGAAGAATCTCTTCACTACAAGACCGGGCATGAAGCCGGTCTTGTAGTGAAGATTCCGGCTCAGAGTAGGAAGTGACGTCAGTGACGTCACATCCGGTTTTTCCGATTCAAATTTGAATGTGTCCGCGAACAGGGCGGACGGCGGACATCTTTAAAAGTTCGACTCGCCCTGTTCGCGGACACTCCGGGCTGGTGTTCGCCCATCTCTATTGCCCACCACTAATGTGATTGATCATTCAGTAATTGAACACAAAACCAAGCCGTGTATGGTGACCTTAAGGGCCAGCTTGACACCTTGAATTTATTATCATGCTCTTTAAACTATTTCTGAACAATGTTCCCAGTGTGGAAGGGTGCATTATGTTAGTGTGAAAAAAGGGCAATGTCATCAGAGCGTCTCAATACCATGAAGGGGTAGTGAGGTCTGCAACAATCCTTTGGTAGGTAGTAAGTGTAAGAATAGTATCCACTTAAATACCAGTACCACAGGTTTGCCAAAAACATTTCCTGGATGGTCAAATTATTTCTTGCCTTCTTCCCATGGTATATGTTTTTAACACCTTGTCCCTGGTTAAAAAATAGATGTGGATGTGGAAATGGATGTCTGTAAGTGGGTAGAAGAGCTGGTATTTTGCCTTTCAGTAAGGTGTGTGACATTGCCCTTTTAACCCCTAGTGGTCTGTACAGGCGCAGTATGGGCGATCGCAGCAGAGTACAATGTACTCTGCTCAAAATTTCCACCCTCCCCACCTCTGTCCATCTCGCCAGCAAAGCGGGCTGGAAGACCGACGTCCCTCCATTAACATGGAGGTCTATGGCGCAGACACTCCAACTCCACACCAACCCAAACAAACTTAGTCTCCATAACAATGTGAAAGAAGTATGATAAAGATTCCGAAGATGTTTCTACTTGTTGAAATATAAATCTGCAATTTCTGTAAATTTTTTATTTTTATTTTTTACTTGTGGACTAAAAGTTTAGTGAGGAAAGTGTGGAAGTACGTAACCTAGTCAACCTCAACCACAGTCTAGCCAAATCGTCTAGATGGATCAGATACAGATATGTATTGGCCTATGGTCTGACATTTACAAATGAAGAATCTCTATAGGCCCCCATACACGGGTCGGATTCCGGCCGGATTCCGGGCCGATCGATTCCGGGCGCGTGCACGCGAAACGATCGTGCTGGAATCGTGTGCAGCCCACCTTGTCCGATCGATCACGTCCGATTGATCAGGGGCTCAGAATCGGATCCGACAGAGAACCAACATGTTGGTCTTTTTGATCCGATTCTGCACAGATCAGGGGGAGTTGCCGGAGATGGAATCGGACACGGAATCGTCCCGGAATCCGTTGGACAAGGTGGTATGCAGCGATCGGATTCTCTTAATTGGCCGATCGATCACACCTGCGATTCCCGCCAGAATCGCCGGAATCGATCGGATAGGTGATCGAGCGGCCATGGAATCCGACTGTGTATGGCTGGCTTAAGAAAATTAAAGTTGGTCCCATATTACAAGTCATCCACATGATCCATTTAAATCATTATTAGGCTATCGGACCAACTCACTAGACCAGGTCACCATCTTTCATAGCTCTGTTTTATTGCTTTAAGTGGGGATAGAGCATCAGAATGGCTGCTCTTGACTGGTATCTTGCTACACAGCTCCATACAAACATGCACGGAATGATATGAAATAGTTTGTTCATGACGTAAATAAGGATTTTCTACAATTAATGCTGCAACAGGTCCTCTGTGAAACCGATTCAGATGGAATACCCTTTGCTACATTCAAGTAGTGTTGAGCAAGAATATTCGAAATTCAAAAATATTCAACGAATAATTGACATTCGAGAATTTGCAATGTTTCGGGAATGTGCACTTGGATATTCACACTGGCGGATATTCGTCATTTTATCCTTTTTTTTTTATCATGAAATTTTATGCTTTAACATTATTTAACAGCATACATCGCGCAAATTTGTGCGCATTGCAAATAGATTGCTTGTACTGGCTAAGATCAATGAAGAGGAGAAGCTGTAAAGCTGGTTCGCAAATATTTGTGAATAATTGCGAACGGCTACGCCAGATGTAAGACAATAGAATACAGTTGAATGGAATTTCGAATGTTTCTTAATATATTCACGAAATCACATGATTTTGAATATACCATATGCCGCTCAACACTACTTATAAGCATCAATGAGCCTTGGGTGCCCATGGTACTGCTGCTGCTGGCTCACCATGTGTCCTTTCTTGGCTCACTTTTCGTGTGTACTGGTCACTTCATGCAGGGTAAACCCCACAAGACCAGCAATAATGTAAATGCACCAATCCAGTTGTACAGCCATCACAATCACAATTTGGATCTTGTCAAAGTCACTTAAGCCCCCCATACACGTGTCGGATTCCATGGCCAATTGATCACTGATCCGATCGATTCCGGCGATCTCAGTGGGAATCGGAGCTCCGATCAATCGGCCAATTAAGAGTATCCGATCGCTGCATACCACCTTGTCCCACTGATTCCTGGACGATTCCGTGTCCGATCACTTACTTCCGAAATGGCAACTCCCCCTGATGTGTGCAGAATCGGATCAGAAAGACCAACATGTTGGTTCTCTGTCGGATCCGATTCTGGGCCCCTGATCAATCGGATCGCGCTCGGAATCAATCGTCCCGGAATCCGGTCGGAATCCGACCCGTGTATGGGGGCCTTTAGATTCTTACTGTTGACCATTTCTCCATTTATAGTGATGAGCAGCATCCGCAATATTAGAATTTGTGATATTTCGCAAAGTTAATTTAAAAATCAAGATCTCGTGTCATTATCATGTATTGCGAAAATTGACACCTGTACATTAGTGTTGAGCAAGAATATTTAAATATATTAGACGAATATATTCGCAATGGTGGATATTCGTCATATTATGCTTCAACATTGTTTACCCGCATACATTGCGCATATTTGTGTGCATTGTGAATGGATACGTGCAATACACACAGTGCTGGCATTGGCTAAGATCACAGAATGAAGAAGAAAAGCTGTAAAGCTACATTGCGAATCTTTGCGAATAATTGCGAACAGGTGCGCGCAATGGAAGGCAATAGAATACAGTCTAATCAAATTTTATGAATTTCGAATGTTTCCTTGTATATCCGCAAATTACGCAAATTTGAATATACCATATGCCACTCAACACTACTGTACATGCGAATATTGCAAACATAATGTGTGTTGTTGGTGATGTGACATGAAATAGTAGCTGCAGTGTAATCACCACACGAGATAACACCCATAGAAGTAAATCATTGCAAAAATGAGCACTTGTTCATGTGAATATTGCAAACGCAATACATGGTTCTTTCCCAGAATCTCAAATATTCCAGATTATGAAGATATAGCACTATATTCAAAATTTTAATATTCTAGCTAATAATACACTACCTTCATTATGATCACATTTTCTGTACTGTGTCTGTGAATTTGGGGAGATTCACCTCACCTTTTCATGACAAGGCTCAGGGATTTTTGTTTTGTTTACATATTCGGACCATATGACGCACAGACATTTCTCAATGCTTTAAAAGGGAAAAAATGATCATCATTTAACCATATTTGTTCCTTTTCATTGTTGAACTTTGGGTACATCACTTACAACCATGGACCATAAAGGGTGTACATCATTAATCACTGCTCTGAATACTATAGTTTTGTTGATGCTATGAAACCGTTTGTGAAAGACACATAAACAATGGTATATTATACCTAGAACCACTGATTTGTCTATGTACTAGCTAACTTTGTTTGACAACTTTACTCTTTCATGATCCCATGCTGGCTATTGCTTATAAAAAAATTTTCAAGTAATTGTTTCAGGTTTTACATCAAAACATTTTTAATCATTTTTCAGAGGAAGAGTTAATAACTTAATGGTTTCAACTCTAAATGATTTCCTGGAGACTCAGAAACTAATTTCTATTTGCAGACAATCCTGTACATAAGTCTTTCTTGCAGATAAATGGTAAGCCCAGGTATCTTATCAACACAACAGCCAGTTCTTGAGATTTACCTATTTAATAGTCCCTATTTTTCTTGCTAATTGGCTGAGAGAGAGAATGCAGTAAGAAATGAATGGCCCTAATTGTACCCCCTCACAGATGGTGCATTCTGGGCTGGTTTCTGGCATTTGCTAGATGAAGAGAAGGCAGCATGGAACCATTAATCTAAGTGTTACCGAACATTTATCAGAACAGATAGGGACATACACTAAGCTGAAGAGATACTTGTTTACGAAGCCATTACTCATTAGTGTAAAACATTGTACAAACAACAGCTACACTTTAAATAAAGTATTTATTTATTCCACTCCATGCATTACTTTTTAAATTAAGACACATGTGCCTAATCTTGGACCAGAGCGTCTTTCACTAGGGAAATGTTCTGTTACAGCCTGTTTTGTCATGACTTGGGCAGGGATGAGCTTTGGAGAAAAAAGAAACAACAGGGAAAACTAAACCTGCCTACCTACCCCATACTCTGCCCACTACCCCACCTAGCTGTCCCCCTTTTACTTGAATGCAGAGAAAAGACACTCACTTTTAAAGGATTTTAAAGTGAATATAAATATGGCCATAGCTTTACTAAATCAAGGTAATAACAAATTAACCGTAGAAAACAATGTCCCTAAGTTCCATGAATTACAATCAGCCTGTACCAGACATGCCACCCCACCAGCTCAGGGGGTACTTCCATTCCATGAACTCCTTCTGTATTAGTTTTAAACCTTGGACCATCCAATAACAAGTGGGTTATTGACTCTCCACAGCTCAAAATCTCATAGAAAACAGGTGACTGCCCTACCGCCAGCACGTCACCCCATGAAGTTGCTCTACCATGTCTTCTTGGACACTGTCAAGGACCCGCCTGCTGTGACAAGGAAGAAAGGCCAAAGCAGGAGCACCATAGTTACCACTGAAATCTTGCCAGGAAATATTTGGCCACTAGATCCCGAATCAAAAACATACAGGGGGGAGGGAGGGGGCTTTTCTTCTGGCAAATGGGCAATTTTTTTTTCACCACCAAGTTTTACCCTCCCGTGGCACTGTCCATCTCCACCATTACTTCTGGTCGCAATTCTTCCCGGATGCTCCATTCAATCCTGACCCAGTCAGGCACCCTTGTGCTCGCAGTGCCCTGGCTGGGGTGGATCATTAGCTTTCATTAACTAACTGTATTTTCGGGAATCAGATTGTCCTCTTTCATCAGTGTGTGTGAAACGGGTCAGAACATTTGGTGATGCAAGGGTGGACACTTGAACTCTCTGTTTTGTTTGTGGTTGAATTAAGTTTGATTTAGACTTAATTGTTTTGCTGGAAATAAAAACATAATTGAGGTCAAATTCAATCAAGATAAAATCTTAAACTCAACCTACATTAATCCATTCGATACTCATGAAACCAACATTGAATCAGAGGTTTTTGGTTCCATATATGCATTGATATCAGGGTAGGCTGCAGAGCCAGCAATAAGGCCAATTTCATTCTGGGGTCCTTATGCTAATGGTGTGTGCAGATGTTTGGTGTCATTTAAATCCGCTGGTTTCATGTTAGTTATGTTTGGGGTTCTTCCTACTCTCCCTTTTTTACTGTATGAAATACAAGATTATCTGAAAACACTGTTTTTGAGAGTGAAATCACCATTCTGTTAAGCCTTGAGGGAGTTGTTGGTGAGGACATTTACAGTGCATCTGGAAAGTATTTACAGCACATAACTTTTTCCACATTTTGTTATATTACAGCCTTCGGTTTATTTTTCAGCAGGACCCTAAGCACACAGCCAATATATCAAAGAAGTGGCTTCAGGACAACTCTGAGAATGTCCTTGAGTGGCCCAGTCAGAGACCAAACTTGAATCCGATTGAACATCTCTGAAAAGATCTTAAAATGGCTGCACCAACACTTCCCATTCAACCTGATGGAGCTTGAAAAGTGCTGAATGGGCCAAACTAGCCAAGGATAGGTGTGCCAAGCTTGTAGCATCATATTCAAAAAGACTTGAGGCTATAATTGCTGCCAAAGGTGCATCAACAAAGTATTGAGCAAAGTCTGTGATTACTTATGAACATGTGATTTCTCAGTTTTTTTTTTAATACATTTTCAAAAATCTCAAGTAAACTTTTTATTCATATTGTAATTATGGGGGGTTGTGTGCAGAATTCTAAAGAGAAAAATAAATGTAATCCATTGTGGAATGAGGCTGTAAAAAGTGATGTACTGAGAATACATTCTGGATGCACTGTATGCAATGCATGTATTTGTTATTTATATTTTTCTCTTAAAGACCTGATAAAGAATGCCTAATGGTGAATATATTTGCCTTTCCATGACTCATTTACACTAGAGATGGTCAAAAAATTTGCAGTATGAATTTTTAAGTAGAAATGTCGACTTTTTCGCATAGTCGAATTTTGATGGGGTCATTTCGACTTTTCGCCGAAAAAGTGGAAAATCAGTCTGATATTTAGACTGAAATAGAAATTTCAACTTAAAAAAGAACTTTGCTTTAGATTTGCCGTGCCGCTATTTCGTGTGTGAATATCGCCATTTTATTAAAAATTTTCGCATGCGGGAGTGATTGGAAAATTCGCAATGGCGAAAATTCGCATGGTGCTAGCTAACTTTGTCAGCTTATTGCAAAGCCTCTGAAAATGGTATCCTCACAAAAATTGCTGGAGTTGTAGAGAAGGGTGGGGGACATTGCTGGAGATGTAGAGAAGGGTTGGGGAAACATTTGAAAACAATAAGTTTTGCTCTAACATGTCAAGTTTGTGTATAAATTGGGTTTAAATCTCAGCTCTGATTGTAAAGCTCTGCTACTATGTACACTGATTCTTCTATTATAGCTCATACAGCAAATCCCAATTTTTGACCTTATGCTAATTTTTGGCTTTATGCGAATTTTTGAGTGTTTTATGCGAATTTTTGGCGTTATGGGAATTTTTGACTTTAGAAATTCGATTGGGAAACTCGAAATTTAAGTAGAATCGAATTTTATTCATTTCGACCATCTCTAATTTACACCTGCATTTACACCTGCTCTCAGTATGTGAGTACAATGAGTGGCTGCCAATTGGAACACAAATTGACCAGTTTGCCAAACTTCATAAAGATAGAACATTGCATGAAACTGGACCATGAAAAGGAAACTGTACTCTGATGAGCGTATCTCTTTGTAATCGTATCTCTCTTTTTTCTCTGATTAATCCTTTGTACCATGTCACTCTTTGCTACTTTCCAACTCTGCTAAATAATCAGGCTACTCGGGTAAGCAAACAATGTTTTTGGTCATTGACAAAATCACTGAAACATAAGGGTCAGCATGAGAGCAAGGCCTAGATTATTGCAGTAGGCAACTGTTTGTGCGATGTATCTCTGCACTCAGGAATAGTGTTGATCGCGAATATTCTAATTGTGAATTTTTATTGGAAATATATGCACTTCTAGCATTTGCGAAGATCTCGAATATATCGCTTAATCTTCGTAATCACTAGAGATGGTCGAAATTTTTTTCAAAAATTCGACCATTTCGACGGTTTCGACTTAATTGCAAAGCCCCTGAGCATGGTGTCATCACCAAACTTGTTGGAGATGTAGAGAAGGGTTGGGGGTATACTACAAAAAAAGAAAGTATGTCTCTAACACAAATAGTTTTTTCACAAATTAAGTTCAAAGTCAAGTAGAAATTTCGAAAATCGGAATTTCGACTTTAACTTTGAACTTAATTTATGCAAAAACGACATGTGCTAGCGCAACACTATTTCTTTTCAAATGTTCCTCCAACTCTTCTCTACATCTCCAGCAATTTTGGTGATGATACCATGTTCAGGGGTTTTTCAATAAGCTCACAAAAGTTAGCAAGTCGAAAAATTCGACCATCTCTAGTAATCACAAATATTCAAGATTCTTTACATCAGTACCTGGAAATACCATGCATTGCATTCGCTATATACGCAAGTACAAGTGCCGATTCGTGCAATGAAGGTAATAATGACTGTAGATCACAAATTCTTGTATTTACTCATTTATTGTGGATATTAGGCGAAAAACTTGTGATATTTTCTGAATACAAATATTTCCTATGCTGCTTATCATGACCGTCTTTGATGGCAGCAGATATTTCGGAACCCCCATATTAATATATGGGGCTTCCAGATTTCACTTTCGGTTGTGCCGAATTACCCCAAGCTCTTTCTTGGGTCCTCTGGAGGTGCAGAAGTTGCCACCCCTGGCTAACCAGGCTGAAAATCTGGATAGGGGTTTTCTTTGGAATTTTAAAGCCAAATCCCACTTTTTTTTTTAAATAGATGGAACACTAACATAATTTATGTGACACATATGGCTGTTCATAAACGTTTTATGCAAATCCAATTAAAACTTAGATGAGGTTAATCCAATGAATTCCAATGAATAAATCTGGGCCAATTTATCCACTTTTAGTAAACAATATTTCTCCTATGGAAGGTTTTCTAGAATAGAATGATCTCCACAGACATTCTGTTCTGTAAACAGGTGGCTATGTATATGTATAGAGATCATCTTTAGCAAGGTTGGGGGGAGGGGTAGATATAAAACGGTCAACGGAAGTATCATGTCAATGGAGAAAGAACAATAAGGAAACATGGCTGGAAAACTCAAGAATGTACACCAGGTATGTTACACATAGAAATGTTCTAAAAGTAAATGTATACTTGAATTTCTTACTATATATAAGCCGTTTCTCCTTAGATGGAAAGCTATATGCCACAGCCACCACATTCAACAAATTATTACATTCGGTTCATTCTCTATGCTCAGGAATAAATTACATACTGCAGAAAAAATGAGACACAATAGGCAGTGAAGTCATAGTATTCTCAAACTGTTAGACAACAAAATGAGAGGCACTTAGATATTAAACTGCAGCTACACAGCCACTTAACCTGCTGAATTAAAAAAAAAACAGATTCCATAAGTCTTCCCTTTAATTAATCTGCTAAGGGATTATACACCACAAATACTCATTCCCTACTTATTAAATATCACTGTTCATCCTCCACTCCATTTTGCCTGAGGACAGAAAGAGGAATTTAAATGTAAATTTTTGTGTTGAAATTGTATTCTTCTCCGCATTACAACAATCTAATACTTTATTTTGACATGATCTACTTGAGGGCAAAATAGGTTCTGCATTTTAATTCTGAGCTGTTTTGTGTCAGGCGTACGGGAGCAGAAGTCTGGCTGTGTTTTTGAGAGGTGTTATTATACTGGCCAGGAATTGCTAGCATTTATCACAAGTGCTCCAAGAACAAACCTGGAGCGTTTTTACTCAATATCTATTCTAAAGATACTAATGCAAATAGAGTAAAACACCCTGCAGGTAGTATCTGGAGACTTCTCCGTGCCGCTTGCTCCGCAGCCGCCAGGTAGGAGAAATTGTCAGATCCTCTAACATTTTATTAATAAGAAAAAGTTTGGCGTGTGTATATTTTCAGTGTAAAAAAACTATGTTGGCTTTTTGAGCTCCAAGTCTTGATAGTTAAATATTGTGCAGTGCATAAGAAAATCAGTCTTGACAGGTTCTCAACTAGAGATCGGTAAAAAGTAATTGGGCGGTAGTGCCATATCCAATATGTTTGCAATATCAAAAAGGTGTGAGAATAAAGTCTCTGAAACACTAGGCTGAGCCTTAGTGGAGACTTTCAAGGCATCAAAACTCCAAAACAAATGCACTGTATAAATGTAAATACCACAAAGGTCATGTCATAGTCAACTGCCAATCTGGCAACCTGAGTGTGCAGGATCCAGGTGGTGCCACTGTTTCACCGTTACCTGTATTCTTTTCCAATCTGAATTAGGATGCAATACCATTGGATATGGCACAGGGAAGACAATGTCCTATTACATACCACAACACATTTCGCCCTGTGTCAGGACTCAGGGCTGTCTCAGGGCCATATCTAGATCCTGTATACATGTAGATTGGTAGTTACCTGTGATATAAACTTTTACGTAAAAAAATAGCGGTATTTCAGTTTATACAGTGTATTTGTTTTTGAGTTATGGTGGTTGGTAAAAGTTCAGACTGAAATTGTACCTGTCTATGTGCCAGTGGGTTTTAGTTATTCTTAATGCTTCTCCTTTGTGTCCTGGGAGGCTTAATCCAGAAACATGCTGTGTAAGTTTATATTTTAAGTCCGTAAAAATTCTGGCTCTTCTCTGTTAGATTGTAAACTAATGATGAGCAGCATAGGTAATATTCATATTTGCTAAATATTTCCGCCTAATCTTTGCAGTAAATTCACAAATTCAACAATTTGTGATCTCATCATTATTACTTTTATTGTGAAAATCGGCACTTGTACCCATGCATATTGCGAATGTAATGTGTGTTCTCACTGTAATATCTAGTGGTAGAATGTAAAAGAGTGGCTGCAGTGTAATCACCACATGAGACAACACTCATAGAAGTAATTCATTGCGACACTTGTACATGCGCGTATTGCAAACCCAATGCCCAGAATCTTGAATATTCAAGATTCCGAAGAAACAGCACTATATTCAAGAACTTCACAAATTCTCAAATACAAATCTGAAATTAGAATATTGGCGATCAACACTATTGTATACCATATTTTTAAATAACTGATACATATTCTTTACATTTTTTATTTTGAGGTTGTATCAGAACCTGGCTGGTGCCATTGTGCATATGTGAGGAATATAGTTAGTATAATGTCTACCAGCACTTTAGAGGTTCAAAATATTTGAAGATTCTTATTGGCTCATTAAATATATGTACGTTTCGGAGTTTATCATTGTCATGTTTAATGAAGGATCCATATGTCAATATGATAATCTGACAGCAAAGTATTTGCTTGACATTTGACCATTGGATGTGTTTGGACCTTTTAGAACTATGGGCCCAGCTTCCTACAGCACATAAGGTATATGAAGTATGATCTATGGGTCAAAGATGTTCAATGTATACTTTGTTGGAAAAAATGGCAACAGCCCAATATGAGTATTTCATAATCAAAGGGGCCCATGGGGCACTGGGTGTGATCAATTATTCGAATGCTTGGAATTTATCTCTGGCTTCCGGCAGACCAACAAATTTAATCGTTAAAGCTGCAGGTATCTTCTAAATCTCTTAAAACCAAACATCTAATCCATATGCATGTGTGTTCTAGAACAATCTGCTCCAACGTCTTCATTGCAGTCTTGCCAACATGCTCTGAAATATAGCAAGTGCCTATTATATATCACAAGTCAAGTAACCAATGGCCTGTATAAACAAAGTGGAAGTTCAGCAGACTCAGGAGCAATGTCTAGCAAAATACTTGTTAAATATAGAGGTTCTTAAAATCTCCAATCTACTTGTTTTCACATTGAATCAATATAATAGTTTCCAATAATCAACCTCCAAATGTAGCCTGTAGGAACCATGCCTGTAGTACTGTTACATACTTATGTATATTCTTTTTAAAACACCTGGCAGTCCCATTATTTCAATAAGCCCCTTCCAAAACCAGTATTAAAAATCCAATCTGATTACCATGTAATCAGTTTGTATTTCACTCTTACCCCCCTTTTCTGCAGCACCATCACTGACATCAGCGAGGTGGGCCCAGCGATGAGCCCCAAAAAGAGGGATGGGGCAGGCACGGCTGGAGAAAGTAAGCTACCCGAAGGGTAGCTACACGGTTCCTACTATTGGTAATGGAAATCCCCCCTGAGCCAAACTTGGGAATACCTATAGGGGGTTATAGATAACAAAAGAAAGGAAGGGAGCCTACTTATAATTTCCCATTGGCAGAAGGAATTTTCTGTTTATAGATTTACTTTACTCGCAACCTTTCAAGTTTATGAGCTCATATACGATAGGAAAATTGAATTCATATTCTTCACATTCTTGATTTGCTTCAGAACTGTACAAAATCTTTTGTGTCCCTACTTATATTTTATCAGGTTATGTGTGAGGGTCATCTCACTCAACCCCCATCTTGGTGTCCATCGGCTAACATTAAAGCCTTGTGTCCTCCGGCACAATATACAAACAGAGGAAGAATATACACACATCACCTTGAGATACATGCATCTGTGTCCTGTACACAATGTTAAAAAACACATTGCATTCGTCAAATACTTATTGTCGTCTTCTGTCCGGGGTGACTCACTAGAGAGGTTTGATTAACATTACCAAGGAAACTTCATATTTCTTTCATTTTAGTATGTTTTTTTTTCATGTTCTCCTTGTCCTACTTAACATAATTATTACCATCATACCTCAGTAAAAGTAGCATTAACTGTGTTGCATTTACCTTGAAGGAGTTGAAGCCTTTGTAATATTCCATTCTATTGAAAAACAAGAAGGGAATAGGTGGGTGTATGGGTTTAAGCATGCCGCACACTTTTAAATAATCTCAGTACTAAGTAATTCCCTAACGTGACCAATATGGTCACCACAGCTAATTAGGGTTTTTGTACAACTATTACAAATAATCATAAATCATCATAAAATGTCTTTAATACTGTTAGGACATTGTGATAACACTATTACACACATGTTAAAATGACATTCATGTGCATTTTCTGTACAACATCCATTGTGTCATCGTCACGTCATTGCCATAAAATTTAGAACAGGAGTGCCAAGCTCTAGCACGGGGGGCCAAATCTGGCCCAATAGCATCATTTTAATTGGCTAATTTTTTCAGCATTATTTGAGAAATGAATGTTGCAGATGTGTTTCATATGAAAACTTTCAATATTAACTATGATGAGAGGAAAGACTTCCAAACTGTATGACCAGTATATCTGGGCATAGAGTACTGTACACACACTGGGTTGAAAGCAAGGACCCCACAGGTGTACATGCATTTGCAAAATTTGGTGGATTGTCAGTGCATAATGCTCCCCAAAAAGGTAGGAAAGATGGCAAAATAGAAGAGAGATAAGAGGCAATTACAATAGAGAAGAAGAATGAGAGAAGAGATGTCTACTTGAATGGTGCAGTCTTAAATACAGTCTTAAAATGTTGTTTCTGGTAGGCTAGGAACATGTTTTAACCTTAATTGCTATAAAATGAGGAATATGATTGGTGTTTATTGAATGTTAAACATATTTTACAACCTTTTATTATGAAAGTGTTAGGTAAGTGGAAATTTGGGAGGTATATTGCCATTTCCATTATTCCATTATGAGAAAAATGGTTTTGACACACAACTAAGTAGAGAGCCCATTGAACTATTTTCCTCTCTCTGTGGTGCGTATGGCTATCCATTAATGTGAGTAGCCTAGTTCACGTTGATCTGTTAATTTAAGCATGTCTTCTCATGTCTTAAATATTTTAAACTTAGAACTAGATTTCCAGTCAAACACTTTAAAGTCGCCTGGATATAAATGACTGTATACATAATTAGTGTTCAACGCTTATGTAAATTTTTTTTGTATAATTTTTATTTGAACATTTTCATTGTCAATAGAAAATCAAAGAAACATACAATAGAAAGGTCAGGCAAGACAAGATTGTTGCATGCAATATATATACAACAATACATCAGGGAACACAGCATGCTAAAAGACACTACATTTGCACTGGGGTGAAAAGCAAAACTTGTCCAATACACTTCTGCAGAGTTGAGGGTCAATATAAGAGCTCAATCGAGTGTGCAATCATAGTTACAATAAAAATCTACTTCACTCTTTCTACTGTGTCTTCCTAATAATCTGTCTGCCCTCGAATATAAACAAATACAAATAAAAAGATAGAAACAAAATAAGAAAAAAGTAAAGG
>CM070035.1:28470148-28482901 GCA_036250615.1 Ptychadena robeensis
AAAAAAAAAAGCAGTGACGTTAACAGCCACCGATTTTTCCTTTCCCAGTTTAAGAAGGGATTAAGATAGTAAAACAAAGGGCCATGACCCCCCAACCCGAACCACCATTGTGAAGCACAGTATGACCCAGAACAAACTCAACACCCTACCTGGACAAACGAGCCACAAGGCACCATGCCCAACAGAACAGCACGCCAGACATTACAGCGCCCAATGATGTTACCCCTAAGATCCCTTGAGGATAAAGCATTATCTCAGGATATGGGAGCATGCATCATATCTGAAATACATATCCAGAGCCGCAGTCCATGTATTGCCCTATCCCGTGGAGGCAAATATAATGGAACAAGTTTAAATAGAATATCCTCTATAAGGGAAAATAACAATATCATTTTATTGTCATTTATTATTTCCCCAAAAACACAAATGCTCCAGTAATATTGCTCTCATGCTTTTTAAGAATAAGGCTCAGTGTAGAACAGGTTTATGAAAAATCCTACCGCTGTAGATGAGCTTATAAGGAATATTTTACAATAAATACTAAATCTTTTCAAATAGGGAGGTTGGAAATAATTGTCTCAAACACTGCAGGACACTTTAGAAATATGGCATCAAAGAGTACAATATCACAAGAGATACACATACACACGTTTCAGGCCATTTGCAGAGAGATGCAGATACCGGGCACTGACTGGGCAAGATAACTTCTCTATTTCTTCCATCTGAAACATTATATATTTTATGGTAGATGAGATAGGAATGTTACTGTGAGTAAGCATTTGGCATCTCAGCTCCCTGGAAACTATTCTATATTACACAAAATGGTCATGGTTATCTGCCTTTCCTTCACTATGCACAGAATAACAACAATGGTGGAAAATGTTGAACAAAATATAAAGAGTAGTATTTTCTCAATGCGGCTTAAAGAAAATATTCTAAAGGAAAATGACTGCATGCAATACTTTGCATATAAAAAAAATATTTACTCACGTCATTAAAACAACAATAGGCGTTTCTAATATGATGGGCACATGATCTGCCCTGTGTGATGATCTTCTGTAGAGTGATGACTAAATTGTTTACTATACACAAATTCCCCACCAAGGTTCTCTTAACCCTCTGGGCTTTAAGCCCATTTACCTTTTTCTTTTAAAATTAGATCAGCAGAGTATTCTGTTTAAATAACCCCCCCCTTTCTTCCCCCCCCTTAACATCATGTGGGGACCAAGATGAATGCAGGTCAATGATGCACTCCACATGGAGAGGAAG
Organism: Ptychadena robeensis; assembly: GCA_036250615.1. Classification (NCBI taxonomy): domain Eukaryota; kingdom Metazoa; phylum Chordata; class Amphibia; order Anura; family Ptychadenidae; genus Ptychadena; species Ptychadena robeensis. The sequence goes on from CM070035.1 coordinate 28,471,418, forward strand.
AGAAGACGGGGGGGGGGGGGGGGGGGGGGGGGGGCACCTGACACAACGCCGCAGGCTCCCTCCAGGCAGGTAAAATACCTTGAGTGTGGCTCAAGGTGAGTATTGTTTGTAAAAACACTTACCCAGAGCTACACTATGAGGGTAATCAAAGCAAGTGAGAAATCAAAACAGTTATTAGTCATTGCTGGGAGATTATGTCTTGTTTTTGTACCAAATGTTTTTTTTTGCGGAAACGGATGGAATCCAATGTTTCATAATGGGGTATTGTTTTCATAATAATGTAACTCTGGCGGAATTCCCCACCCTCCCCTCAGGAAAGATATGCCCCTCCATTATAATGGAGGTCTATGGTGCCGCCCCCCGGCCTCTTCTGTGCCACCAACGACATGGCACTGGAGACAATCTGTGGGCCTGCAGTGATGCAGGCAAGTCTGCCCAATCCGGCTAGGGAAAAGTTTTTTTTAGGGCAAATTATGTTACAAAGTATAGATTTAGCATAGTCAACCTTTATTGAAGCAGAAAGAAATAATATTAAATCACAAATCCCAAAAGTACAATACCTAACTTCAGGACAATTTGTGAAGCCATGCAAAACCTTCCTTTTACGCCCCATCAGCCAGATGCACATCCAGAACAGCTGGTGTGCAATGTAAGTATAGCCTTATGGTACAGAGCCTAACTGCACACAGGTGTTTCATGCTTGTTGGCCATCATCAGTGCAGTGCATGGAAACCATGGCGCTAAGGAGTACAACAATAAAGAAAGAACAACCATAAAGATAATAGTGGGAAGGGACTAAAAGAATCAAAAAGCATAGCTAAGTAAGGCCTTGTTTGCATGACTCTTTCCATCACAAATCCCAAAAGTAAAAGAATATTCTGCATTTGAGGACACTGGGTGGAGAAACATATTCATGTATTTTCTTTTATTTATGTTGCATTATTGGCAATTAAAAAAAACTTTTGTTAGGCTAAATTTACACTGTTGTTTCATGAGCTGCTTTCAGCCCACAGCAGTTTAGGAAACAACAGTGCGCTCCGGCAGCCGGGCGAGAAACAACTGCCTGTGAGTAGCTGCAAAATAGTGAAGGCGTTTGCAGGTCGTCTAGATAAGGACCCCATAGAGATCCTATCAGGCGAAAGCCTGAAAACCGACCGGTGAACGTCTAATGTTGTTTACCTGGCAGTTGAAAACTGCCAGTGTAAATGAGCCCTTAAGCCGGCCATAAACGTCTCGATCCATGGCCGTCTTGTAGCAGAATCCTCCTGGTGATGTCACCACGCTCTGAGGAGTCGGCTACAGAACTGACAGGAATCCTGTGTGCTCCACCAACACATGTGATTTCTGTCAGATTGTAGCCAATTACAATCTGCAGGAGTTAACTGCCTGCAGCAGGATCGGTCACAAAAAGAACCAGCAGGATGCGATCCGACCTGCCGTCTTTTTTGGTCAGATCCTTAAGGTGGGCTCCCCTGTAGTTATGGCCGACCGACCTTTATGTGTTCGGCTGGAGTGTGCACGGTGGTCGGTGGCCCGTCTATGGGGGGCTTTAGTATACACAGAAAAACGGCATGACGGCATTTAAATGAAAGACATACCAAGTCAGAAGCAGCCTTTTGGGCATTATGGTAGGGGGCAGCAGGGGTAGAAGGTAGTGAAAGAAGGGAATACGATGCACCAGAGTGGTGTCACATCTTCTTACATTCTAAGTAGATATCTTTTATTCATAAAACTTTTTCAAGTGAGTAATATAATTCACAGGTTAATGGTCGCTATGCACCAGGTGAACTGTTTTTGAACAAATAGTGTGGCAAATGCACTGACCAGTCATTACTAACAATTGAGACTTCATGTGCCAGGAAAGGTTTGGATTTGAGTGGCAGTTGCCAGCACTTTAAATGCCATACATGACCCATTGTTGTACATGATGCTGATGTTACACATCCTGTTAGCTTCAGAGAGGAAAGATTGACTTTCTTTTTAGTTTGGCATTCACCATGTCATGTTCATATCAATAGCATGGAATGAGTAGGTTCTGGCACTTTATACCAACATATCATACAGAAGATGTTTTACAAATTCTTTTACATTGTTAAACTGGTTGTTAAATATAGATCACTGCTGAAATGCCTTTATTTCCTAAACGGTCCATTTAACCATTAACCTTTATAAATGTCTTTGTTATCCAGAGACTTGTTTGTGCCTATTGCACCTTTGGAGGAATTTCAACCATGTTTAGCCACTTGAAACTACAATCGAAAAATACAATTTTTGACAAACAGCTCACAATGGCCAGCATCTAAGGTCATAGATATTATTTGAATCACTGAAGTGAACAAATCTACTCACTTTCACAGGAGATTTTTTTTTAAGTAAACAAAAGTCATGTATTCTTTTATCATTTTCTTTGACTTGTTCATCCCTTGATTCCCTCCACTTGAATTATTCATGAGTTCTTCTCCGACCTATGGGGAAGTGGTCCTAATCTTTACAATGCCATGGGGCACATGCCCCTCTATATAATCTATGCAGTCCATCATACTCACATTATTCCATAAGCGATGAGATCCCAGACTTGTTGGAGACACAATAAAATGGCAGCAGATGCCTGCAGGTTTCAGAACTTCGCTTTGGTATCTGATAAAGTTAATAGAGTGGTTGAATATTTCCACTCATTAGATAGATGTTGGAAATCCTGCTGGAGGCTTTGGTTAATCCAACTCTGAATATGTTAATCAGGAGAATCAGTAACCTATCCGGCAAGAGCTGGAGCCTCCGGCAGGGCCCCTGTCTCGGCTCTCATTGCCTGCTCTCTTCTGTTCTCTGCCTGAGTTATCTGTAGGGTAGTGCTCATCTTCGCAGGTCGTAATAAAAAAGGACAGATAAAACTGAGAGGCTTAATGTCAGCCATATACTGGCTCTTGCTGGGCTTTATTCCACGCACATTTCCAGCTTAGAAGCTGTTCCTGCATCCCGCTCTAAGGCCGATTAATGTGGTTACTTTAATAAGACACAAGTAAAATCTGTACTCATTTGTAATTAACTCGCACTTCCATCCTCTCATATGATTAGAATAATTTAGCTATTATTTAAACTCCACTGCTTTGCTGAGTGCCAATACAAGACATATCTTCATAATTTGTACATACATCCATGCAATAATGAACATATATTATGCATCTGCTGACATACACATTCACAGGTTGACGTGCAATAGAATACACTCATAGCGTTGCCAGTTTTTGTTGTAGTCAAATCTATTTAGTTCAAAGGTAACAAGCACACTTTGTTATAATTATATGTATAACCAAAGAATTTCATTTTGACTAATTCAGCTAAGAGCAATGATGACAGACATAAATTCCATTGCAAGGTAAGTGGATGATAACCTGCTGATTGCTATGCACTACTACACTTTATTCTTCATATAGTTGCCTACTTTTAGAGTTAACAAAATCGGGTGAAAACTGTACCACAAACTATCCTGTGTTTATGAACATGTTGGAGTTCACACATCGATAAACATGGGCTAGTTTTTGACACAGTTTTCATGTTATTTGGCCTTGTTAATTACACACCCATTTATTGCTGGGGAGCAAATACGCATGTGTTTATGGATGCAATAATGTCATTCTATCAATGTAATTCAATGGGCACATTACATCAATGGGCACATTATGCTGTGTTGCAGTGCAGCAGGAAGTTTTGACGTTTAGGCAACCCAATGTACAAACTTGACTATGGCATATCAAAATTCCCAAGCTTGACGCACATGAAACATGGGGATTTTGAAGCAGTGAAGACGAGGTATTTTTTTGCTCCATGCAGATTAGCTAACCTAAAGCCATGCAATAAATAAAAATTTTTACTAGATAAATATAGATATAAACATAATATCTAATGTAAATCTATTAAAAATAAGGTTCATTCTTGATTAATATTCAAATGATATATAAGCCCCCCATACACGTTTAGATTGTGCCATGATGGTTTGGTCAATCGACATCATCACGCGCGGTCAATCGGCCAAAACATTGGGTCACAATCGGACGTTTGTTTGCCAGCGCTGTTGGGTCTTTCTAGCTGCTCAGGACGTCAGCTCGCTGACAGCTAGGGAGACCTGGCAGACAACACCTAGGGACGCCGGCTGTGAGAACAGTCAGCTGGCAGCCTAGCAGGAAGGGAGAGGTAGGAGCTGCTAGCACCTCCCCTCCCCACTTCCCCCCTCACAGAGAGAGAAGCAGGTAGACAGGCTGTGTTATTAGCCCTTAGAGATGAGGAGACATACCCATACTTAAGACGGAGACACTTGTCCCAGTCGAAAGTATTAGACCGATCTAAGAATTACGGACATGTCCGTAATGGCTTAGATCATTTTGGTGGCTGATTTAGGCTCTTTAAGCTTTAGATCGCTCCCGATTTTTCAGCCGACCAATGTGAGCGTGCGTGGCGGTCGGTTGACGGTGGTCCGAAAAATCTAAGTGTGTATGGGGGGGCTTCAAATGTTGATTCTTTATCCAACCAACTACCACCAGCTAATATGGACATTTACCACCATTAACTATATTGTAAATGGCAGTAACCAATCTGGGGGTTGCAAGGCAGCATTGTCTCCTGTTTATTGGGCCAGTCCATGGCTACACAGTGTTTTTTGATTGAATTGATTGATTACCTGGCGGTGCGCACCTGTGCATGGTCATCATTTGGCAATGGCTATTTTTCCTTATAAACACCTATACTCTTAAGCACCCCCCATACACCTTTAGATCACTCCATACAATTTGCTTTAGAACTTTCAACAACTATGTAGTATAGTGGCCTCCCTGATAGAATACATAGTGATTGGAAGGTATATATCACTAGTGATGATCGAGAATATTCGGATTCCGAATATTAATCGCGAATATCGGCAATTCGGAAATTCGCGAAGATGGTGAATATATTGCCAAATATTCGCATCCATTACACATGCCTCTCAATGCAAGTGGACGAATGGGAAGGCTGTAACAAGAGCTTAGCAACACCATCAACAGTTTTTTAAATGAATATTGGGGTGATGCGAATATTGCGAAAATCGTCACTTTATAAATTGCATAAAAATTCGCACCATGTTAAACATATATTGCGCGCGCAAAATTCGCAATAAAAAAAAACCAGAATATTGCCGAATGCGAATATTTTCCAAATGTTTTCCATTAAATTTGTGGCATGCCGCGAATACGAATGTTGCCTATGCCGCCTATCACTATATATCACTGCTATGTAGTGCCGGGTCCTCCCTAGAATACATAGTGATTGGAAGGTTTAGAAAGGTCCTCATATTACATGGTTTTGGTAGAAGAAGCGGTGATTGTACAGAAATTGTATGGAAAGATTGTAAGGTGTGGGGCCTTTACACAATACAAATATTTCAGCACTTTATACTGGGTGATTCAAGTTTGATTGCACATGCATCTATACATTGTCAACCTTTGTAGGCCTTTGCCAGGTGACAAAAGAGTTGGAGTGTAGACCCAGGGTCACCCTAAAGTCACCAGCTGCTCTTGTCGGTTTACACTACCTGCGCTGAGGATGCCTTGGAACATACCAGATTCTTATGACCGTGTAGTCTATTGCAAGTACCGCAACCGAATCATGCACATAGTTCAGAACTAAAGAGAAGGTCACACTGCTGGTTTAGGGTATAACTTTTACTAATTATAGGATTGTATGCAGCATCAGTATCTCTGGTCCCAGACATTGGGTACTTTCATGGGGTAAGTTTCAAACAGACCAATATATTTACACAGCAGTCATATAAACAGTGCTGAGACTCTAACCCATGTAGAGGGGTGCTGATAGGTGTAGGTCTAAGAAAATATCAGTCTATTATTTCCAAGCTAGTATAAGTGGCGGAGTCTCCAATCTCAACCTCTAGCCTACTGGGCAGATTTCACAGCAGGTCTAGCCAGACATGCTGGAACATTCTACAAAGTTTTAGAAAAATTTTAAAAGGTATATACACAAAATATATTTACAGTGACATTGTATACACAATTCCATTACACTACAGAGTTCAAGCACTTATGTTCAAATTAATCCCTATGGCTTAGTCGATTGCTTGGACCTTGATCTGAAGTCAGCCTCATGCAGCCTTCTGTAATGGCAACAATGCAGCACTGCTCCTGATATCAAAGCAGAGTTTTCACCATAAAGTATGAAATGCCTAAATGCTTTACGGTGGAATGAAAATATGTTAGCTTTCAGCATTTTCAGCATATATGAAATCAGACTGATGCTTTTAGGTCCAGCATTACTGTATTGTCTCTGAAAAATGCAATAGCGGTTAACTAACATTACCTACATTTTCTGACTTCTATCTGACTATATACACATTACTTATCTTTATGTAGACTTCATCCTGGCAATGCCTAAGCACAAAAAACATACTTACCTTCCCCTCTTCTTTGCTCCTGCCCCATACTTGAAGTGTCTGGTCCTCCAGGGTGTGAGATGGATGACATTCTTCCTGTCTCACTCCCTCCACTAATTCAGATATACCATCCGGGTGAAAGAAGACTTGGGTAACTTGGGAAAGTTGACATCACTGTTGATGTCTACATTCTTAAGTCTCCTTGTGCCCAAAACCTGCAGTGTTGTGGCATCACTATAGGGCAAACCTGTCAAGTATCCGTTTGGGCCGAATCCTGATTTTAATAAATCCCAGGAATTTTTTTAAAATTTTGAAACATTGAAATCAGGTCAACTTAGGAGGGATGGGGCCCTATTAACACTCCTAAGTTCCCTAATCCGCACATCATCTGCACAAGCAGGGTGGGAGCTTTGGAGGGAGAGTTATGCCCCCGCCCTCCTAAGTGAGCCTGCTACTAAATAGAAGGGGCCCCCGTAAACCTCCGTATCGCTCCACCTCAGTACTTCCTTGTTATGAATACCAGAAGTGAACTCACTGATGTCACTTCTTGCAATTTTTCCCTTAATCGGTAAGGGAAAAATTGACAGGTATGATGTAGGGTAGGAGAATCACCAGATTTTAATTGTTTTCACCCAGGTAAGTATTTTTTACCTTCAATTTGCCCTGTACTTGTTACTTCTGGTGTCAATATTAGAAAGCAGATAAGGAGGTGATAGATCCTCTTTAATTACGTATTTCAATGAGCAGTAACATATTGAGTCCCACAGCAAACAATCCTTTTTTATCTTGCAGTTTGTGGTAGCTGATTCTGTCATAGGTCATTGCTCAGTTCACATGGTCAAACCATATAGATCCTTCTAGAATTCTCTATTGAGAAGCATGATAATTCCATGAGCCTAGAATATTACAATGCACACCTAGTCTGATGTATACTTTTGCATACAGAAGATGTCATCCTCGCCTTTACCTCTGTACTCTATACTATCTCCCTCCCACCACTCAGATACAGACTTTTTTTCTTTTTTTTTTTTTTAAATCCATTTCATTTGATTTTATTTCTGCCTATGAAACAGAGAACTGCAGATTGAAAGCATTCAAGGGCCATTGAAGACGGGAAGAAAAGAGGCCCTCCGAGTTTTATTAGAAATAAAGATCCGCAATAAAAATCAATTTCTGCCTCTTTATGCAGTTTAAATGACAAAGTAAGAAACCATTGTGCCCCAGCAAAGTAATTCAGCAGAGGGGAGAAGGGATGCGACCTGCACTTGGCAGATTTAAATGCGATATGGTCTCCCTAGATAATAGGACAAATGCTTTATTTTCCTACAGGGAGGGGTGCAGAACAGATGAGAAAACTATCTGTGATTTTTCAGGGAACCGAGCTAACTTTTCACTTGAGAATTATTGCAGGGAGGCAGGTACAATAGTATGGGGGTTTACAATGAGGTTTCTAGAAACTGTGGACATTTCTCCCTAATGGCAATTTTTATTGGGTTTTGAGGGTCAGTCCACCCTAAACTTATCTTAGGTTTGTGAAGTTAATGGTCGGATGAATCACCCATCATTTCTATTGGATATGGGAACACAAAAATATCTTGAATCTAGGTCAGCCTTCCTGCTGCATTTATCATAGAGTGAAGAAGAATCTATCTATCTATTTTGGAATTTGTATTTATTTCATAGTTTTCTTATTGTAACTTGTAACTTAATAACTAATGTTTATAGTGCTAACATATTACACAACTCTTTACATAGCACATAGTCAATTCACTAACTATGTCACAGAGGAGCTTATCTAAAGGTAGCCATACACAGGTCGATTTGTCAGCGATCAAATGCTGATCGATTGCCGATCCAATCTTTCCAGGCGATCAGGAATCGGCAATTGATCGGATCGGGAATCGATGCAACACCACCTTGGGAATACGATTTGTGGCTGATTTGGACCTGAGCTGATCTCCAAAATGGCCGATTCCACAAAATCCACCACTGCATAGGGCTATTTGGGTCCATCAATGTACTCCGATTGCCAAGAGATTGACCAAGAATCCAACATGTCGGTTCATTGTCCGATCCGATTTGATCTTTGGGTCGATCGGGCAGGGTGATCAAAACCCGATTGATTGTCAGTCGATTGGCAATCGAACTCGTATGCGCAGTGATCGGTCAAACATCGAGTGGAAAATCGACCTGTGTATGGCTACCTTTACTCCCCTGCTATAAATCACTAAGGACATTTTTTTTTATCACTTAGGACATTTTATTTATGGGGGAAGAAAGCAATTAACTTAGGAGCATGTCCGAAAACTTTAGCCCCAGTAAGCAACCCAGTCAGACATAGGGAAAACATACAAACTTCTTGCAGAAAGTGGCCCAGATTTGACCCGGGACTAGTGACGAGCGGTGTAGGCAGTATTCGTATTTGTGATATTTTTGATATTCCCTTTGATATTAATGAATTTAAATATTCACAGTATGGACATTTATTGCAAAAATAATATTCACATTATGAAAATCTTCTAAATGAATTGTCACATGCTATATTTATTTTCACAGTGTGAATATTATTTTCGCAATACATGGCCATAGCGTGAATATTCGTAAACTCGAATATCCACCGACATATTCAAGAATTCTCAAATTGCCGATATTCAAAAAAAAATATTCAACATTTCAATATTCTAGCTCAACACTACCCGGGACCCGGGTGCTGCATGGCTAAAATGCTAACCACTGAACCACCCCCTTGGCCCCATAGTATACAGAAAATTTGGGAAGTTGGGTTTAGAATGTTGTTTGCAGAGAGGAAAACTACTTTTAATTCAAATGAGATAGTAAGTCTATATCGCCCATAAATAATGGACATGCAAGGTTGCTGATAAATATCCCTTGATGAATCATTAGAGACCAACAAGTCCAAATCTTAATACAGAACCATATAGATCTTCCACTTTACCACTTTTCTATATGGAACAATACAGTATACCGGTAGATCTTCCACAATACTGGTTTTCTGAATGTGATACATAAATTTATATTTTATAATATATATAATTTTGTCACAGTACAAAATTAATTAGAACAGAGCATTAGTTTATATTTCAAGATAGTGGGTGGACCCATACAATTTTTTAACTCCATTCGTTAATTGTACATGAAGAACCTCTTGTAGATAGCACTAGCACAGACTAAGCTTTTTATTCTAAGCTGCACACATCTTTTTTTAGGCTTGTCAACCATTATCACTGCAAATGATGACCAAAAAAATCATGCAGGTTATGGTGGGAAGCAATGTAATTAACACAACTGACACCAATATAGTGCATAGGACAAATGGGTCTTCTAAAAACAGAAGGTAGTTACACGACTCAATCCACCTAAATTTTTTTAAATAGGTTATTTAAGTACACTTCATGCATACCTTACCTTTCTGAATTTAGGATTCTTTACCTTAAAACATAACAGTTTCCATTATTTTGTATGGCCAACTGCAAACTTTAGATTGCCATGTATAATAGGAGTAAAGTGAGCAGTGTCCCAATAGTAAACATTTACCAGGATTGATGCCCCTGCCTATATAAGTATTTATGTAGTATATAGTGATGGCCAAAAAGTTTGCCCAGCGGACAGTTCGCAGCGAACATAGCATGTTCGCAATTCGCAATGCCAGCAAACATTATGGGTGTTCGACCCGCCCCTATACTTCAAGTGGGACAGTACAGCCAATAACACATTTTTCCCTCCTGGAGGACACCTCCCCTTATAAAAGCCAGGAGGAAATTTTACATTTATCCTGTGTCTGCAGTACTAGATAGATAGGGAGAGCTGCTGCTGATTGAGGGATGGCTTAGCTACTTTGCTATTATACTCCATCCAGTGATCTGTAACTATAGCTAAGGTATTTTGTTACATGTAGTTCATCATTACTGCACCACAAAAGTCCTTCTCTGGAGGTGGGGTATGCTGTATTATGCATTGCAGAGAGATCTGACTAAATGCCATGCGCTGCAGAAGGTATTGGCAGGCTGGCAGCCCACTCCAGCTAACTTTTGGCAAAATCTGTAATCTAGATGTGATTTCCGGCCATTAAAACTGAAAAAAACAGCATTTTAAAATTCGTATTTTGGGGGAGAAGTTTAGCCATTGATCCCCCTCTGGCATGACACTGTCCAGGTAGTTGTACCCTTTTGAGTTTTTTTATTGGTATTTTGGCTACATTGGGTATTTGCAGAAGTTCGATTCGCCTGTTTGCGATCAGTCGCAGCTGATGTTCATCCATCACTTGTTGTATATATTAATATTTAAGTTTTTTATATAGTTCAATTACATTTAATGTTTTTAGGCTTGATTGACTGTGAAGGACTTCAATACTAATGTCCTTATATTTACAGTAGTTCTATATTATGGATCCTCTAGACATCCCAATCTTTAACCAGCTCAGTGCTGTGGAAACAGCCGATGTGGTAGGCATGTAATATGAATGTGCTACATCGACATCCCCATCAAGGAATGTGCTTCACGCAGGGGGTGTCGGCAGAGGCCATAACGCTGTGTAAATATACCCTAAGTTATAAAACTATCAAAAGACAAAGTAATTTGTATTGTATACTGAGCTGAGATGCTAGTAGAACACAAGCAGTTGGGTCCAGTTATGAAGTTTGCAGATGTTTGGTTGCCAAGTGGAAAAATATGAAGGACATTGGCTAAAATTATGTTTATCTTGTAAGCAGGTAAGCAATACTTTTTTTGAGGATTTAGGCTAAAACATTGATTATATTTGAGTTAACCATCGTTGGATTTTGGAAATAGGACAAAATGTTGGCAGTCTTTAGTCAGAAAACATTATACTCTAAAGGGCTGGGCAAGAACTTGTGAACTGGTTGTCCAACTTTAATTGACCCAGGAATAATTATATTTTGAGCTAGAAGGCTGGTATTCCCGATGTCTGATATTTCAGAGATGTGCTAGAACATCAATAGTTTCTTCACAAAGACAGTGATATATTTGTGCTCAGAAATAGTGATGAGCGACTAGGCAATATTCGAATTCGCGTAATTTCGCGAATATCCGCC
>CM070035.1:28483001-28493887 GCA_036250615.1 Ptychadena robeensis
CGAAATAGCGATATTCGAGCTAAATATTCGAAAATCAAATATTCGAGCTCAACACTACTCAGAAATGGACAGCATTTTCACAAAGAAAGTCAAGAGTTAAGCCATAGCAAATGATAACATTACAGTAACTTCTACAGTCAGAGATATGTCAAGTAATCATTTGACAAGTGAATGAGAGAAGATAAAAAATGATTAGATCTTTGCTGGTCATTATACAGATTTTGGTTAATGGGAGCCTACACCATTAATGTGGGTGTCAAAAATGCATGTCCATTGTTCATCTGCCATTTGTTAATACATATAATGCTATAAAGATGTAGCACATCAAGTAAGATGAAAGTTTATTGTGACATCATTGGCATGTTGAGCTGGAGAAGAGTTGGGTGTGAATGGTCCCATTATTATGGTAATCTGGAAACTCTGAGAAATGTCAAGCTTAGTTCTTCCCAACTACCTTTGCTGTTTTAATGTGAACCTGTTACAAACCTGGGCATTGTTGAGCATATAATGAAAGATACAGAAGAAGATGCTACTACCGTGTTTCCCCATTGATAAGACACATTTTTAGTAGCTAAAAATATGCGACAGGTCTTATTTTCTGAGGGATGTCTTAGTCTGAAGGGGACTAGTGATGATCACGAATATTCGGATTCCGAATATTAACCTCCATAGCGCACTGCTGAGGTACAGATTTCTGTACCAAAAGCGCACCATAGACTGTAATGGAATTTTTTTTTTGTAAAAAATAAATTTACATTAAAAAAAAAGTTATTTAAAGTATAATTAGAATTTTGTTGTATATAATAAAAATTCTATTTAAATGTAAATGTGTGTTGTGTTTTTTACTTTAAATTGTACTGGGTACAGTTATCACTGTACCCAGTACAATTCCCCTTTAAATTTGGTGCCCCCCCAAAAATGTCTCCAATTCTGTGTTTTCTGTCAGTATGGGGTGCTGTGTGTACATTCATGAGGGAAAAAAAAGAACTTAAAATATTTTAGCAAATGGCTGCAATATAACAAAGAGCGTCACAGACAGTAAAATATAATTGATAGGACTCTATCTATCTGTGATCTGCCTGCTAGAGTGCCAGGGCTCTTTGTAGCTCTCTAGAACATTCAAGTGGGATTGCACTTTTCCAGCTAAGCCAGCTGAGGGACTGCATGAACCAGCCATACAGTGTGAGTGTGTTTCCCTTAAGGCATAGGGGTTGAGAAAGGAGGACTCCCCCTGTAACATAGTCTTAGAACTAGAGACTATTCTCCATTACCATTACAAGATATCAGCACCTCTTTTCTGGGTTAAAGCCTCAGCCTTCCTGTGTAGATTGGGCTGTATATATTGTTTTCAACGATATGCTCATTGCTATAAGTGATCATTTGTTTCTAAGTGCAGGAAATTAAAAAAGATCATGTCACATGACACCTATTACACATCACCACCATCAGGGCCATTTCTCCTGCTATGCCGAATATGCATGAGCATAGGCCTCTGCCACTCTCCCTTACATCTGTGCGTATATACAGCGCTCTCCCTCTCCAACACAGGTGTCCTCCCTCACTGTGCAGATCTGAACAGCACAAGCTGCCCTAAGGGGGCACTTGCATAGGGCCCCCGAAAGACTAGAAACGGCACTGATCATCATCAAAAGTGATGCCGGCTATGCATGGAATTGACACACATATGGCAGGTCAGCCATTACAGGCCCTTGATTCAGCCCCTTTATCAAACTCAAGAAGCCAATGTGGCCCACAAGAGTAAAAGTTTGCCCACCCCTGTTTTTTAAATTTTGACTAGCAGAATTTGTGATTGTTACTTGCAAAGCCCCTGAACATGGTATCATCATAACAAATCAAATTGAAATTTGATGTTGAATTAAAACTTAATTTATGTAAAGACTACATGCACTAGGTCAATACTTTTTGAAATAATATTCCCACAACCCTTCGACATCTCTAGCAATATTGGTGATGATACAATGTTCAGGGGCAATTAATTCACAAATTCAGCTAGTCAAGATTTCAAAAAAACATAAACATTCTAACATCTTGAATCCCCCCCCCCTCCCAACCAGCTCTACAGCTCATTCCTGCCCCAGTCATTTGTTGTCATGTAGATAATATCTAGAAATGTTGTTCATCTTTACTTTTTTAGTTTAATTTACTTTAACAACTTTATAACCATACCAGTTTACTTTTGATACACTTCATTCTTTGGAAATCAGGGTGCAATCAGTGTGCTCCCAAAAACACAAATATGAAAGTTGAAGTTCAACTATTAACACCATTTCTCAAGTAAACAATCCAATACAGTTACACAATAGAGATGGTCGAATTTTTTGACTTGCTAACTTTGGGAGCTGATTGCAAAGCCCCTAAACATTGCTGGAGATGTAGAGAAGGGTTGTGGGAACATTTGAGAAAAACGTTTTGCTCTAGCACATGTAGTTTTTGCATAAATGAAGTTCAAAATGAAAGTCAAAAGTTTTGAATAATTGTAACTGAAGACCATACCTACAATCTTTCCAAAAGAGAGGTCTCTAGCCCCCTTGATCTCGAAGAATCGTGACCCCAAGATGGTTCAAAATCGTTGAAATGGTATTTTTTTTTTATTCGACATCTCTTTTACACAACCATGCTTCTATGGATACACCAGATCAGTTGTCTTTAGAAGTTTGGCTGTGCACTGTTTTTATCCAGATTAATAAAGAATTTATTTTAATATTCTATAGCAGTGTTTTCAAATGCATATGTGTTGCGAGGAACCACTTTTACATCTCTTTCAAAATACACTAACATTCTATGCTTAACATCACCTAGGGGTGGGGTGGATCCTGATGGATGCAGGCTCCCTTATCCTGGCTTTTGTTTTACATCTATTGCTTATAAATACATAATTTTATGCTTATACACCTTATGGACTGCTAATAAGAATCATTACTGTTGCCACCTATGTTATGTATTGATTATTGCCAACACTGCAATGCTGTTTTTAAATTTTTCGACTTGCTAACATGGTATCATTACCAAAATTGCTGGAGATGTAGAGAAGGGTTGTGGGAACATTTGAGAAAAAAGTTTTGCTCTAGCACATGTAGTTTTTGCATAAATGAAGTTCAAAATGAAAGTCAAAATTCCAATTTTCTAAATTTTGACTTGACTTTGAACTTAATTTGTGCAAAAACTATTTGTGTTAGAGACAAAAAAATTATTTGTACTATTCCCCCTAACCCTTCTCTACATCTCCAGGAAGTCTGGTCAGGATACCATGTTATGGGGCTTTGCAATTAACTCGAAATCGTCAAAATGGTTGAATTGAAAAACATTTTTTGACCATCTCTAATCACTATAATAATATCTAGATCAGGTAAGCAGTACCATGTAAGGATTGGGGTTACCGCCAGGGACGTTTTTGCACCATTTATACTATGCAGGCGCATAGGCCTTTGGCCACTAGGGGACACCAAGCTCCGTCGAGATGTGCTTCCCCCTGTGTAACAGGATGATCACAGATTTTGAGTCTTATTGGTTAACGAACCCAATGGGCTAGAGACCCAAGTTTTGAATAATTGTAACTGAAGACCAAACCTACAATCTTTCCAAAAGAGAGGTCTCTAGCCCCCTTGATCTCGAAGAATCGTGACCCCAAGATGGTTCAAAATCGTTGAAATGGTATTTTTTTTTTTTATTCGACATCTCTTTTACACAACCATGCTTCTATGGATACACCAGATCAGTTGTCTTTAGAAGTTTGGCTGTGCACTGTTTTTATCCAGATTAATAAAGAATTTATTTTAATATTCTATAGCAGTGTTTTCAAATGCATATGTGTTGTGAGGAACCACTTTTACATCTCTTTCAAAATACACTAACATTCTATGCTTAACATCACCTAGGGGTGGGTGGATCCTGATGGATGCAGGCTCCTTTATCCTGGCTTTTGTTTTACATCTATTGCTTATAAATACATAATTTTATGCTTATACACCTTATGGACTGCTAATAAGAATCATTACTGTTGCCACCTATGTTATGTATTGATTATTGCCAACACTGCCATGCTGTGCTATATGTTTTTAAATTGCAACTATGTATTAAATATGACTTTATTTCATACTACTATACTCACCTTACTTCCAATTTACTCTGATTAAGAATAGTGGCCGTTAAAGTCCCCCTGCCCCCGACTGCCGTCGGGGGGAATCCTTGCTATGTGTGGTAATTGTTCCACATTATAGTACTTTATCTTCAGAAATGAACCTAAAGTCATACATCTGTAAAGTCAAGCGGTGGATTTTGAAACGACCTCCTGTGCCCAGTCACTTTTACCGCACACACCCAGTGACTCCTTCTCTTTCATCCATAAAGAAATAGCTTTTTATCTGTGTTTTTTATTCCTTGCAACAGCCATCTCAGCACAGATAGTGCATTTGGGCAGATTCATTTCTCAGTCTGGAAAACTTGACACTAAGGGGATTATTTAGTCTTAGACTTTCTCAAGTCCCTGGTAATAGCCAGCAGGGGAGTGAAGGAAGCGATAAGACCAACGGGTTGGCAGAGGGAGGGTCGGCGGAAAGCATGGGGGGGGGTATGAAAAATAGGAGACTAAGGGAATAGCAAACAACTGAGTAAAATGCTTGCATAAACACCATAAATAAGATTTAGCTATTTTGCTTTTTTCTTACCATCAGCACTAAAGAGAATAAAGAAGGGCTGGGAGAAGCTTTGCAGTCCTTTTAAAGATGTTTCTGCTGAGGTACAGTGGAATACGACGTTCAAGCTGCAAGCTTATCACTTTTGTGAATATGCTTTATCCATGCTGAAAATATCTCATCTTCCTTGAATGATTAATTATTTAGGTACTTCTCAGAGCCTGACCATAAATGTCTCTATGTACGCTGCATGGTGGTGCCAGATGTTAATTACATAGAGATGTCAATGTTTTTGGCTCAATGAATCAGGTCTATTTAATAAGACAGTGCCAAGAGCATTGTTGATTCTGAATATGCAGCAATCAATAGCAACCAATTAGAATTTGTCTTGCATCAGTCATTAGCACCAAGAACAATGAAAAATGATTGCCGATTGGTGGCTTTGGGTTGCTCCTATTTGTCCATTATTGTGCTGTGATAAAATAAACAAGCACATTTCAAGTTTGATTGTTTATGCTGATAGACTGGCATGAGTTATTGCATGTTGCTGCTTAACCTTCGTGGCTGTAATCCTTAGTGTGGCTCCCAGTAGATTTTCATGACCAAAAGTGGTAACAATGCCTTTTCTATGTTTTTGGGGGCCCTATGAGAGATCTTGATGGAGCCCCTTTATTGAATGCTATGGTCTAAGGAGTTTAAACCCTTTGATGATCTGTGCCTCACTTTGTTACACTTTCAAAGAAAAAAAAAAAGGTACTTGAAACTAACACTTTGTTTGGCTCAATGTGGGGCTGGGAAGGGAGCATACCTGGAGTTGCAGGGTCCCAAAATGGGTTCCCAAAGTGTGGACCTTTTTTGTCATGGATGTAGCCCCTGAAGGGCTGGAGAACCAGGGGCCCAAAATTGGTTACCTCAAGAACCGCTCCCAAAACTTGGGCCCCCTAGTGGTCGAAGGGGTGCTATACACCTGCATAGTATGCATGGCGCAAAAGTGTCACTGAGCAGTAACCCCGAGCCACACATGGGACTGCTTACCTCATCTAGAAAGTGATGGCAATTTGGCATCTTCCTGTGTGCATTGGCTGTCCGTGCATCCGCTTGTATAGCCTGACCGGCATAGACGTTCCAAGTTCTGGAATCCCTGTAGTCATTGAGGTTGCCACGTATGTGTGGAGAGAGGGGCCTAGAGCAGGTGGGAAATGTAAACAGGCCTTACAGGGAGGTATCAGTTTCTGTACCAAAAGCAGTACATAGAAATAGGCAGCCAGTGCTAAACAGAGGTGAGTATTCCTATTTTAGTTGGGGCTGGCCCAAGTATATATAGGAACTTTACATTGTACATTCAACTAAAAGATCAATTAAGTTACAGTAGTAATGCTCTGTATAATAGATGGGAACTTGCATGGGGGGATTTAGGAATAACACCCCCAGCCAGGCACTAGGCGTACGGGATTGTTGCAGGACAGAAGCAGACGTCACCGGAAGTGGCGCGAAGAGGAGGCGGAATCATCATGGCAAGAAAAGGAGAGGGCAGATGTGACGGTGCCCTCTTTGGAAGGAAGACATCCCCACACTCCCTCCCTACTGTTTGGGTAATTTTTGGGGGGTGGAGGGGAGTTTTTTTTGGGGGTAAACAGGGGGTTTACTTTGTATTGTAATTTTCCTGTATATTATGGTTATTTATTTATTTTGTTGTTTGTTACTTTGTCACAGCAGGGTGGGTTGTTGCCCTGGCAGTGCCTAGGAATCTATACGGTAATGTACTTGGGTGACTTGTTGTTGAAGGGGGGCAGTCACTGGGAAGGTAAACGTTGCACTCTTTTGAGGGTCAATGACCCAAGGTGGAGCTGGTAATCGTGGGGGAGGAGGCAACATTTCTTGAGTACCCACCGTGCTGGTGTAGGTGGGGCAGGTGGGGCAGGTGGCTGGTACATGAGGTTATAGGTGTATGTGCTGTTAGGTTGGTTGGAGGCACTATCAGGGACAAACGTTTTGTAAATGTTAATTTGTTTAAGCTGTGGCCAAAATATATAATATCCACTTTTTTTCTGTCGTTTTTCATAGTTTTAAGATTATGTTGGAATTTTAAGTAAAGTAAATGAATTGACGGGTCAACACTCCCACAGTCATGTTGAGATTTGCAAATACCATTAATAGGCTGGGACTAGTGATCTCCAAAATGCTAAATTCTGAAACCCATTCGTGCTTGTTAGTCATTTGTATATGAAGTAAGAGTTTGTTTTTTTAAATCAAATCACTGTTAATTCTAAAACAATATGATGCTTTTATTTTTATTTGGAGTTTTCTTTTAAGCAGGAAGTTAGGTGTGGTGTTTATTTGCCGATGGTCACATCTGTTGACAATAAAAATAATATTTTCACTATACTGAAACTGTGAACACAGTACCAAATGAGCATCAAAGATTTATTAACTAATTGTTTGCCAGATGGCCAAGCATTGCTCCACCATATAATTCCTTGGCACTGACAGGTTTTAATCAAGCTCAGTTTTCTCTGCTGGGTAATAACATTTATGCTCATTTTCTACTACAATTGAAAAGTGATATAAACAATGTAATTTTTCTGCCTGATTATATTTAAATGTTTATTTATAGGTGAAAAAAATCATTAGGCCAGATTTTACATGGGACTTATAACTGCAAAGAGAACTTTGAAGTCCAATTGACCTGGAATGTAAAAGTTTCCCTATACCACCCCCCCCCCCCCCCCCCCCACCACCAAAAAAACTATACATTATTCATCAAGCATGACAACTATTGTTGAGCTTGAATATTCAAATTATGAATTTCGCAAATTTCGCGAATATGGTGAAGGATAATCGCAATTTCGAATGTTCACGATATTATTGTGGGTATAAAATTGCAATGCATGGCCATATACTTGAATTGCGAAAATCTAATTGAATATTCACAAAATAACGCAAATTTGAATATTGCCTATGCCGCACATAATTAATGAAAACTTGTTTCAGTCATATATCTAAAGTTCCCTTGGCATATACACTATATACAGAGCCGTTTCTCTGTATATGGGTCCCCGGCGCTCCCCCCATGCAGCATGCCTTTACAGTTTGTTCACAGTTTAGGGAGAGACCAGAGTGGGACGCCGCTTGTTTTGCCGATCACTCTGGTCTGCCACCTGGGGTGGGGGGGGGTGGAGGCGGAGAAGCAGCCATTCTTCCTCACCAATGCCACCCTGCTTGGCGATCGCAGCGAGGGGGCAGGTATTTTCAGTGCAGAAGGAGGAGCAATGTGTCTATACAGAAAAGTGTGCGGACATGCTGCTTGTGTCTGCTGACGGGGGACGGGGGACGGGGGGATTTATACCCACTACAGAATACAGAAATGGCACTGACTACATGGGTTAATGTTTGTGGACCCTTAACTATCACACCTAAATATGACTATGTTATAGCTGGATTACACTTTAATGATACATGGCCTCCAGGTCTATTGGGAAGGCTTTCCATAAAAAAAATATTTGCAAGTTCAGGCACTGATATAGGAGGAGTGTTGGCTTGCATTTGGCATTTCAATTCATTCCAAAGATGCTCAGTAGTGTTGAGGTCAGAGCTTTGTGTAGGTCTCTAGAAATCCTCTACACCAGATACTTCATGTGCTTATGGAGCAGGTTTTGTGTTCAGTGGCACAGTCATACTGCAACAAGAAAAGAGCATTCCCCAAAAAACTATTGGATGATTACAATTCTCAAAAATATCTTTGAACTCCAAAGGCAAAACTAATGCTGGTCAAGTAATCATAATCTTAAATTCAATCATATACTTGTACTTCTGCCATGTTTTTTTTAACAATTTTGTGAAATGATTAATCCATAAAACTTTTTGTCTTGCCTAGGCTTCAAATTTACATATGTGTTCCTGTCTGGAATCAAAGCTCAAGTTTACAACTGTCAAAGAATTGTCCTTATAGTTTTTGTTTTATTTTTAGATATGATCCTTTGTGTTAGATATAAGGTTCACACACACAGGTTAACACTTAAGCTAGGCATACATGGGCGATTCCCGCCCAATTTTTCGGCCGATCGAATGACGTGCCCCTTCCCAAAAATCGGGTGCGCCCACCGGGTCAGATCAACCAGGATCGCAAGGTGATCCGACATGACGGTAAATTACTTTGGTATAATGTCCGGCACTCAAAGGGTGCTCGCCGATCTTCTGAGGGATCATCTGCCCGAATCTGCCCGTGTATCAGCATCTTTAGTATTATTGAGAGCTGCCCTAACTTTGAAACTCTTCTCTTAAGTGGTTATCACATTAAATAAGAGTTTGGACTTACCCAAACATGTACAAGGAACATGTTCAAAATAAAGGATTTTTGGTTGCACATAAGGGTATAATTGGAGTCCATACAGACTTAATATTGTACACTAGGACAAAGGGAAATTTCTCTTTCAAAGTGTCAATTCCTTTGCATCTTCTCATTCCCCATTAGTGCAAGTAAGAACAGCATATTTGGTTTTGGCAACTCTGTTCTAACCTCTGTTCAGCAGCAAAACTGTATCTTTACCATGTCAGGACAGGAAGATGTACTAGAGAAGTAGTTCTCAAGCTGTCGGTCGAGACCCGGTTGGGGGTCGAACAGCCATTTCACAGGGGTCACCCCATTCAGAGCTGATGCCCACAAGCAGGGTGGGAAGTTAAGAGGAGAGTAAGCCCCCTCCCATCTAACCTCACATTCCGCACATCATTTGTACAAGCAGTGTGGGATAATAGGAGGGAGGGGACATTATACTTACCTGATCATGCCAGAAGTGTGGAATGTCACATCCAGTATTTGGAATGTGTGACATCATGGAGTGTCATTTCTAGTATTTGGAATTCCAGGGTCACGGATCTAAAAAGGTTGAAAACCACTGTTCTAGAATGACTTTCCCACAAGCTCAACAGGTATTTGTGGAGGATGTAGAAACAACTGTACGTACTTACATCATAGTGTCATGTTAACTGGATCCTGGTTAATGTGATAATGTTTGAGAGTAGACCAAAATTACAAATTTTCCCTTTAAAATGGTGATAGATGATGCTATTAGCTACATTTCTACTTGTGTTGTTTGTCCTGGTTAATATGTTAACCCACTCCTTACCTACAGGCCATATCTTAAAACAGAATGCAGCTACATAGCTAATTGGTTCAGGTCTGTTGGTCCAACGACAAACACCATATTGACCATGTCATCAAAACAAATATTTACCAAATGGTATTGCTTACCTATACATGGATCTACCAGTCTTAGATGTTGTTTGTACTTTGGCCATTAACCAGCCCGTGTCGATATAGAAGTAAACAAAGAAATAGGAAAGGGTCACGGCAGTTAATCGAAGACCTTGCATGAAGGCCAGCTGTTGTGGGGTTAAGCATGTTCTGCTGAAAACTTTGCCCTGACTCCTGGAGAGCATTATATGTCTATAGTTAACGCTCAGCATTTCACACCAGCTACCAAAATCCTTCTCCACATCAGATCAAGCAAAGTTGTTACATCCGAAGCTTGAAGGAGAAGAAAAATCAAAGCAGTTATTATGGAAGAATGATTCTCCAAGCACAGTTTAGCTTAAGGCTAAAGAGTTAATCCAGTCCTGGAAAATGAGAGATGGCGCTTTTAAAAGCCTTTTATGCCCTGAGTCTTATGATAATTAGCCCTGCCCCGGAGCTAGCTAATACTGAGCCACTCCAGTTTGAAATGGATCTTGAGACACTGCTGAGGCCCTTAATCCTCATCACACAATACAAACTTAACTAATTCACTGAGTAAACACTTTCGCCAGTCACTTACAAGCTGTTTTTATTCATTTCAGTGGCAGTGATGACTTTTCACATGCTGTTGAAATAGAAGCTTTATAAGAAGTCTTCTCTTTCAAAAAAAGACACAAGTCCTCAACCTTACCTCATGGCCTTGCCGTTCTTTGGCATCTAGCCTCAGCTAATATCTACGATGAACTTATTGGAGAAACGATACCGGAAGGAGATCATTATCTATCCAAACCTAAACTAATGTGACTTTTGTACTTGTAGACTGAACAAAGTCTATAGTCACTTACCTGGGATGGCAATTGAGTTAAACCAGTCATGGATTGTGCAATACTTTATGATGCTCAGTAGGGGTTGGTTTGTTTTCTCCAAGAGTGACATTGAACACTTTCTACATACAGTGCTGCTTGAAAGTATGTGAACCCCTCAAGTGGTGTAGATGTTTCTGT
>CM070035.1:28496438-28509662 GCA_036250615.1 Ptychadena robeensis
CTATGTACAGCCATTGCAAATATTGCATGTGGCTGTCAATCACCTACCAACCGCCTCTATGGGTGTCCAGCAATTATGCTACATGATCGGTTAGGGTGGTGACATATGGGCAACCAACCTTGTGAATTTAGCGTTAGCACCTTGCCTTTGACTTTAGCTAATGATTCTCTGGCTGGGATTGTAATAGTTGACAATCTGCAATTATGTATATTGGGACCCCCTATGGTAAAATCTATGCTCAAAGACCTCAGTCTATTTTCTTCAATAATAGTCTAATTTCTTCTGACATAATAACAAAATGCATTTATAGGTGAAAAATGAAAAATGTAGGGTTGCCCCCACTATACATGGACCAGTACATTTCTATTTATTGCAGCTGATGGCTTGGCTCCTCTGCAGTGGTTACAGCAAACAGGTGAATTCGGGTGGATAAGTCTTACTAGGTCTTGAACAAGTACTTGATTTGTTCTGTCAACTTCTACAGAAATTTAATTTAAGAAGTGTAATGGTTCGTGTTGACTGGAGCACGTCAGCAAACCCTACTGAGGTCACCTGAGCATTACACAAGGCAGGTCAGAGCCTGCAATTCATTGTTTTGCCTTGGTATAGATGGCCTATTGATGTGTGTTAAAACAATAACACTGTATTTGTCCAAAAATGAAGGTATAATAGATGTGCCACTGATTGTGTCTCAGATATCTCTCATAAAGAACTATGCTAGCTAAAGAAACCTCAATGATTCTTCCAAGACTGCTGAATTCTTGGTCCTCCCAAGTTTTCTGTGGGTCACTATGGGTTTCTTCAGCTTACATATCTTACACAGGGTTTTGCTACAGAGTTCCGAAATTCCTTTGACTAAAATATGGCCAATTATGTCAAATATTTTCTTTTACAATGAAAGAGTGAAATTAATACAAAATTAACCAACCTCTTTATATCTTTGCACTTTGCCATAATTCATTTTCAGAGATCAAACCAGGTCCAGTCCAGGTTATCTTGGTTTCTGGTATCTTGCTCTGGAAGTGGCAGCCAATATGAAACAATAGCTAAGGTTTCTGTGCTTGTGTTGTAAACTGTGACTTCTGCACAATGCCTATGCTTATGGATATGCATGTGGTTGTGTCTTAAAGTGCCATCACTGCCTACTAAGAATATGCTAATTCCTTAGTGCCCGTTTACACAGGCGGTTTTTAACCACCGGGTAAATAGTGTTTAGCGCAACCACCCAGCAAATGCAACATGAGTCATTTGCTGTTCGGTTTTTGGGCTGTCATCTGAGGCTTGTCATGGACCTGTTATCTTTACACCCCCGAGTGCCGGCATGACAGCAGTCTGTGGAGTGACCATATAAATATAGCCTTAGTGTGCATGTTATGGACGCAGGTTTAGTTTAGCTCAGTACAGATACAAGTTGTACTCCCATGTGGAAGGTAATATTGATATTTTTTATCAGCTCTTAGTGATGGTTGAACTTCGGCCCGGTCCGTCTGTAAACAGGCTGACGTCTGCCTGTTTGTGGGTAGATTCAAATTCCCCACCTGTTCGCAGGGAATATGAATAAAAAAAAATGGAATTGACATCACTGATGTCACTTCTGGTACCTGTAAAGCACAGTTCCCCGTTTCGATATCTGGACGTGACTTTAGAGACGTCACTTCCGGTTCTCTACCCGTTCTCTGGTGAAAAATTCCACTGGCCAGATCTTTCTGCTCCTGATTAGATAATTTTTTTTTTTTAATTCGACCATTTCGATGATTTCGAGTTAATTACAAAGCCCCTGAACATGGTATCAACAACAAACTTGCTGGGGATATACAAAGGGTTTGGGGTATACTACAAAAAAAAGTTTGTCTCTAACACAAATAGTTTTTGCACAAATTCAAGTTCAAGTCAAGTCAAAATGTCGAAAAATTGGAATTTCGACTTTATTTTTTAACTTAATTCATGAAAAAAACTACATGTGCTAGAACATAACCTTTTTTTAAAAACAAATTTCCCACAAACCCTTCTCTACATCTCCAGTAATTTGGGTGATGATACCTTATTCAGGGGCTTTGCAATCAGCTCCCAAATTAGCAAGTCGAAAATGTCGACCATCTCTACTCCTGATCCTGCCAGTCGAAGAATAATAACCTTCTTCCCGCCGGTGAACAGGGCAGGTTGAACACCCATACTGTTCGCCGGGGGAAGAAAAGAAAACATGTTATGTATGTCCACAACTGAAGTTTTTCCTTCTCTTCAGATATGAACCTTTTATATGGAAACATCAAATGGGAAACAAGCAAAGTGTAATGCTATAACACATGTGATATGATATGTCAAATAAAAGATTAGATTTGGCCCCCATGCCTCAGTTGGTTACCCCTGTTTTAATGAGTTAGGAAATGTGGTTTCTGTAGCTGATATGTGTTTCATTTTTGATCCCAGTTCTTCTTCAAATACAGTCAATCGTGAACTGACATGTCATATTCATCATACAGCTTATATAGACTTACATGGCCTTTCTGGGAACTCTGGATAGATAGAATATCAGTTGCATACTATTACTGGCTATCCAGATCATTCATCTATTTGAATTTTTAGAAACTCTTTCATAGAAGCTAATGAGCGAGCTATCCAGCACTTGCAGAGCATGAAACTTTTGCAGTCTTCCTGATCAGCAGAGTTTGAGGGCTGATAATTCAACACAGAAGCCCGGGGAAATGCTAAGCTGTGAATTTACTGTCAGGCTATTAAAAGCAACGTTTCCCTTCCTTGATCGTAATTACATAAGTTTTAGGGAGGCAGCTTTTCACACTTGTCCTACTGGGGAAAAAAAAACTATGCATATACATGAAGCACAAGAGCTTAAATTATTACCGTTTAACTGATATTCAATAGATTTGCCCTGCCTTTCCCTATTGTCAGTGCCTAAATACTTCAAAAAGAATTCTAATAATGTTGAAATTAATAGGAGGGAGGATTCTAATCCGGCTATCTCTTAATATTTCAAAGTCTCCCACTCTCTCTTTTCTGCATATGTTTGTGCTGATTGCGTTAACCATGTGTGTGCCAGCTCTTGTAATAGGGCTCCCAAGGCAATATTTTCAACCACACCCATAGTCTATGTAACAAAAGAGATATATTTTATATATAATAGGGTTAGTGTGTCTCTTGCCATGTATTGTAATGCGGCCACTTTGTGACCTGCTCTGCAATGAAATCTTAAGTGTGTTCTAATTATGTTTGATGCATGGATACAGCTTCATATTATAGTAGCTTACCTAATAATAATGTACAGGTTCAGGATCAGACCACGACTCAGAGGTGAGCATATTGCTTGTAACTCTTTATTTGAACTACCGCAGCAACATAGAACTAGTAATATCAACTCACTGCAACAGTCTTAAGCAGAACGGTAAAGAGTTTCTTGGAAGGTTAGCGTGAGCTTCAACCTGTCCCTAGCACACGGGTACAGGTCCTTGAGACAGGTAGAATGGGGATAAGTCCCTACAGCTTCCAAGCAGTCCACAGCAATACCGCCCGACCAGAGCTGGATCCTTTAGGCACGGAATCCACACAGTTGGGCCTGCTGAATAGCGTCCGCCCCACCCCACTTGAAGGGAATACTCTGGGTGTCTATGGATAAGGCCTAGCAACCGGGTCGGCCAATATCGCGTGCTATTCTGTCCGCAGGCTGCACGCACGCCTGCACAAACGGGAGAGCATGAGGAGCCTGGAGCCAGCTAGTGTGCCCGGTCGCCACTGTGTCATCAGGACTCCCTGCTCTGGACTGAGTTTCCTCTTCCTGTCTGCTCCCTCTTAACTCCTCTGGTTGCACAGCCTGCTGGGGTATGACCTTTAAGGGGACAGCATCACACTTGGCTTGTGTGACTACACTACAATCTTAACTTTTTTTTACCTTAAATGATTGCTTATTTCAGGAACAGCAACACCATTGTATACATACATATTTATTATATCAATAACTGATACCAATAAATATTATCCAAAATACTAAATAGATAATATATTAAGCGTTAATTATTTAAGAAGCCATCATCTGAGTTTCCACTTTTCCTCAAATTTGCACTTTTACACAATAACTACATTTGACTTGTGCTGAACTGCTATGTTGGCCATAAAAAATGATGGTAAACATACGGCTCGATATACGAGCTGTTTGAGATTCCCGGTAGCAGCTTGATGACACTCTGGCTCCCCTCTGATCATTCCCTGCAAAGACAGCATCCAGCAATGGACATCGACCATGATTTACGGTAATGTTCTATATCCCTGTTTTTGGATTAATTGATCCCGCTCGAAAACAGGGATGGCCGCACTACATATTTGCCAGATAGATGGCCATCAGTGTGCACAGTGCTCGAAGTGGCCATCGATCTAGCCCATATCTATGAATGTGTGCCCTGCGATAGATAGATTAGTATTTCCGTATATCTCTTCTCCACTTTCAGAAGCCAAGAAGCCACATCCCCACTTAAAAAAACCTGGCCTTATAAAAGTAGTAAAACACTCTTTAAACTGCAGAACAAAAATGTAGGAGTATGCTGTACTCCGCCGTGATTGCCGGCACTCCGCCCAGCCCTCTACACACCGCCAGTGTCAAATAGACGCCGGTGGTGTGTAAGGAGGAGAGCGGCGCCACCTCCATTAACATGATCTACAGAGCCGCAGGCACACGGAGGGGCGCCGTTTATGCCCTATCCTGGCATGGGCTCAGTTTGATCAGTGATCAAACTGCACCCGAACTGAGTTTGGGCATAGCACCCAGGAGGTTAAGGTCCAGTTTACGTCTATGTTGTTCAGCAATGCACAGATTTTACCATACAATGCAAATTGTGATGTCATGCACAATGGTAAGGCAGCACTTTATTTTATTGCATAACGATCATGTTTTCCTTTTAAAAAGGGACAACTTACAGTAAGTGACATTGCGGAGTGCCATTTCCAGTATTTGGAATGTGCAAAGTGCTTCCAGCTTGGGGAGCGTAATTTCCTGTCCCTCCTATTTGCTAGCTGGCTAACCCTCCCACCCAACTTCCCACCCCGCACATCATCTGCACAAGTAGGGTGGAAACTGAGGAGGGAGAGTAATGCCCCCTTCCCACTAAGTTAGCCAGATTTCAAAATCCAGGAAATATCCAGGATTTGTTGTAATTGGCATTTGGCCTGGAAAGTCAAATCGGGAAGGTTGTCAGATATGTTTTAATGGCCTACTGCACCATATTTTTAAAATTATATCCCAACAACTCTTCGTTGAGTATCAAGTATTTTGGTAATCACACCATCTTCAGAGACTTTGCAATTACTTTACAGTAGTCAGCTAGCAGAAATAAAAAAAAAGACCATCTATACGGTGCTTTATTGAACTGCTGTATAGTATAAATGGCATGGAAGGGCACCTATTGATAACACCCATGTTTTCTTGAAGTGTGGCATTGAGTGGGATTTCACATGCAGTACAGCACCACATAGATGTGAACCCAGCCTAAGGCGTAAATAAGAATTAAGAACATATTAGAACCAATTCTTTGTCATCTGGTGTGAAACAAGATTGTACACTTTTGCTGTCTAATACACTTCAAACGAAAATATTAGGATGTTGAGGCTTCCACATCGGTAAATTTACCTGGTGGATTTGTTGGGATATTTCTCCTTGGGTTTTAACTGTCTATATGAAGTTTTAAGTGGAATATTGTTGCACGAAAATATCTTCTAACCCTGAATTTAACAGCAACATTCAATGGGAAGTGCCAAATGAGAAAAATGCCAAAATGTAAAAAAGTGCCAGTGACAAGGTGTTATGGCAAACTCTAACAACGCTAAGGGTGTTTGTGATTCAGCTGTAATAACTGTAATATCATCACCAAACTTGCTGGAGATGTAGAGAAGAGTTGGGGTATAATACAAAAAACAAAGTATGTCTCTAACACAAATAGTTTTTGCACAAATTAAGTTCAAAATCAGGTCAAAATTTCGAAAATCTGAATTTCGACTTTAACTTTGAACTTAACTTATGCAAAAACTACATGTGCTAGAGCAAAACCTTTTTTTCATATGTTCCCACAACCCTTCTGTACATCTTTCGAAATTTTGGTGATGATACCATTTTCAGAGGATTTGCAATAACTCACAAAGTTACAAGTCGAAAAATTCGACCATCTCTAAAGATGAGAATGCCCACTTTGCAGGTCAACAAGTCACAGTGCATTGTCCACACTGTATTTTCCACTATTTCCAGTGTTTTTCACTTGCCAGTCACATGTCCTCAAGACAACTGGAGATGGAGGAGGTTGATGTAAAGGAGAAGTAGGTGGGGAATGCAGGATGGGGTAGTTGAGGTATGTGTAGGAATAATACATATGGCTGCCAATTTTTGAGGGAGACCACTTAATGATCTATACTGATTACATTTTGTATAATTTACCATATACCACATTTGCAGGGCTTCTCATTAGTTTTTTGGGCTGTGTATGTAGAGACAGAAGGAAATGAAAGTGGTAGATTATGCACTTGGTAAAGAACTGGTTACTATAAACCATACCATTAGGACCACACTTTTCAGGAAAGGAACAACAAAATGTTGCTGTGGTCTAGTGGACCCAAGCTTTATATTTGGCCTTTCTATACCAACAATCTAAAAATGCTAAAAAATAGCTCTATAACAGACATGAGCGAACTTGGCCTGGGGGCCGGATCCAGCTGGTTAAGCCTTTTAATTTGGCCAGCTGTCATCTTGTTGAAACGACACTCTGGCTCCCCTCTGATCATTCCCTGCAAAGACAGTACACAATGTAGCTTTCAAACAATGCAGTCGTAGTGTAGGCACATTATAATGGGGATGCGTTTTCTTATGATGAAAGCGGTTGGCGTTTAGGAATTACCTGCATTCATTGCAATGAACCAGCAGAGAGGACCCAGAATGTCTTGTCATAAAGGTCTCTGCATTTTGACTTGACTTTGTAATTTTTGAAATTTTTTCCCAATTTTTGCAATTGTTTTATATATATATATATATATATATATATATATGTATTTCTCCCCTCAAACTCAGCCTTTGTAGGCAGAAGGGGTCCATGAGATTTAAAAAGATTATAATGGCCCCCTACATCATCAATGATGCCAGGAATATGCAGATTTGGCATACCTAGGCCGGGCAGCCAATACATGCTCTCAGTCCGACCCCTCTATCAAATTTAAGAAGCTGTCAAGTCAGAAAATTTGCCCATCCCACTGTATAAGTGTCAGATTCAATGGATCACTTGTTTTATTCTGCTCATCTGTGTGCCAACCTTACCATTATGACCCCATGATGCTAAAAGTGATAAAACCATACAGCTAGTAGGTAATTTGTTAATATGCTAAATGTTTACTTCTGACTGATGTGTATGGTCAACTTTTACCACGCACCCTGCTCTGCTTTAACTCAAATGTCAAAGTTGAGTTCAGAAAAGTTCTCTTTTACTAAAAAGAGGAGAAGAAAAATCAATTGTGCACACTTCAAGTAACATGTCCAACGTCCTCCCCACAGGCACATGACATGTAGTCTCTGCTCTGTCCCAGCACTGTTAATTGTTTTTTGGACAAAGCAAAAGCCATTCCTCTTTCTTTCAGTAAAAAGGGGGTCACTAGAATTCATTAAAGACTGAACAGGGAACACTCTCCTATCTATTCTGGCTCTGTCTCTCGCATTTAATTTCAGCGCAGCGTTTAATTAAATAGAAGTGCTTCCCTTATTAAAGATATGATTAATGTTTCTGATAAGGACCCTGATTTATGGCTTGCTGGAGTATATATTTAAGGATTCCTTTAATGGAGAGACACAGCCCCGCATTATCTGCAAGGCCACAGATCCTGAATAGAAAGGAGGATCAGATTGAATAAAAACTCCCGGGACTCTGAATAATCTTTAGCATGGGACAGGATGTTTCAGTGAATGTGGACCCTTAACGAATCAGCCAGACAAAATTCTGTCTTTAGCGGGGAATTGTCAAAGTCACATTTATATACTGAATTAAGATACAGTAAATTTACATTCTGATTATCTCTATTTTTTAATACACAATTTCTAGTTTGGACCGCGTGTCTCCGCACACATTGCCTCCTTAGTTAGCCCTGACACAGAGCAGAAGGGGGTATTTTATCTTTTATGGGCAGCCTCTCTTAATATGGAAGAAATAATAGATAATATGTAAGAGCGGCTCATCATTCATTTTGGGGAGACATGGCCTCCTGCTGAAATTAACTGGGGTTTACTTATTTTACAATTTATATTTTATTATTTAACTATATCCAGCTAACATATTCCAGTAGTCATTGCTGATTCTTTTATCTCACCATATCTCATCATCTCAAAAAAAAGTGAATACAGAGAATATTTCCTACACTGCTGATGCAGCTGGGGTCCGGTCAAAGTGTCCAGAGGTTATCTCTAGGGGTCATCTGTGTCCCATCCCATACACTGCCCGGCTGTCAAGTACTGTCAAGCTGTAATTACTGGACAACAGGACATGTGCCGTACGTGTGTCTCTACATGACAATAACTTGGTTTTGGTAAATGGGTATGTTTCCAGTGGGATCCTATGAACTCAAGTGATCAAACCTAAAAGAAAATCTAAATAAAAAGAATTATTGTAAGTAGAAATAAGTATAAATGCTCAAAAGGTGTCTTTAATATATCTGTTTAAGTTAAGTTGTTTTCTCCAAATGTCTTGGGTCCTGTTTCTCATACTATTATCTCTTGCAAGTGGTGGGTTGTTGGCCACATGACTTAAGCTTAAGAGCTGGGCATACGATTTCCGTGAGATCGACCACCACGATTGATTACTGCCATCGATCCCAAATTCATGCATGCATAAAGTGATCAATCAAGACTTGACCCTAAATTGCACGTAAAATCGTTCCAGCAGGAATCGGACCTGTCTGAAAATTTTATCGCATGGCTTAAATTACATCATTTCGATCAGGAATCAAGTAATGTAATTTAAGCCATGCGATCATTTCCAGTGATCAATCCATGAACCCACTTCCTTTTTCTGTGGTGTCCAACCCACATTATATAATTTCTGATTAGAAAACACATAGGAGAAATTCGGTTATTCCAGGCAAACAAGAAAATGGCAATCAACCGCTTTGCAATCAATGGCACAACACCTTGGGGACAATTTTGACAGGAGCCGATCGCCAAAAAGGCAGATTCCTCAAAATAAATAGATTGGAAAG
Organism: Ptychadena robeensis; assembly: GCA_036250615.1. Classification (NCBI taxonomy): domain Eukaryota; kingdom Metazoa; phylum Chordata; class Amphibia; order Anura; family Ptychadenidae; genus Ptychadena; species Ptychadena robeensis. The sequence continues at coordinate 28,505,661 of CM070035.1, forward strand.
GCTGCTGCGTAGAGAACTATGGGTCAATCGCACAGGCAGTGGTTGATTTTCTCCATGAACGTACTCGACCGACAAACGACCGACAAAAAAATAACCAACTTTTGGTACATTTTTGAACGCTCAGGGTGGGCAGCACTCGATTGAATGTCGATCGATCGCCATGAATGTGCATGATAATTGATTGGGCAACAATTGAGTGAAAAATCGACCCGTGTATGGCTACCTTTAGGAACCACCTGGTGTTGACCAGAGCATCCTTTAAGGGGTGATGGACTTTGCTGCAGACAATTCTCAGGTTGCAGGCCTCAGACGCACATGTGAACTTAGAAGCTGATGATTAGTCAAGCGTCAAGGGGTGAGACAAGGACAATCTGTAGAACAAGCCAATGGTCAGAAACCGGGGAGTCAGAGAGTAGATATTACAAGCAAAGGAACCTGATGGTGAAAAGATAGGAGACCTTCTTGTTTAGGCAACTTCCTATTGCCTGAAACTTCCTTAAATAGGACAGAAGGTAGTGACATCAGACAAGGTAGGGAATTACTGCTAGAATTTAGCAGAGGGAGCTCTTCTGCTTAAAACTCTAGTCTGAGAAAAAGGGAATGAATATGGGATAAAGTAGGAAGCAGGCATCATAAAATAACAGACAAATCTGGTCCTGCGGGGATCTGTGACACACTTATAAATGGCTTAAATTGGCCATACACGGTTCAATATTTCCGTGCAATCATACAGAAATAAATTCCCACATACCTGGTATGATCAACCAAAAGTAATCAAACATAAACTTGATCAAAAAGTGATTGGACATGTTGGTTAATTTCAACTGGCACAAGTATCTGATGTTTTTTTTAGGTATTTCAATCGATTTGCATGCAATCATACCGTACTATAGAGCATACACACTGCAGTAAAGGAATCAATCCTGTTTTAATTGATCACACTGTGTGGTGGTGCAATCGATGTGAAGCTAGCCATACACGTGTCGGATTCCATGTCCAATCGATTCATCATCCGATCGATTCCGGCGATTCTGCAGCATACCACCTTGTCCAACGGATTCCGGGACGGATCCGTGTCCGATTGTCCACCTCACAAATGGCAACTCCCCCTGATCCGGACAGAATCGCATGAGAAAGACCAAAATGTTGGTTCTCCGTCGGATCCGATTCTGAGCCCCTGATCAATCGGACGCAAACGATCGGACCAGGTGGGCTGCATGCGATTCCGGCACGATCGTTTGGCGTGCACGCGCCCGGAATCGATCGTGCGGAATCCGGTGCGAATCCGACACGTGTATGGGGGCCTTTAGACTGGCGATCAATATTTGAATGTTTGAAGATCGCCCCATGTATGGCCAGCTTTACATTCTATCCTTAGCTTGTGGATAGACAGTAGAAGAAAAAGCAGTACAGAGAGCTTATTAGCCATTGTGTTCTCATTTTATCAGCAAGCTTCTTGGCCTGCACTGCATTATATGGGCCCCTTGTGCTGTTTCTTGCTCCTTATAAGTGAGCTATGCTTTAAAGTAGACTGCCAGGCTGTTGCCAAGTTCAGGGACTTAAGGTCGATGTCATCCCGATCGACTATCGATTCGGTCATCAACAGTGAATGAAAAATAAACTATCGATCGGTGATTGAACGATTAACACCCCACCTTGAACAATCAATTTTTGGACGATCCAACTTTCCCAGATCGATTTCTAGAATGTTCTGGATCGAAAATGATGTCATTTTAAAAATTGCACGAGTCGATCGATGACCACACCCATGTATTTTAAAGGCGAATGATCAATCCCCCCCAAAAAAACCGACATGTTGGATTCCTGTACGATCGTTTCTCCTGTCGACTTCAACAAAATTTTGATGGACAGTGGTGGACAACGATCGATCGAGCAAGAATCAAATGAGAAATCGACCCGTGTATGGGGACCTTTACACAAATATCCAAAATTTTAACATGTAAATAATAACAGATCTGCAGAAAATGTTGGCTCTTACACCTGCTTCCAGTTTAAACTTAATAACATCAATATGTTAAGTTTGTCTATTATAATTGTAGTTGGTGGCATATTCCCTGGTAGCCATTGGAGAATGCGTCCATGAGAAAAAGCACTTCAAACCGAACGCGTACTTGTCTTAAAAAACCAGATGAACACATTCACCATTCCTACATATTAAAGCACTTTGGAGTAATTTAAGGTTTTGACACAAACATGGCAGTTGTCATGCAGCTGACACAAAAGAGCCATAGATCTGTATTGTGCAAACACAGATGCGATTTCACACTTCCCATAAAGTCAGACATATCAATGCAAACAACTTGTACATTAACAAAACAGCCAGATAAAAGTAAAATCTCATTTTGTGTGCTATGGTGTCATATACAATGCTTTGTTTGTCTTGCTCTTGGTGAGCTGTGGTTAAATAGAAAGAGTGGGGTCTGTTAACTGAACCATCCCCAGACACAAGCGATAACATCTCTCCTGTTGCTCCTGTCAGTGTGGAGACTTTCCTTGGTCCAGCAAAGGCTTTAATTCTTCTGCCTTCTGCTTTAAGATAAGGATCCTATCAGCACTCAAACATATTTCATGTGCTAAATAACAGCTGCACATCCATTTTCTCTGTCCCATTATGCTCCTTGGAACAAATTGCCGTTCCATCCCTTTTTTTTTTTCCATCACGATCAAACCTTTTGACGTTGACTCTTTTTGTTTTCGCAATCCCAAATGAAACCGCGGTGATTATAAAATGATAAAAGTTGTTGGATTTTTGTTTTTATCCTTTAGCAGTTGTTATTTATAAAATGACCTTCCTTCCTGAAGGGATTGGCATAGATTGTCAGAAATTACAAACATATAAGTTATATTTTATTGAGGCAACCAATCAGGGAACATGAAAGAGAACCAAAACATAGCACTTCTACCAATTCATCATACTATTACAAGTTAAAGGTGGAGATGCTTTGGAACCGACCTTCAATATTTTATTCAATGTGCCAGAAAATGTTTCAAAAATGTAAACTTTTCATCATCATCACAATAATTCTTGTAGACCAGGGGATTGGGCATTGCCACAGGAATATAACTAGAGATGATAGAAATGTTTCAACTAACTGACTTTGTGAGTTTATTGCAAAGCCCCTGAACATGGTATCATCATCACAATTGCTAGATATATAGTGAAGGGTTGTAGGAACATTTGGAAAAAAAAAAGGTATTGCACTAACATAGGTTGTTTTTGCATGAATTAGGTTTAAATTGAAGTTGACATTTTTACTTGAATTTTAACCTAATTTATGCAAAAACTATTTTGTGTTAAAGCCGTACTTTATTTTTTGTAGTATATCTGTCACGGACCAGCGGGTGAGAACGCACTGTGCCATGAGTCCTACCTCCTCTAAGAGCGCTGTCTAATTGAACCCACTCATTCTTCACAATACCCCTGATGGTGGGGATAGTCTTTACAGAAGGAGAACACTAGGTTTCTACCTCTTAAGGGGAGGGTAGACACACAAGGAAGAAGGAAAGGCCCCAGAGACACAGGTGTCATCAGCCAGAGGGTGGAACAGGGCAGGCAGTATAGGTACAGGTCAGGTAGCAGGAGAGTCCGGGAAGACAGGTAAGGGTTAAGGGGTAGCTCATGCACTTGCAAATAGCTAAAGAAGTCACCAGAACTTTTTTTACCAACTATTTGTACTATAGTGAGATCCAGCCCAGAGGGATATCTCTATATGTAAAGAAATGATATATAGCATCCTTCGTCCAATTTCTTTTCACCAAAACATATAGGGGCCAGGGTAAATGTTGATCACTCTGCACAAAGGTAACCATGTCTGTATTAGTCAATTGTAAAAAAAAGACCCACTCTCCATGTGTGATTGATTATTTTTTTATAGAAGTAGGAATTCTGGCATGGGCATCTCTCCATCTGGAAGAAGAAGTATGCAAGAAATATAAAGGAATCAGGAGCTGTCTAAATCACACAAACTGTCAATTTTGGTC
>CM070035.1:28509762-28527966 GCA_036250615.1 Ptychadena robeensis
CATTGCACTTTATTTTCCCATTGACTATCATTGTAGAATTCCTTGGTGCGGATTTGTTGCGGATTTTCTTGGGAGTTTTGCCATGGATTCCCATCTGTCATGTCATTGACCAGGTGTTAGACCCCTTGAAACAACTTTCCCAACACTACTGTGGCCAGAAAGGGGTCCCTTTGTTTTTTAACCTCCTTAGTGTTCATCACGAGCCCATCTCGTCCAGAGTTTGTGTGAAGAACAAACTCTGGATGAGCTGGGCTCCCATCACAGCCGCATATCCCCGATGTGAGCAGTGCCATAGACCTCCATGTTAATGGAGGGGCTTCTGCTCTCCAGACCTCACTGCCAGTGTCATGAATGACACTGGCTGTGTGGAGAGAGGAGGGTGGAAATGGCAGGCAGTGTACCTTGTACACTGCTGCCATTGCCTGTACCACACTGTTAAAAATGGTGCGGTACAGGCGGTGCGCTAGGGAGGTTAAAATTCACCTCCCATTGAAGTCAATGGCGGGTCCGCCGGTTCGCCGGGTTCGTAAACTTTTGCGGAAGTTCGCGTTCGCCGTTCGCGAACATCAAATTCCGGGTTCGAGCCATCAGTACTAGTGGGGCCCATAGGGGATGCTGGTGAACCCTGTGACCTTAGGTCACTAGATATCATAACATTTTGGCAGGCTTGTCTACAGCACATACACCCCACATGCAAAGAAGACATGCCAAACTTTAATCTGGGTTGTGTTGAGTAACTTGACAAGGCAGAGGCACACTGGGCCATAGATGTGTCCTGTACTATATTGGTCCATTCTCTGCTGCAGACTTTTACTCCTGTCAGTTCAGGAAGGGCAGCGGTCACAAATTATGGGGCCCCATACAGAAAAAAATGTCCGGGCCCCATGACAGGACTTGTTGCGCAGGGGGGGGGGGGGGGGGGGGGGGGGGGGGGGGGGGGGGGGCTGTGCTAGCAGAAAAAAATTCCACTAACCAAATTTTGTACACAGTGGTAGTCCGGGCTGAGTGAGCAGAGGTTTCTGTTCGGATCAGGCAGTTTGGATTGGATCTGAACGTCGGGCCACCTTAGCTGCCCGGGCCTAGGACGGGAGTTCCCTCTGACACAGGGGGTGCCTGTGTAGGAATGCAAGCCCAAGGGTAGCGATTATTAATGTCCTTATCCAGTCCTTACAGAGTAAGTCCAATGCATTGCTCTGTTAGCACTCGCTCACCGTGCAGCCTCCAAGGCTTTTTGTACCACTCGGAAACTGGTAAAATGGGGAACCAGGAACCAGTCCAATTTGCTATATCAGCCATATTGCTATAAAGCAAGGACGCAGGTTGTTTAACCTCTACAGAGACCAAGTCTTCCTTGTCTCTCAAAAGGCGTCAAGCTCCCGAATTTGGCCCTAGAGCTCCCCCTAGAGGGTTCTTCCCTCAGAACCCAGGCCTCCAGCTGCCTGGGTCACCTCTCCGCACCTGTAGGGCCTGACTCCACAGGAACATATTTATTCCAGCCCTGGGACCACTTCCATCCCCTGCACTCAGTTATGTTCGATCTATATGACAAGTATCCCAAAGATAGCTCTCCCACACTGATTCTGTTAGCAAAGTTTAGACACTGTGATTGCAATGGTCACACTGTGGATATATTAAGATAACTTCCAAAAGGGCTGCCACTCACCATTTCCCTGGGTAGGGAATTTCTTAAAACTTATTCAAAGATGTTGCTGGCTGGGGCTTGTAGTCCCACTATCAGCTGACTCATCTAGTCTCCCAAAGGGATTTCACTATGAATTACCCAGAAGGAGGAACAGCATGACGCTTGCCCCCCCCCCCTGTCTAGGCCTTATATATCTTGGGGAACAGCACCCCCCACTGCATGGGCAATACCAAATACAATTACAGGGCTAACCTTTATTGCATTTTCAACCTCACTAGAGTCTTATATTTTTAAATTAACACTCTCTCTAACATCCACAATACATTAAGGGCCTACATGACAGTGATGAGAAGGGGACAGTTGTGAAAAGGTTTCATTGTAGGTTAGTGTAAATATTTGGTGCAGGGTAGAGTTGTTGTGAATTACACGATTGGAGGACAGCCCAGCAAGGAGGGGCCGCAGGGAGTCGGCGGGGGGTATTGAGTATGTACCATTCGCGGAGGGTTCAGGGAGATGTAAAGTTTCCTGCCCTCCCTCCCTTTAAGGTAAAAAATGTTCCAGTAGATGGATAAACAAATAGCAAAGATAGTAGATGCTAGGGGACATCATTGATGTAAGATGAAGGTTTAGCAATGTTGGAATGAACATTTTATGATTTTCTTTCAGATGTCATAGCGGGATGGCGGGTTTCGGGTCTTTGAAAGTTGACAGATTGGATTAATAAGGTTAGTGGGAACCATCTGATTGTGGTATCTCCTGTGTGTGGGTCAAAGTGAACTGGTGCGTGATCTCAGTGGGCCTGTGGTCAGCCATAGCCGTCCTCTAATCGGTGAGTGACAGCTGAGGGCCTACACACACTAAGGCTGCAGGCACCGAGGATATATATACATACAGCAAGTTTGTAGTTCAACTGTATTTATCTATGGCTAACACGGTACAACACACTACTATTGCTTTATATATATATATATTGAGAATGTAAGGCTCAATGTTATTAATATGTAATTAAGATTATTTTTGTATTAATAAAAGGTTCTATGGGCATGGGTGCACATAACTTTTTTAGTGAGCTCCTCAGATGAGTACCAGGAGATGGTGTTTGGTACTCACCCCATATTTATGTGGTTTGTCCTCTGCATCAGCTTCCTGCATGGTAGATTCTGCTGCAGATGGACCTCCCTGTTCCTGATCGAGCCTTTGATTAGTTGCCTCCATCCACAGGTCAACAGCTGGCTTTGGGTCAAATGTAACTTCCACAGTACAACACGTTTGAACCCCCAGATCTCATACCTGACAGTGACACCCTGACATTTCCTGGGTTAGTAACAAACCCCTGAGACCAAATGTCAAACTTTCATAGTCATATTTCAGCTGTCACACAGAGCTTTCCTCTTGTCAGATTTTACCCCTGCGATTATCCAAGTGACATAAATTGTATACATTTAACATTTAGCTGTGGCCAGACACGGAGCGCCTCCAAGTTGTTAGTACGCATATGAGCTTTGTAACAATAATGCCGGTACGCAGAGCTAGTTTTTGGCCCCTTTTCAGTACCAGAGTACCACTTATGTGCACACCTGGCTATGGGCATTTAAATCCATCTTAAGAGTGCAGTGTATTCATTAAAGGTTTATGAGGGAATAAGTGTTGGAGATTTAAAGGGTTCATGGCGTGTTCCATCTGCCCTATTCCACATCATGACCCAGTGCTGTTTATAGTTTCTTGTGCATTCTGAAAACATTGCATATATTACCGGTAATCCATAATGCATCTTGTCTTAATGTTCTCCTGATTTTTTTTTTATATTTGGAAAATGAAAACTCTAATTTACGCTCATCCATCAATTTGCTACCAGACCCTCAGTTATTACACCGGCGGTACAACTATATTTGATCTATTGGAACATATGCTTGTATCATGTGTTTCTGCTGATTGGTGTTAGAGGTTATCCCAAAGTAACAAACGGTTATCAGAGAGAAAGAGAGAGAATAAAAAAACTGCAGAGAAGTAAAAATTTACTATTCCGAACTACAAAGAAAATGAAATGCCCATTTCATATACGGCTTTATCTAAGTATTTTTAATTTTGGTAAATTCGCATGTGCATTTATTGCATCGATAAAGAATTTGTGTACTGTAAAGCCTGTGGCATTTAACTTGTTTACCTCTATCCACAGAAGTCAAAAAGTCTTTTCACTGAGCCTAAAATTAAATTTGCCTCCCAAGGTCCACTTGGACTAATGGGAATACTATTGTAAGATGGCTGAGGCTGAGTTATCAGAAGGCGAGGAGATGGTGAGTTCCGTCTATCTCCCCCGATCCTCTTTTCAGTATTAAAAAATCCATTTAAACGCAAAGGCCAGCAATTCACACACCACTGCACCTCTATTCAACACTTCAAATGCAGATCAACCCCATGCTTCCCGTAAGGATGCAGGAAGTCCCACTTCCCCCTTATGCATCAAAGGACAATTTTTTTCTCAATAGGGTTTGTTGGATGTTTATTTTTGAGTTTATTTTAAAGGAGAACTCCAGTTCAATGATCATTACTAATCATCATCGTCATTAAACTTATTACGTTTATTAGGTTTCTTAGGAATGTGCTTACATACATAATGCTATGTATGCTATGCACCAGCACTGAGTTCCAGTCATTGCATCTCATTCTGACAAATCCAGTGGTGTGCAATTTATATATATATATCGTTTTGCCTAATGTATACAATTTCTCATTTATAGCAAGATTGTCCTGTTTTTTTAGATCAAGTCAATTTTAGATTCTTTGCTAAACTCTTCACATAAATTGCAAGCAAATCATATCATTATGTTGCCAGAGCATGAAAATACATTAAGGTAAGTTCTGTACATTTTAACATGTAATGGACAACTGAAGTTCTTTATCAGTCAATAGAAAATAATCATACTTTGCCTACTATCTGCCACATTATTAAAGGTTATTTACTGTAGCAGGGTGACACTGTAGGCAAGGAATGTCTTACCCTGTAAGAATAGTCTTGTTAGAGAGAGACAATTGTACCTTAAATAGGTTAAGACTAGTGATGGCCCAACTGCAGAGCATCGGGATCCCGCCAGAGGAAGAATCTTTTCACTAGGAGACCAGGCATGAAGCCGGTTTGTAAACCTGGAAGTGACATCAGTGATGTCACATCCGGCTATTGTAGCCAGAAACTATGCATTCCAGGTACCGGATTTTTCAAATTCAAATTCCCCACTGAGAGGCAGGGAATTTGAATCTGCGCGTGAACAGACGGACGGTGGACTTCATTAAAAGTCCAATCCGCCTGTTCGTGGACGGACCCGGCCGAAGTTTGGCCATCACTAGTTAAGACTAAGTATAATGCATTTGTAGAAATATAGGTATAACTATGTTTAAAATAATATATGCTCACATGGATATATATTAGTGTAATGTGAGTTGTCTTACAAAGAGTCAGCTGAATGTACTATGTCCCAGTCTAGGGCATGGTCTGTTGCTTGAGCCAGAGTTAAAAAATAGTACAGTAAGGGGAATTCTAGTGAGTTCTTCGGCATGGTAGTGTGAGAGAGGAGGGATCATGTCCATTGGGAGACAGACAGGCTTGTCTGCCGAACGAAGAACAAAGGGCTGTAAGTGAGCCAAACCCCATTCACCAAGGTTAGGGTGAAGGTCAACCGATAGGGCCTGGGACTGTCATCACTAGAAACCTATGCGGAAGAGAGTGGGCAAGCAACACACCACCTTGACTGGGCATAGTAGAGACTGTTTGAACAGTTACTCCCTATGCAACATTCTCCCTCAAGTTTCTAACTTACTTCTGCGATCAGGGATAACGATAGCCTGTAAAAAATATCTTTTCAATAGCACCCCAGTTATTGTTTTCTGCAAGTATATTTGGATATTGGACTCATTTGTGACCTAAGATCTGTGCACCTCTGGACCTGCAAACATTGTGCATCCCAGGGAGTGGGGTAGCCATAGGCAGTATGCTAAAGGGGATACTTTATTGTTACTGATCAACAATGATGAAAATGCCTTGGCCATCAACTATGTATGGTCCTTCCATTGATGAAATCTTTCATGTGTGCTAGCTGCATAGTAAGAGTTTTTGGGCAGCCATAAAGCCCTCTATGTATAGACAAATTGTGGAGAGGATGAACATACTAAAAGAAACTAGAAAGTAAGTCATGTAGTATGTATAGCTAAAGTGAAAAATACCCCCATACCCCCATTGCATACATAAGACGTACATCAAATGTTATGGCTATAAATGCCCTTTACAATGGGTATGTATGTGGGAATGGGTCCTTCAACCTCTGGTTCAGGATACAGAAACCCCTTTCCTCCACATCTTACTTTCTGGATATCACTATAGAAAGGCCAACACGGAATTTGAAACTTGCTATGCAATGTAATATTGGGTTCCATTAGTCAAAATCTTAGTTTCAAAGTCAAAATTTTAGTAAGTATTATCAGTGGTGTTGGTCACACAAGAATAACCACCAATGGATCAATGACTGGACGGCTAGATGTGACGTGAGGTAATTCAAACAGCCATACTTGCATGGCAAACATATTCTGATTCTCATGAATATCATAAAACTAGCAGAGACCATTTCATTAACATTTCTATTAATTCTAGAAACAAACATTTACAAAAAAAAAAAGATTGACAAGGATATGATGGACCTTTGGCCTTCCTCAGTTTTTGGCGTAATGTAGCCCTGCATACATTTAGACAAACACTAATATTATTTACACATCTTAGTTGCTAAATCTGCTAATTGAAATTGGAAAAAGAAGGCGACAGAGCTGCACCATTTGTTTAAGCTATCAATATTTACAATAATAATTACATTTTGTGGGATTTGCTACATAGCCAAGATGTCATTTGTTTCACTCTGACCTTTAACCTCCATCATCATTACTAGTAACAAGTTCCTATGTCACGGATACTTAACCTTTTTGGCTCTGAGAATGAGATTAAATTGTGGTGTCAGGTAGCACCTTGATTTGACCTATGAGTTAAATATCAGTGATCAGTGCCATTTGTCATGGCGAGCCCATAACACCAGGGAGGTTAAGTGTTCCTCTGGACAGATAGTCCCAACCACTGTGGCTCTTTGGAATTTTTTCATTGCTATCCTTGGTTCGTCCCTTTAACCTCTGATTTATGCTGATTAAAGACATTTTATTTTGACTGCTATGCTTTCTAACTTTTCACATTTTGAGAGCTTGAGATATTATCACTTTTGTCACTTTTTATCATAACATTGTTCAAACCCCTGCATGATCTGGGTGTACCAGGTATTTAGGGACCCTGTCTATGGCCATGGTGTATAGCAAGTTATTGATGACCCTGCCCTTTTTTTCTAGATGTCCTTGGAAGAAACCTGCATTCAGGGGTGCCGTCAGGCAGGGACAGGGGCACCCACGTCTCTGGCCTGACTGTCTGGTCAGGCCAGTGGTCTGCTGCCCGGTCATGTGTTCTCCCTCTGGCCAGCGAGGGGAGAGACCTGCAGCGCCCCTCTATGCTCCCCCAACTCCTCCCGGATATGTGTGAAAGTAGCTGGTGACGAAGAAATTGACGGCTTTACTTGTGATATCTTGTGGCTGAAGTTGATAATGCAGATTGAGTTGAGATAAAGCCTTGAACACAATAAATAGCTGTACAAACTGTACAAACAACTTCACTCTTGTATTCACTACATTGTTTAATGTCTACAACTTATGTCACTTGGATAACTGGATATCTGCATGAAAACAATAATATGAAAAGGTTGCAGTAAGGGGTGTCAATATGATAATGTAAATTACTCATCTAAAAAAATTATTGGACTTCTAAGGGAGTTGGAGATTTAGGGGTTAACAGTATACATATGTAAGGGTGAAATATGACAAGAGAAATGCACTGTTTGACTACTGAGGCAAGAGATCTGGGGGTTTAAATGGTGTTGTACTGTGGCTGGAGACAGCTAATCGGAGGCTCAATCAAGAACAGGGAGATCCATCAGCAGCAGAATCTACAATGCAGGAGGCTGATGCAGAGGACAGTGAGGGGGACAGTGAACAAGACCACCCTACATATGGGGTAACACGCAGGGCCACCGTCAGGGGGCCCGACGGTAAGCATGTAGGGGCCCCGGCAGGCTGCCCGATCGGTACGGCAGCCACTGCTCACTGTGTTTTCCCAGACTGCCGACACTGTAAGACACAGTGGCTGTCAGCAGTCTTCGGAAGGAAAAGGGGGTGGGATTTTTCTGCTAGATCACCCCGTACCCTCCCCCCCCCCCCCCCCCCCCCCCCCCCCCCCCCCCAGGCTCAACAACACTTCCCATGATTTCTGACGGCGGCCCTAGTAACACCATCTCCTGGTACTTACCTGAGTAGCTCACTAAAAAAAGTTATGTGCACTACTGGGTAAGCATCCTCTAGAGCCTTAGGCCTGGGGGCAGGGGGTTTAAGGGATTGTGGTAAGCATCCTTTGGAGCCCTCAGATGTGAGGGGGTGCTAGTGGTAGGGGGCCTGAGAGATTACCTAGTATGGGGCTCAAACATTTATGATGGTGGCCCTGCCTGCATTTATTGACTTTGGGGTACTGAGAAAAAAACTGACCAGACATTACTATAATACAAAATATAATGTGCACATTCAAGTCAAGTCAGATCTTAAACCTATGTCTCTTTGTTAAAATCTTTCTACATAAAGTTAGGCTACCTTTGTTGACTATTATATAATAATAAATGTTGTTTTAGGTTGAGAGCCACATTATGCCTGTACTGAAAGTTACAACTCACTTAGCAGCTGGAGATTAGTTAGCACAATAGCTGGACAAAAAAAAAGGGAGTAATTTCACACTAGCCTCACTTTTTGGCCGGTAAGGAACTCACTAGTGGTACCACTACAACATCTGTTAACTGCATCCATTACTGTTAACCCGTAATTTTATTGTGCTGCGCTTGGATTTCCCATTCAAGTGTATAGGAGATGCTTGCGCTGCATCTGAATAAATGGGTAAAGAAGGGCATTTACAGTAATGTCCGGCATTGCGCATTGCGCATTACCATAAACACAAATGTAGGTCCAGTGTGAAAGGTACACAGTAACCATGCTGCATTGCGTGACTAATGTGTGAAATGGCCCTAAGACGTCATTTTATATATGGTATATATAAGATATTCGGTGGCCAAAATCCCCAGAAGGAAATTGCCTGACAAGCTCATTTCATAATGAGAGCAAAGATTGCTGTTTTAGAAAAACTATTTTTATATAGAGTTCTGTCTGAACTTCTAAACATGTGTACTTTTTAGTTTTGTATATTGTAAAATGTAAAGCCATTGTTTGAATACGTACATACAATCCAGTTTATATTTTCAATTAAATTAAACCTATGTTATTTAGTATTTAACTCTGTTAACCACTTAATACCCATAAATCAACCTGCACGAGTATAGCTGTCCCTCTAATTACTTCTAATAGCCAAGCGTTTACGACAGCACTTGAAAAAAAAAAAAAGGAATTTTACAAGGTGATGAATGATCTGTGATTAATTCTAAAGGCCTCACAGCTGATGAAAAGGGACATGATTTCATCACGGGCCATTAAATGGGTCACAGCTTTGTCACCCATTAGCCAGTTTTGTCTGATTAGTTTCTAATTGGTGCTGCTTGCTCTCTCGGCTTGTGACTCTACCAGAGGTTGATAAAGATCTCAGAGCTGATCAATGCTCGCAGACAGGCCATTTGCTCTCTCCCTGATCTACTTCTCCCTCCAAGAGAACCACGCTCCTATTAGATAAAGAAGAGATTTGCTAATGGATCAGGAAGCAGTTTGCAAACACAGCATAATGAGAACATTAGAATAATGATGCTTGACAATGAAACCTATTTATTGCCGTAAGCCAAGAAACGTGTGGAGAAGTTCAAATCAGGATCAGGGTATTTTGCACCTTTTGGAATTCAAAATCAATGGAAGTGCGTAATTTACATTCAACCAAATCAATTTCCGTAGAAGGTTCAGGGTTCATTAAAGATTTTATACATTTGCAGCTTTGGGTCTTTGTATCATTTTCATTTGTTCTAGGTTTTTAGATGTCCTTTCAAGCTTTCTAACCCTGGATTCTCTTTAAAGGGTTTTGTCCCTTCCTAGAGGTTTCTTAGGGAGGGGCAGATTTACTTCTCAGTTTATGGAGAGTGTATAGTTTTGTCCCCAATGTTGCTCTCTATCGCTAAGATTAGATGCTTATCTTGCTTCTCATCAATGTAACAACAGAGACCATTGGTCTGTCTGTCTTGGTTGTCTGAAAAGTGAATTCTGAAAGCATTTTTCCCTTCACCAAAGCAAAGCATATGTTCATTTTAACTCCCGATATTTATTTTGACTATTAACTAGTGATTGGCAGCATTGTATTTGCAAAATATTTCAATTATTTATGTCTTATTTGCAATAAAATTAACAATTCTGGATCTCCAGTCATTATTATCTTCATTACACAAGTCGGCACTTGAACTTGAACGCAATGCATGGTACTTTCCACAGATTACCTTCATTGTGCAAATCTGCGTTTTTACATGTGCATATTGCAGGCACAATGCTTTCGGGTACTGATGTAAAAAATCTTGAATATTCACATGGTGGCTCCAACTACCGGGTACTGAACCTGTAGAGACAATCAACATATCTCCCCTTAAATTACCAAACCAAAGTATCATTATACACTCACGGGTGAGGTATGTGCTACTTTTTGGTTACAACTATACTACATATTGCATGAAGCAGAACATTCTTCTGATGAAGCGACGTCCAGTCGCGAAACGCGTCGAGATCAACTAAGTGTAACGTTAGCCCAGAAAGGGCAGTACCCTTTTATGTTATACTATATGTCATCATTTGTTTTACTTTTATATAAATAAATACCTTTCGTTCACCTAAGTGCTGTTAAAGTCCCGTAATTGGGTCACATGTTGGCTGCCCAGCAATGACCCAGGGTGCCAAATTTGAGGATAGGAATCTGGTTGCCTATCCCAAATATTGTTGTTTGTTAGTGTAAATTGTAGATTTTGGTGTAGCTTAAAGCTGGGCATACATGGCTCGATTTGAGCATAATGGAGTGCCGTGCACGTTCATGACGCTCAATTGTGCTCGAATCTATAAATAAGATCGGGCAGGCGCTAGCTTCTTAAAGCTGTATCTCTTGATCCCAGAGAAAGAAAGCTTCATTGAACAGGGAAACAACATCCCTGTTCGATTTCCATTACCAAAGTATCAAATGGGATTGAGGAGCAGAAGTGCTGCAGCTCGATTCTTGTCATCACGCTGTGCTCGAACAGCTCCTCAATCGCACAGTCATCGAGCCATTTATGCCTAGCATAACTTAGTCTTATAATTGATAAAGTTTTATCTCCACTCTTTCCCTTACACAATCTCCCCCCTTTGCCCAAGATTAAGCATTTACATTACTTTAATCTTACGGGCCTTTTCGTTGACAAATTTGTAGATTTCAGTTTACCCAGTTTTCTAATTTTGTTCACAAAAATGTGGTTTATGGCTCTAGATACTGGGGGCTCATTTACCTAATATGTTATGCCTTGTATGTTTTTCATTGTCTATTCCTCATTATTCCTTCCTTTACCTTATTTCATATTCTTGCTATGGAACTGTATTGTTCTATTTATTGTTGTTTTGGTTGAATTAACTTTTTATTTCTGTATTACTGAAAATGTTAATTAAAAATTATATTTCACCCCAAAAACTAAAAAAATTACTGTGGTAGGCATTGTTAATAAAAGTTGAAACGTAATATAAAAATCTATACAAATTTTTGAGCCACTATAGTTTTTTCCATTATTTATAATGATCTTAATATAAAACAGTTGATTGCTCTATATATACGTTTTTTTATGTGTTTTGTTGATTTTAAATATGCATTGTAACAATATGTATTGCCTAAATATGATGTAAGAAAAATATATCTATGAAAGCGTTGGCGTACACAACTTCATCATTGAAATCAAGTGTATATTGAAACTAACACACAGGCACAAGTATATAGAATCAAGCAGTCTGCATTGACAAACATTTATGGATGAACATGTGCTTATGAGGAACTCCCTTGCTGCTGCATTTAACTTATTCTTGTTACTATTTGTGATGCTTTGTGATGTATGCATATGATGGGGCTCAATACCCAACACGTCTGGTCCATTGACCAGCTTATCAGTCTTGTACATAATTCCAGAAAAACAATAATAGTCTCTGAATAAAAAATCAATCTGTGTTTAAAATGTACATCAGCATCAGCAATATCATATTTTTAGAATTTAAGTTTGTATTTATCACTGTTATATGTACCATATTTTCATTTTTGTCTTCTGCTCATAATGAGCAAATCACTACACTGCCATTCTGAATGTTACTGGCTTTCATCACAGTACTTGGTCGATTTGTTGTATGACTGCACGTTAATCAGATAGATCACACTATTATTCTACTCCATGGATAAGTAACTGATTTGTGAATCCTTTGCTAAAAACGTGAAAAGAAAGCAGCCCATGAAAAGGTTAGATCTCCATTTACAATAATACAGCTTGTCTATCGCATTGGAAAATGCACACCTAGGATTTATTAATGATAATCAGAAGGAAAGCCATTTGTAATGAACTGTGCAACAAAGACTTTCCCTCACTGAGAGGTGGTGATAACGAGCCATTAGTGACATTTGTGCTGGTGGTAATTGGGGAAATTAATGATCATTTCCTTTGTCTGTATACTAAGTGGTGTTTACTCTCAGAATTAAGAACTGTCCCTCTCTATGTACAGAAGAGCTTTCAGACACAAAAACACGAGACACTAAGACAATGACTTTGCCCTCCCATTCATAGAAGCTTTGAGTGCCCAGAGATTTGTTCTCTTTATTTGGTGGCCTCTGGAACAAGTCAACAAATGTTTGATGAGGTGTAAACTGTTGTTCTTTTAACCAAAAGCAAAAGTTGAACCTGCCTACATGCTGAAAATGTTCTTATAGGGGTCAACAAACCTATGCGAATAATTTCTGAAAACATAATGTCCTTTTTTAACAACTACAGAATTTAATTATCTACAAAAGGTTGGCCAATGAGATCAATACATATTGTTTTGTTACACTTTTCTGCATACCAAAAAGTTATTACTGGAAACTTTAAGATGTTTACTACTGTTTAAAGTTCACTCATTGGTAAGCTGTCACAGATGCCTGCAGTTCCAGTTTGGTTCCTTTGCCTCCGAGGACTAGAGTATTCAGCAGAAGAAGCCGCCGCTATTGGTTGCTAATATAATTCCTCTACCCTGCCAAGTGTCCCTCTTACAACCCAATTAATGAAGCAAGAAGGTCTTCTATGTCTTCTCCCCCAGGTTCCTGTGCTTGTTATACCTGCTTTGACTCTCTTTGCACTTCGACTCAGTAATTGACAGCTGCTAACTGCAGCAGTGCATCTGAAAACTGCAACCTGGGAATCGTCTGCAGCAAAGTCCATTACCCCTTGCCGGGTGCTCTGGTGAACACCAAGAAGTTCCTTAGAATTTGCACCTTTGCTAACTGTGCAGTGGGTCCACTCACTTATATCAATGGTTTTACCAGCCGTGTCACCCTTGCTTTGGTGTCATTCGCCATGACATAATCACTCTGTCCTTCAGCACTAGGGTTGCAGGTTCTAATCTCAGTCTGGGTGCTATCTGCAAGAAGTTTGCATATTCTCCATATGTCTGTTTGAGTTTCCTCTGGGTACTCCCGTTTCCACCAACACTTCAAAGGCATACTGGTAATGTAATTGTCTTTTTTTTCCTAATAAAATGTCCTTAGATTGTGTTAATTTACCTTAGACTATGACCTAGACTGAATTGATTATATATGATTATGGTAGGGGCATAAGATTGTGCGCCCCCTGAGAGTCTTTTGCTATGTGGCTAGTCAAGAGCCACGGAATATTTCAGCGCTAGAGAAATAACAGTTAATAATTATAACAATATTAATACAGGAGACCAAAAGCCTATAATCCAAAGATCCCAAAGAAGAAACATTAATAAATGTTTTATTTTTAGGTCATTTTAATACAATAATTTTATCATTTTGTTCATTCAAACAACAACAAATGAAAACAATGATGATAAAATTGAGATTTGCCTGTTCATATTGACCATCATCTCACAACAATATTTTTTTTAACCTCCTTGGCGTTCAACCCGAGTTAACTTATTAAAAACACACCTGTCTGCCAAATAGCCTTGGTGTGTATTGTAGTGTAATTACATCTGCTTTTTTTTTTAATTATTTAGGAATGAATGCAGCATATGTTTATTTTATTTGACATTTGATATTACATGTGTTTTTGTATTTTGCTTTGCCTGTAATATAAACAAAACTTACATGTGTTTCCAGACAAAAAGGTTGATCGTTGTATCTGATGAGAAGGAAAAACTTCCCATTGTAAATGTTTCTTCATTAAATATTATTAATATGTCCAGACCCCCACTCTGCCTTTGAGTTTGACACCCCTTTCAGGGAGGGTCCTCCACGACGAAGCCCTAATGCTAGAAATGGCTCAAATGATACAATGGTCTACTACCTGTACTATTGCTATTTTTATAAACTATTTTTAAGTCTTATGGTACATTGAAGTTTATAAATGACTAAAGGCCCCCATACACCTTACAATCTTTCCATAAGATTTCAAATTTTGTTCTACCAAAACCATGTAAAATGAGGACCTTTTTAATCCTTCCAATCACTATGTATTCTATCAGGGAGGACCCGACACTACATAGCAGTGATATATACCTTCCAATCACTATGTATTCTATCAGGGAGGACCCAGCACTACATAGCAGTGATATACACCTCCCAATCACTATGTATTCAGGGAGGTCACTATACTACACAGTTGTTGGTAGATCTAATGGAGATTGTATAGATCGATCTTAATGTGTATTGGGAGCTTTAAGATGAAATGTAGTATATTACAACTTTTGTATTAATGCATTCGTTTTCTTCTTTCAGGATTTTGATATTTTTATTTTGGATAGGAGAACTATAAAAGTCACTATCATGTTTTACCATCACCATAGGCACCATTAAAAACAACTTTTTGTTGCACGTATGATCTTATTGTTAGAAAACAGGTTCAATTCCTTATATACTCTATCCAAAAACTTAAAAAAGGGTAGGTGGATTCACTTTAACTTTACCTCTTGAATCAGCTAGCAGCACATTTACTATTTACGGTAAAAATGCTTACTTACTGTACATATAGAACAGTGCACTGGACACAGCATAGCACTGAATATCTGGCAAGATCAACATTTGTTTGTTTGCAATTCGTACAAATATAACAAATTCTTTCAATATATATATATATATATATGACAGACTAAAGGGTATGAAAAAATAAATCGCCATGGTTTTATAAGCTCAATTAATTTAAATGTCCTTCAAATTCTGTGCAAATCATCAAGCTAGATGTCTAATAGCACAGACATGTGAAGTGGTAACGTCTGCTAATTGTCTGGGAGTCTGGCAGTGCCTTTCATTCGTCTTGAGTCACTTTCCCTGAAAATAAATATATTTATTGGGGATAGGAAACATAGACATGAAGGTTTGTCCATAATATGGAGCTCACATGACCCACCATTTGTTTCCATGAAGTTGTGAGGATGTGAGGTTCAAAGATTCAACTTTCACAATCACAATAACTATGGCAAAAGAGATAGTAAGATCTTTCTTTTAATCTATTGTACTACTACAGTTGGAAGCAGTAACATAGCATACTTGTACAGGCAGCTAGTGTTGAGTGAGAATATTTGAAATTCAAATATATTTGATGAATATCTGACATACGAGAGTTCACAATATTTCCCACATGTGCACTTGGATATTCGCAATGGCTGATATTCAGGATATTATGCTTCAACATTGTTTACCCACATACATTGCACATATTTGTATGCATTGCGACTGGATACTCACAATACACACAGTGCTCGTACTTGGCTAAGATCACAGGATGAAGAAGAGAAGCTGTAAAGCTGATTCCTGAATCTTTGCGAATAATTGTATAATAACAGCCACGCTCGATGTAAGGCAATAGAATGCAGTTAAATTGAATTTCGAATGTTCCTCTATATTTTCGTGAAATTATGCAAACTCAAATATACCATATGCCGCTCAACACTACAGGCAATAGACATGTAACAATATTAATCTTCACATGCAATATCCTATGCTTTGTCAACAGATCCCAAGAAGACCAGTTGATCATGATCCACATCAGAGAAATCATGCCTTCATTTCTTTAGCAGACCACACATAACATACACTATGCTCCTGAAAAAACATCTGCAAGCACATTACCTTTTTTTGAAGCTCTTTGACTTGTTTTTTAGGGATGTGAAAGTCTATGTTTCATACATACATGTCTGTGATATAATATATGATATACTTGTAGTTGCACTATTAGATAATTCAACGGTTATTATTGCACCAGTGCAACATTCCAATGGAAGGTGATGATTAGTAGAGATGGTCGAATTTTTCGACTTGCTAAATTTGTGAGCTGATTGCAAAGCTGAAAATGGTATCATCACCAAAATTGCTGGAGATGTAGAGAAGGGTTGGAGGAACATTTGAAAAAAAAAGTTTTGCTCTAGCACATGTAATTTTTGCATAAATTAAGTTCAAAGTTAAAGTCGAAATTCCGAACTTAATTTGTGAAAAAACTATTTGTGTTAGAGACATACTTTCTTTTTTGGAGTGTACTTTTCTTTTTTGGAGTGTACTTTCTTCTCTACATCTCCCGCAAGTTTGGTAATGATACCATGTTCAGGGGCTTTGCAATTAAGTCGAAACCGTCAAAATGGTTGAATTTTTTAAACAAAATTCGACCATCTCTAATGATTAGAGGGACCATCTCAGCCCCTATTTTGCACCCATGTATTTGTTAGTGGTCTTCTAGAAGTCCCACCGTACGTCATGGGCATGTACAAGCACCAGTTGTAAAAATTGTATTCATATAGACACATGCTAATATATCTTTGTGATCTCACAGAAGCCAAGTCTTTGGTTTCCCAATGTCATCAGTTTCCTCTTTCTGTGATGCCCTCCCTCCCTTCCTTCTCTTTTTTTTTCTGCTTTTCATAAAATCGCCCTCATGAATGATTTATACACGTCTCGTTATCTGAAGTGATTTTCAGGAGACCTAAACCCATTGCTGCATAATTGTTAATTTTACCACCATAATAGACCGAGATGGAAAGCAGCGATTATACATTTATTGCACAATTAAATAAAACATACTTGAGAATTACAAAAGGTTCCGTAATTATTTCAGACCATTAATAAAATGGGCATTAAATTATGGTAGACATAATAGAGAAAGGAAATAGATTTTCATTGCAGAAACAGAAGCTGAGAGGGGTAATAGATCCTTGTTGAATTCTTTTTTTTTCTTTCCTCTCTCTCTCTCTCTGAAATTAATTGTTGCCCGGTTTAATTCATGGAGGAATGAAAGAGAATCTAAAAATGCATTGAAGAAGCTCGGATGAAAAGGCTATTGTTTGGCTGGACAATAGCAAGTGAATCACTCCGCCGAGAGTTGAAGCCACACTTCATTTTTTGATTTCTCCTTCCCAGTGGTGACGAGAGATCACGTTCCACCTTATAGTTTTTTTATTACCTGACCCTTTAACTCTTTCCCTTTTGTATGTACTAAAAGGACTTTTATTGGCCTTCTTTTGAGTTACAACACTGCAAATTGTGTTTGTTAGTTTGCAGTTTTCAGTATACTGAGTACAGATTTACAAGCAGCTCAATGACATCACCAATCAGTTGAAATTATTGACCAAACATTTAATTCTTGTCTATCAGAAGGTTGTATCGCTTCTGCTGAAAGTAAAAGGGATTGGAGAAAAAAACACACCCCTGCATTTCATACCGTACAGGGGGTATACAGACAACTGCAACTTAAGGGGGGTATACATGGCTAAATTTTTGTTCAATCGATGAATGCTGCGCTAGGGGTGAGCATTCAAGCAGCCACTGGAGGGGCTACAAAGGTCACCTGACCATGCAGGGTGCTGGGAATTAGGTGGAATCTTATAAGATTGAAAAAGGAGTGAAAAAAAGCTTTGCAAAGTGCTGCAGTCGATTTCAGAGCTTCACTATTGAAGTCAATGGGGTAGTTTAACGACCCGCTGAATGCGACACAAGGCGTTAAAAAAACGAACAGAAAACATACTGCTTGATTAACTACAGTACATTTTCTGTTCTTTAAACGACCTAATTGACTTCCATTTTAAACTTAAAGCAAGGGTGTTTCATGGTCGCTTTAAATTTATGATAAGAAAATTTACCCTTAGTGCCTGGATAAAGTGTAGACTTTGGTATAAGTATTTAGCATATGTAGACCATTTTTGTTGCTATTTATATAGGTGATAGGATAAGTACCTGGATAATCATGAGACAACTCAAGATGCCAACTTTTTTGTTGGTATATAGTGATGTCGCGAACACGGAATTTGCTGTTCGCGAAAGGCGAACG
>CM070035.1:28530182-28545702 GCA_036250615.1 Ptychadena robeensis
CTCTGAGCACGGTTTACTAAATTTATAGAGTCCAAACATGAATAGAATATGTTATGCCACTCTAGAGATCTCAGCCCAGGAACGCCACACACATTCCACCCTTGCTTACAAATATGCGTTTTCCTATGGAGAGTCACCAGTATCCCCCATGTATGGAAATATGTTTTATAGGTAATCTCTTCAACCGTTAATCTAAAGTTGAATCAGGGTTCAATTTACTTTGTGTCCCCTGAATAAACTCCCTCGTCCCCCCTCCCTTTTCCACCAGAACTAGATGGTTTATTGGGGGGGCAATAAAGTGGGTTATTTCAAAGCTTTGAAGTAGGGTCTCTGAGCATTTACGACCCCCTAGATGTTTACACAGGTGGGCACAAGGACATTGGAGACCTTCCATGATTTCTACAGAGTGGTGGAATTTAACTATGGAGAAGGCTCTGGGGAGATGTAATTGTGGCTTTCGGACAAGATATATATATATGTACAGTGATTATATTGATTATTCGTCACAACCTGTCGTTGTAATTTCGAATGTATTTACATTTTAATAGCGTCGATGGACAAACTAAAAATCTAATGTTACATTTGATAAATGAACGATGTTCGACAATGACATTGAACAAAAACTCTTATTGGCAGTTATAAAAATCTTTAGGGTTTGGAAGGGTGATTGTTTGGTTCACAGCATAAATAACTGAAAGACACCTATGTTAAGCATCAGCACACTGTCATCTACATCCTAGGAACTTCAGAATGAGATCATAGGATTGCACTGAAAACAAGGAACAATCTTGGTATAAAAAGCAACATTCTATCAACACAATTACTTCCATTCTCATGACAATACTCTATCAACATCTAGTTGTAGATTTATTGATATCAAGGTAATTTAACTTAATCATTTGTTATAAAATAGCTTAATACTGTTATTACTTGGTTAACACTGAATTTCAGATCGCAACCCACTGTTTGAAAGAACACATATAAGCAATGAATGGAACGTATGATACAAACAATTTTGTACAAGAAATGCACATGTAAACAGAGTTTGAAGAATGACATAAACTATCCTACGCACCATCATGTCCCTCTCAACCAGAAGTGTTTCCTTGACCCTTCTTTTAGTAAATGCAGCCTCCACAATAACAATTTGTGTACTTATGTTTACCAGTTTCTATGTAAGGTCACTTATTCAAGCATTGTTTTATAACATGACATAAAACAGTATGTAATCAAGCGAGGTCCTGATCTGTATTCATGCTGTACAGCATACACAGGGCAAGGTTCTATACACACACACTTACAAAATGTGTTTTCCACTGGCTAGTTATTTTCGTGCATTCCATTCATTCTATCAAGTATTGCAAAAGAACACAAAAAATAAATAATAAAAACACAATATATTTTTCTTAACTTCACAAAAGAGACAAGAAATAGAATTCTCCACAAGATAAATCAAGAATTCTTAGTTGCCACCATAACTGGAATAGAGTATAAAACATAATACAAAGACAACTTCCAAAAAGGGAATGTCTTTAATGTTTGAAAGATATTTCCCTATTGAGTCATAGATGGTATTGCAGTTGCAATTTTACAGTTAACATTTATTCTGGACTTCTCTGTACAGTATTGGGTTGTGCCCAACAAAAGGCAATGTGCTGAGGTGTCACACTATATATAAATATAATTGATAGGGTGGCCTGGGGTCTTTTTTCAGCTCTCCTAATCTGAGCCATGTTCCTGTGTCTTGTTTCAGGATGTCTCTGTGGGAGTTAGGCCTAGCATCCAGGCCTGAAGGACCGCAAAGATCATCTCTGCCATGTAAGTGTCATTTCCTACCAGGCTAGTGGTTGAGGAAGGAGGACTCTCCCTGATAAACTAAGTTAAGAGTCTTGGGATGAGAGGCTGCAGCATGGGTTGGAGCCGCAGTCTTGTGTTTGTAATGTTGTATCCTATGGACTCTCTCCTATCCCTGAGATCAGGAATAGAGAGATGCTGTGAATATTCCTTCTAGAAAAGAAGTAAAGTTGTTCCATGCAATTTACCAGTACATTAATGGACACTCCTTTCAGGAATCTGAGTGATAGGGGTGCGCTATAGCTTAGGGGGTGTAAAATCTGAGAACATTTTGGGATAGGATACAGAGCACTTAAACTTAAAACAAACACACATGCTGAGTCACAGTTCTATTGCAGGCTGCAACCCTCAAGCAGTATCTAGCGGTAGCCGTTAGTGGGAAACTAAGTCACAGCGGGTGGAATTATGTGATTGTTGCGAAACCGGCGAACCAGAACCTGGCTCTGCAAATTGACCCGCTGGGATCCTGGCTAACAGGCGAACCCGATATGGAACGTCTAATGGGCAGCGAACATTAAACAAATACAAGGGACCCTTTCTTCTGGCCACATATGTTGGGAAAGTTATTTCAAGGGACTAACACCTGACATTAACATGAACAGCTGGGGATCCATGGCAAAACTCCCAAGAAATTTTTTTTGTATTTCACCAATAAATCCGCTACAAAGGATTCCTACAATGATAAGTCATGGATTTGAACATAAGAGCGGAGCTGGAGCACTAAAAACATGGTGGTAAGCCTGGTTCTGATTCCAAGTCCACCTGAAACAACCTGTGAGAACTGCTTTCGCCGAGGCTTTGTCCATACACTTAAAAGGTGCATTGTTCATCATCTTTAAAAATGGAGACACTGGTGGAGATGAGACAGTTTGGAGGACGACTGGGGGAGATTGTCAGTATGCGGACACTGGTGGTGATGGTGTCTTTGTGGGAGGAGCACTTTGACGCGGGCAGAATGGCAGTATGGAGGACACTGGTGGAGATGGACAGTGAGAGTAACACTGTGGTGATGGTCATTGGTGGAGACACAGGGGGGATGGACAGTGTGGAGCACGTGGAGATGGACAGTGTGGGGAGGACACTGGTGTGATGGTCATGTTGGGAGGACACTGGGGGGGGGGAGATGGATCTTCCCCCCATGGTGGATGATGGTGGGATTAATTCAGTTCCAGACTGTAATCACACAGAAACCTGAAGCTAATGGTTTTCCTATAGCAGCAGCACAGCATTCAGAAGCAGCATCTAGCATCAGCAGGCCGCACAGCTAGCTCTCTTCCTAGTCTCTCCTGCTTCATCAGAATGTGTTAATGCGTCCCTGTACTGATACTTATTAGGGGTGGGAGGGTCCTGTGAGGTGGGGGGGGGGGTGCTCATGCCTGGATTATGTCCTGTTCTGTGATCTCACCTAGAGGGTCCAAGTTTTTGTCAATTGTTCAAAAGATAGGGGGCTGATCAAACCTCGCCATATGTTCGCGAACATGGCGCGCAGTACGCTAACATACGATGTTCGCTTTCCTGGATTTTTCTCCCGGCTAACAGTTCGCAAAGCCTCAACTATAATCCTTAAGGCATAGAGTCGTCCGAACTCATACAGTGCAGTATTAACTGTCAAGATAGCCCAGAGAAAATGTTTGCTTGTGTTGGGGGGGATAATCTAGAAGGACTTATTGAGGATTTTAAAAACTATTAAACCACAAATACATTGACATCCACTCTCACCCAACAAATTACAGACAGGATAGGAAAGGGGTGGGGGGTGGGGCGCGGGGGGTAGGAGATACCATGGAAGGAGGGGGAAGGTTGTGGGTACGCTCATCTCCAGCTCCCAGGGGAAACAGTCTTCTGGCCACAAAGGTATGCGTACTCACCGAGCATGGAAAAGTAATCCCTAGTGACAACCATGTCTGCAAAGTTTGGCTTGATGGCCCGAAGGGACCGCGAGTGAGAGATGCTCCATCTAGAGACGATCTCTCTACTCTAGCAAAACCTTGAGGTCCACTGTGGTACTACACACAGAATGGCAGGCCCTCAACAACAACCGCATCAAAGAAGGTGGATGGATGGTGAGGTGTGACGAATACCCCCCATCACCGGGCCGGGCCCGGACGCAAGTACAGTACGAGCCCCCAGGGGGGCGGGAACCGAGATATGGGTCCAACTGGGGGGGGGGGGGGGGTACCGACACCGCGGACCTGGACGTTCCGCTCCTCCTGAAGGGAGTACACAAGGTCCGCCTCAGTACCCCCGTTTTCCCCAACGCCGCGCCCTCGACGTCACGCCTGCAGCAGACGCGAGGTCACCGGCCACTCGAGCGAGCACCTTTCACTAGACCCAAGTAAACAGGCGCAAGGCTCAGCCACCGGAAAAAAAAAACCTGCCACCAGCTCGGGTTTAACACAAACCACGGTACCGCTAGGGGTTTTAGATAGGGGGTGCCCAAGCCCAACCCAACGGCTAGCGTCTATCTAGGCCCTAACACGGACGTAGGGTTTCGTTGATCGAGGCAATAGGACGCCCCGCGGCCGGACCAGAAACACAAGATTGGGATATGGTATACTTTAACTCGCCTTAAGGGCAACACAGACAAAAACACAAAGACACTAACACAGATCAATATATAGCGGTTTGAGGGTACAATGCACAGGGATAGGGTACAAAGATAGCCCAGAACACAAATCGCGTTACAGTTACCGCTCAGAGGCCTTGTGGTTGCGGATTAGTTGCCAATGATGGTGGACAGAATCCAATGGGAAAGATGCAAGTCCCCTTGGCTGAAACAACATGGACGGCTAGTGACGAAACAGCTGGGGTACCGGTCAATGTCCAACACCCTAAGGCCCACGATAGGTGCCACCCCACCTTGGAAAAAAAGACACAGCTGGCATCGGCCAAGCCCCGGACGTTTTTAACTGCAAAACCGGCCCCATCCTCTCCCACACCCTGGAAGGTGGTGTCTTACGGCCCTCTTCCCAATCCTGCAAGCCACCACAACTCTAAACCCACATGGTGGCCCAACAACTATGGTTCTAGGACGCGTCCTAGGATGAGGGTACTAGGACCCCCAACACGCGACCGTCTAGGTTCTGGCCTACCCGTACGAATTCCAAATCGCGTGGGAACTGTTAATCGTGGTTTCTAGGGGGAGTTAAGCAAACTCCCTCGTCTCCTGGCGTCCCTGAGCCGCCCACCCAAACTACCACCATGGTTCTGTTCGTCTTGAGCCCCCCCTGCGATCGCAGACAGAAACAATATTGGCATATCTCTGCGAGACAGCGGCACCCGTTCATAATTACTCGAGCAAAACCCATGGAGCCCTGGATGTCTGGGGTAGCGAGGCCACCGCGGAATTACACTGGGAGATGTGCGCTCCCCCTCCCTCCGTGACGGCAGGAAGATGGAACACACTGACTAGAAGGATTGGCGCAACAGACTGCCCCCCCTTTGAGGCTCTGACCAACCTCAGGGAGACTTGTCACCTTCGATATCATCACAAAAACTAGCCATAACTGACTCCCCCCGCTCTGTACAGAAAGGTGCACACTTAAACAAAGGAAAATGACCGAAGATGGAAGGTCACTATTGCTCACCCACCAACCCAACATGCGCTGCCGGCATTCATTCTCTCACTTGAGGGTTTATCTTAGTACAGCATTTAGGGGGACTAATATATGATTGTGCAAACTGGTAAGAGGAGGGCTCCCAACCTAAGTCTACAACAGTGAGCTTACGAGCCACCTGTTTTACTAGGTGCCAGAAGTCCTTCACCATAGGGAATTCCCAAAATATGTGTAGTAGTGTGCCAGGGTGACTCTTGTGTCTAGTGCCAGCAGATTTCTTGATTGAGAAGAGCAGAGGGATTCTAAAGGCACCCATACACGTGCGGAGTCGAACCGGATTACGGCACGATCGATTCCGGGCGCTGTGCACGCGGAAACGATGTGCCGGATATCGCATGCATGCCCACCTGGTCCGATCGTTGGCGTCCGATTATCAGGGGCTCAGAATCGGATCGACGGAGAGACCAAAAGTTGGTATTTCTCAGGCGAGTCTGTCGGATTCAGGCGGGACGTTGCCATTGTGACAGGTGGACATCGACACGGAATCCGTCCCGGAATCCGTTGGACAAATGGTGGTTTATGCTTGCGGATAGGATACTCTTAATTGGCCGATTGATCAAGCCTGCGATCCCGGCAGAATCGCCGGAATCGCGGAATGATTGAAACGATTTGGACATGGAATACCGAAACATGTATGGCTTAGCTTAACTCAGTCAAAGCTAGGAAGCATTTGAAGCAAAGGAGCATTTGACTTTAATAAGTGGGAAAGTCGAATAGTCTCCAACAGTCAAAACTGCATTTTTCTCTCGGTCCTGTAGGGACTCACGGGCCCCTCCTCGGAAAAAGAGTATACCGGAAGCGCCTCTGTGCAGCGGAGGTCATGAGAGACAAGGGATCTCTCTGTGAGGCAGCGCAGCCCAGCACCAGGGGATAGTGAAGCCAGGGAAGAGATCCCAAACCAGAACACTCTGCGGGTCACACTTAAGGTGGTCCTGAATGCCATGGCAAGCCTGACAGGGAAAGGCCCAGCAACATTTGGTCCAGCATAAGCCACATCTTTTAATACCCCCCCTCCAGGCGCCATTCCAAAACTCTGGCAAGATGGACCATCCATAGGAAAAGTAATGGGTCCAGGAACCCCAATTCAGCCTAAGGACTGAAAACTTCAATCTGCCCCCCTTTTTCCCAAGACCAAACAATCCAGATTGAGGGCTTAACTCAACCAGGTATACCCTCACTAGAGATAACATGGAGTATACTTGACAACCTTTAGATACATGTAATATAAATATATTTGTGAGCGTATATGGCCATACATTCATAACTCATTCTTGACTTATCTGAGCTCAGAAATATGATTGTTTTCCTTTGGAGGAAAAACAATAACCTGTAGCTTTCATTTCTGTCCTCATACAGGCCTATCAGCTGCACAAAGAGTATATGCTTCTTTCATAAGATAATAGTGAAAACCTTGAGAATGTATAAAGAATGAGTTAATAACTGAGTCTTAAATTCATTTGTGAAATTGAAATGTCTTTCCAATTAGTAATTGCTTCAATATCAAGAAGCTTTTATTCATTTCATGGTAACTCATAGGCCTCCAGAGTTCTGCCCTTGGGCTCCATGGAGATTCGTCCGTAAGAAGCACCAGACGCACGTCCAGAAATGGCAAAACCTTGATTTATTTGTGTGCATGCTTATTATAAAAGAGGAATCGATGGGAAGAAATACCAAAACAAACCTTTCCTTCTTTGTCATTTCTTTTGGCGGTTTTTGAAATTTTACTGTTAAGTGTTTCCACTTTAAGATTTACACTCAAGGACTATCATTTTTTTTATAGATTCTATACTGACAGCAGATCTCAGAACAGGAAAATGTGTGCATCTTGCTGACAGTTCTGGGGTTTGCTGTGTACCAGTTTGAAGGGGGATACTTTAAGCTTTCGTAGGTACACAAGGGAAAAGGTAAGGAGTAAGAAGGTCCAAGTGTGTAGTGAAACTAGAAAATACTTAACTTTCAAGAATTTGAATTAAGGTGGGTTTACACGTGTAGACTTTTTCTTCAATCAACTGCCAATTTGTTATGTCGTTATGTCGTGTCGTTACATCGTTTGTCCATTTATCGAATTTTTAGATTCGTCCATCCCGATATCAAACGAAAATACAATTAGAATTACAACGACAGATAAAAATTTACCAACATGTTTGATGACCTTTTGAATGATTTTTTTGTTCGAGGTCGAACAAAATGTATCCATCGAACAAATTGGCCATTCTAGATTTTTGTTCAATCAAATAAAAAATCATTTGTTCTTCTATAATTGAACAAAAAAATCTACACGTGTAAACCCACCTTTACTCTAGATAGTGCACACGTGAACCATGACCTCTTTTTTTACCTCGAAGGAACCATAATTGGCTGGAGCGCCATGATAAGCTGAATTGTATTGCAAAAAAGTCATAAAGATTTTCATGTTTAAAGCGAAACTACCACCTTGCAGATCACTTCTGCAGTGCACCTGATACTGTAGAGAGGGACAATTTTTGTACCTCTCTGTTTGTGACGTCTAGCCTCGGCACCACATCATGCAGCCGCAAGGGCATTTGGGACATCTGTACCAAGTGCACCTGCAGCTGTAGGAAGTTGTGCCTGCCCACGTCCCACAGGATTGGGATATCAGTGTAAAATCTGTAAGACTTGGGTGATGAGAGGTGTGTCTCTCCCCCCCCCCCCCCCCCCCCTCCCCCCACACTGCATTCACAACTTGCAGTTTGCAATCACAAATTGCAAAAGTTAAGGGGAAAAAAGTCGCTTTGGGACAGTGGGTGGAGCTATGCAAATCATTCCTTTACATCCCATCAAATGCACATCCAGAACCGCTGTTGTACAGTGCAAATATAGCATTATGGTACAGAGCCATTTAATCCAAACTGCAGCAGCTGTTTAAAGCTAGGCATACATGGCTCGATTTTTCTCAGCAATTGTGCTCGAAATTATAAAAAAATTACAAATTGACAGAAACTCGATCGAACAGGGAACCAACATGTTGGTAAACCCTGTTCAATTTACTTTACTTTTGTGGATGGGTATCATACGGGATTGAGGGCACAGAAGTGCTGCACCTCAATTCCCCATTCAATTGAGGGAGCTAAAGAGCAGCGCAATGACTCAATGGCATGCGCATTGACACATGTTTGGCCACCTTTAGACTTGTTGGCCATCATCAGTGTAGTGCATTAAAAAACCATGGCTCTATAGAGCAGGACTTGGTTGCCTGACATAGAGGAACAACTATAACCTTCATGGTCCTTTCTTTATTATTATTACTGGAAATGAAGATTTTTCGTAGGTGTTACCCCAAATAATACCAAACCATCTCCAGTTTGGCCAGCTTCAGAGTAGACATTTCCCGGAATTGAACGTTGTGATCATTAGAACAAATTGAAATACGTGGATTAGGTTTAGGTGAAAGGTATTTTACTTTGTAATAAATGCTGTCGATTAGAGTAAGAGGCACCATGAGAGTGTATTGCTCTTCACCATGTGATATGTAGCACATCACACAAACATCAGCTCCAACAATGATCACTTGTGACACACATAGCCGCGTCTTTTGCACAGTCTTGACAATGTCACTAATCCTCTTTATTGAGCTCTCCCCATATGTTAATTTGCCGCATTGTCTCTTCCATTATATACAGCTTTTTCTTTGTGTTAAACATCTCACGATTAATTTCTCAAAGAGGAAATAAGAATATTATTGGGAAGAGGGAGCCAGTTTTGTAATTGTTTTACTTGTTATCCGGCACAACTGCAGATTTCTCTATTGTGAAGAAAATATAAACCAAAACTGCACACTTTAAAGCTATTTGTCTTTTCCATAGTATGCCGTCTTATCAATTTCCTATTGTTCTCTCTTCACAGACACATTTTTTTTTTAAAAGAAACTCAAAAAACAATAAAGCAAATATTCTTGTGGGTATTAAAAATGTAACTTGTATAGAAAAAGAATGTTGCTGATGTCTTTTGATAGAAAATATGTTTATAATGCAAAATTAATAACTTCCATAATTCTTTTTAATTCTTTTATGTGAGTTTCCTAAATATAACATGCTAGTTTGCTTTTCTTGCTTTTTGTTTTTCTTGTTACAATGACATTCTTTGGTTGGAATTTGCAGACAGCTTTAGCTATTCTTTTAATATCTGCAGATAAAGCAGAATGGAACTTTTGTTAATAGAATGGTACAGAAAATAGTTATACACTGCGTCACATGGATAATGCTGATGCTCAATGGTTGGCACAGTTGCCTTTTATTACTGGGGGTCTTGACCAGGGAACAATTACATTGGTACTTCCAGGATAAAATCTATAGCTGGGTACACACATGTAGATATGGGCCACATCGATGGCAGCTTTGAGTGCCGGGCACAGTCAGATAGCTATCTATCTGGCCCAAATCATATGCGGCCATCCCTGTTTTTGAGCGGGATTGATTGGACAGGGATATCGGACATGACCATAAGCCACGGTCGATGTCCGTTGCTTTGCATGGAAACCGCAGGGCTTCATGCAAAGCACCCGCTGAGCTAGAGACACTGCAGTGCTCCAGCTCCTCCGATATCTGACAGCAGCTTGATGACATCATCACCATCATCATCACCCTGCTGCAGGTAACATCGGACGGCTCCAATATCGAGCGGTGTGTTCCCTGCTTTAGGGACTGATCTGCAGGATATCCTACCTCCTCCTACCTTTCTGTCCCACCTCCATCTTACTAATCATTAACATTTCAAATAAAAAAACCAAATTATGCGCCACAATTTGCAGTCACATATTTTCCAGCCATGGCTTCTGCTCTTTGCACAAAATTAGGGATTGGTTCTTTTCTGAGAATCAACTTCATCATTGTCAGCAAAATAATAGAAGAGATTGACAATTTTATTTTTAGCCTTAGTTGAATTTGTGCGTTAATTGCAAAGCCCCTGAACATGGTATCGTGATTAAAATAGCTGGATATGTAGAGAAGCATTTTTGCATAAATTAGGTTCATGTCAAGTTGAAATTTTGTGTTAACTTTAAACTAATGCAAAGCTACATGTGCTGGAACAATACTTCCTTCCTTGCACTGTTTTTACAATCCTTCTCTACAGCAATTTTACAGCAATTTTAGAGAAGATACCATTTTCAGGGGTTTTGCAATTACCCTACTGGGTGTTTACCCCAGGTTTATCCAGAGTGGGGAAAGTTTACAAACACTACTAAACCTGAGCTACAGTCTGGGTTACTTATCTGTCCAGGTGAAGCCCGTGGCTTCCCTCAGTGTCTGCATCACTGTCAATCCTTTTGGGTTCTTCCACTTTGGAGTCAAAGATAACACTAAAAGATGGAGGGGGGGCGGTACTATTGACCTGCATGAAAATCCAGGCAATAGTGCTCTGGAGATGTGAAGTGGCAGGGAGAGGGGAATCAAAACAGATTACTATGTAATGTGCCTTGATTATCGGTACCACACTTTAAAAAAAAAATTATGTGGAACAGGCTTAACACCCAGGAGGTTAGCTAGTCAAAAACATTTGAGTATGTCTAATCAAGAGTCCCTATTGGCTGTCCAATGGCAGTGTCAATACAATATACTGAGTAGAAGTGAGATCAGTGACACGTGGCAGTTTTGGGCCACATGGCAGTTTTGGGTCACTGAGAGTTCAGTTTCAATGTTGGATCAGCAGTCCTTCACACAAACCACTCTGTCAAGAGAACATATGGATATGAGATTTAGATGGGTTAATCCTTTTTTAAAAAAGTTAAAAACTATTGTGTGATGGGTTTGAGCAGTAGTTCTCCACCTTTTAAGATCCATAGCCCATCACAAAATGGCACTTCCTGTATGTGAAACACAGAAGTGTCACTTCCGCATTCCAGATACTAGAAGAGACACTCCCTGGCATCACTTCTGGCACGATTGCGTGGGTATAATGCCCCCCAGGCTTCCCTCCTCTTTTCCCTTGGGGGTCACTACCCACAGGTTAAGAAACGCTGGGTTAGAGGAAGGAAAAGTTTGTTAGTGAATGGCCTTTGATGGTTCTGTGACATACTGACACATATTAACAGAAGGTCTAACATATTGCTTTTGGATTGCGGGTGGACATCAATGAATATGACCATCTCGGTTAAAATACATAAGTTGTCAATTTATTTGTGCACATTTTTTTAGTTGTGAGGTGATAGAACATGACAAGGGGGCACTGTTGATGCCTGGAATAAAATAGGTTCAATCATCTTTCTTTTTTATTATATTTTAGTTAATAAGCCTATGCTGCTGCTATAGATTCCGAAGGAAGCAGAAGAAATACCAACACATAATCACGAGAGGTCCAGACATTCCCAAAATGCACTACATACATAATAGTGTTCAGTGAGAATATTCCAAATTCAAACATTTTGACAAATATCCCACATTCGATCATAATATTTCGCGAATCTGCGCTCGGATATTCACAATGGCGGATATTCGTCATATTATGCTTCAACATTGTTTACCGGCATACATTGCGCATATCTTTGCACATTGCGATTGGATACGCGCAATACGCACAGTGCTCGTACTGGCTAAGATCACAGAATGAAAAAGAGAAGCTGTAAAGCTGGTTCACGAATCTTCGCAAATAATTGTGAGCAGCCACGCACGATGGAAGGCAATAGAACACAGTCGAATTTAATTTTACGAATTTCGAATGTTCCTTAATATATCTGCAAATTACGCGAACTCGAATATACCATATGCCGCTCAATACTATTACATAAATGACACTTATGTTGAATCATATTGTCTAAATTGTTCCTGAGGTTATTAATGGGAAATCGGAATGTAATAATTTTTGTGATTAATTACTAAGATACAGATATATAATGAATGATTTTGCTTAGCAGAAGTCATGATTTAAATATTCATTTAGTGGACTGACATTTTACCCATGTTCCAATGTTCGTACTGTTTTCCAACCATCATACTGTTCAACATTAGTCTCCCACTACCAGCAATTCATTGTTAGCCATTTCTGATCAGCGATAGTGTTGATCGCGAATATTCTAATCGCAGTATTTTGGGGAGAATAGCAGCACTTTGAATTCACGAAGATCCCAAATATATCGCTATGTCTCTGCAATCACAAATAGTCAAGATTTTTTACATCAGTATCCGGAACTACCGTGCATTGCTTTTTGCAATATGAGCATGTACAAGTGCTGAATTGCGCAATGAAGGTAATAATGACTGGAGATAACAAATTTATTGCAAATATTAGGTGAAAGTTTTAGTGAATATGAATATTGCCTATTCTGCTCATCACTAATCAGCGATGGGGCTCCGAGCAACCCCCTAAAGCAGTGGTTTTCAACCTTTTTAGATCCGTGACCACAAAAGTGACATCACATAGTGATGAGCAGCATGGGCAATATATGTATTCGCAACATTCTTCAAATTATTTTCCAAATATTCAAAGTAAACTTGCAAATTCATGATCACCTGTCCATTATACCTGCATTTGTGTTGTCACTGTGACATCTAGTGGCAGAATGTGAAATTGCAGCTACAGTGTAATCTTATGAAACAACATGCATTCTTTGCAAAAATCTGCATTTTAACATGTGAAAATTGCATGCGCAATGCATGGTCCTTTCCCCAGAATATCCCCTTGGATATTTAAGATTAAGAAGAAGATATAGCCCTATATTTAAAAACGTCACAAATTCTAGAAGGGCCGATATTCACAATTAATTTGCGATTGAATATTTGTGCTCAACACTAGTGACAAAGTGTTAATTACTGTATTTGGAATGCAGAAATTGCGGTGTGGAGTGTCACTTCTGCGTTCCAGAATACTGGAAAACTCTGCAATGTCATTTTTGGCATGATCAAGTAAGTGTAACGTCCCCTCCCTTCTATTTTCCCAGCCTACTTGTGTGTGCATTACTCTCCTTCCTAACTTCTCACCACACTTGTGGGTATCAGATCCTTCATCCGCTCTATTGTTTGAGGCAAACCAAGCTTATCTGCTGTTTGGGTTTGTCCCAAACGCTAGAGGTGCGGGGATCGGATACACCTGATATACCCCTGGATAGCTGTGGCAATTTCGGAACTGCCCCTTTGGTGTCATCTTTGGGGGGGGGGGTGTAGGGCAGGGGGTGCGTTATAGACATCCATGTAAATGGAGGGGCGTCGATTTCCCAGATTTGGACAGGGGCGGGTGTAAAAAATGAGTACTCTGCTGTGATTGCTGAATGTAAGGGAGGTTAAGTGAACATGGCAACCCCCATAAAATTGTCCAGAGTTGCTAACCACTGCCCTAAAGACACATCATTCTACATTTTAATATGTCTGGCCATCATACAATAATCTTCAAATATTAATGGTGATTTAATGGGGACAATAAATGCCTAAAAGTGCTAAAGTTGTAACTCACTTTCAAATCTTTTTTTTTTTTTATAATTTTTCAATCCCTTAATGATTCCTTTGTCTGTGACTCTGTTCCACTAAATGTATTGTTATGCTGTAGAAATAATTTACTTCCAACACATGTTGATACTTATGACTTTGTTCTTCCTAGAACAACTATGAATGCTTAAAATAGTTAACTTGTCAGCTTTCAACTTGTTGGCCACATTGATGTGCTCCTCTCTTTTTTTCCCTCTCAAATCTTTGTTAATGATTTTCTATTCGAGCGACCTGAACATCAGATCTTCACAGTGTATGAGGAAGAAAAGCCAGCAGGAGAATGTGTTAGGAACTTCATTTTGAAGATGTTTCCATTTGCTTTCTGCACTCGATCATGTGTTTGTGCTGTTTGATGTAGCAATATCATTGAAGTGTCAAAGGAATTGATACGACACTTTTCAAATAGTTTGCATGAAAAAGATTTGCAAGAAGTCTCTTTGGAGGAAGGGTGGGGTTAAAGAACTCTCATTTTAAGGCAAGAAAGAGACGTTTTAACAATTAAATGAATAGTAATTAGTTCTATGTACTAATCTGTTTGACAGACAGCAGAGGAAACGCTAAAAGGAATCATTTTGTTCTGGGTCTAGTTAAGAAATGAGTTAGGCCCTTTGCTGTTAAGTTCTTGTTCTGTGTCTATCATCAAAGCTGCTTCCTCCATTTCTTGATTTTTATACAGTTTTGCCTGTTGTCTGTTGCGGAGCAAAATGTAATTTTCTGTCTGCATTCCACCTTCAATGTTTTTAGATTCTGGGCCACAATTAAAATTTCTGTAAGCACTGGGTCCTTCAAAAGAAATGCATTTTGCTCATGATAAGAAGCACCCCGGTATGCAGAATAAATGCACAGGTTCCTAATTTCTCCTGCATGCTCTGATCACTCCTTGCTCCTCCTATGTATCGATAGATGGCAGCTGGGAGAGTAGGGAGTGATCACAGTAGAGAGAAATAACACTTACACAGCCCCTTAATACATTACTGTATACAGGGGTGCATCTTTTCTCTCCTCTGCTTTGATCACTCCCTGCTCTCCCTCCTCCTATCTGTTGATAGACTGCAACTGGGAGGATGGAGAGTTGAGAGTGATCACAGCAGAGATTATTAACACTCATGCAGGCATGCTGTATAGAAGGGCATGTCTTTTCTCCTCTCTGCTCTGATCACTATCTGCTCTCCCTCCTCCTATCTGTTGATAGATGGCAACTGGAAGGAGGGGTTGAGATTGAGTGTTATCACAGCAGAGAGTACTAAAACACTTGCAGCCTCTGTATACATGCTGTATGGAGGGGCATGTCTTTTCTCCTCTCTGCTCTGATCACTCCCTGCTCTCCCTCCTCCTATATGTTGATAGATGGCACCTGGGAGGAGGCGAGGAGTTGAGAGTGATCACAGCAGAGAGTTCTAACACTCTGGGCATGTCTTTTCTCCTCTCTGCTCTGATCGCTTCCTGTTCTTCTCCTCCTATATGTCATTTATGGCAAGGAGGGATAGCAGGTAGTGATCTGTTTTCCCCCCTCACAGGAGGGAGGGGGAGAGTAGAGCAGGGTGTCAGAGCAAGACATTGCCGGCAGGTGTTAGTAGCCATAATTCTCTACGAGTGCTTGATACGTAGCACAGCTGT
>CM070035.1:28581836-28593071 GCA_036250615.1 Ptychadena robeensis
TCTCTCTCCTCTCCCGATGTTACTGATTCTGTGTCCGTGGGGCAGCAGAGTGATTGCAGTTCCCACGGACAGCAGAGCTATAGATGCAAGTTCATCTATACTTCTCTTTTCATTGCCTATGCCAGTTCAAGGCCGGCATAGGCAATTACACAGTTCAGATGGGAGAGCCGGCATTAGCCGCCATTTCACATCTGACAGCTCCTCCATCTCCCCCAGCTAATCTCTGTGCTGGGAGAGCTGGCGGGCAGCCAAGGTGCGTCCACGGGCGGCCGAGTGGCCACGGGGGTCGCGCATTCGGACCATAAGACGCAGGCACTTTTTGCCCCCAATTTTGGGGTGAAAAAGTGCGTCTTATGGTCTGAAAAATACGGTATGTGGCTGTAAACAACTTACTTTAGACAGTGCATCAAGTTGACCACAAAATAGCTAGAAACGATAGAAGGAAGAGAATCTAAAGAAAGCAATGGCTATTGAAAAGGAGATTGTAAGGAAATATGAGAGTGGTATCATGTGACTGATCTCACTTATATGTACAGCATGTCAAAAAGATTCTTATGGAAGGAGACTCTCATACCAATCAAAAACCACCTTCCAGGTGATTACAAATTTTTGTTAGAATTATTGGTATTTTGGTGAATTCTACATATTATACAAAAATTGCAAAGGTTAGGTAAAGAGTGCATTTGGAAATTCTTATTTTTTATTATGGTATAAAAAGATTTACAACCAACTTGAGTTACAACCAATTCTTGGGAACCATTTTGTAAGTTTGTAAGTCAATGGGTCCATTGTAATACTCACTAAGGTTAGTTTTGACTGTTCCTCCAGTCATGTCTCCATGTGTTTTTAATTCATGTTTTCAGCTGAGCCTTTTTGGGTGTACTTTCAGACACCCACGAATGCTGCATGCAGCTTTGTTTGGGCTTTTTCGGTAAGATGCCGCTTTAACTTCACTGGCTTTTTCCAGACATTTATACAGCCCAGGGTGTCAGGTCAGATGCCAAGAGAATCTGTCTTCCAAGAGAGGACAGAGCTCATGACATCTGTTTTACATGTTAAACCCATGTGCACATGCATATAAAGCTGCATGTTCACATAGATTGTTATTATATACATTTTTTTATTAAAATAAATGCTGTGGAGTACCCCCCACACCCTCAGAAAAATACTAACTGTCAGGGATCGGGGGAATGATGTAGGACCCAGCACTTCAACAGTTCAAGAAGTGAGTGGTTTTATTTAAACAACAGTCCAAATCAAACAAAAGAATGCAAAAATCAGGTAGCTTACTTCAGCCTTGGATCAGCCGGGGAAAAACCAACCACCCTTCCAGAAGTTCCAGTCTCTCTCTATCCCAGCATCCCCTTCTCTGGGAGCTCTCCTTTTGATGAGACCAGCTGAGCCTATATCACTCAGGCCTTAATCCCTAACTAGCCAGTGACAGGAGCTCACCCTGTCACACCCCTTTTGATATAGTATCTGGTTTGTCTGATAAGAGGGGGGCACAAACAGCCTTCCCCCTTCTCAGAGCATACCATATCCCCTGTCTGGCATAGCCTGGCAAGGCCTAGAAAGAGGGGCATGCCCATGCATATGAAGCTGCATATACACAAGGAGTTCTGCCTTAAGGATGGGTTTCCAGGCAAGGAATATACAGTATATATATTTTTAGACAAGCTTTGAATGCTTGTATTGGCATTTTAGTTCACATGCAAATGTGCAAAACACTACCAAAAAATTCTGGAAAATTCCAGGGGCTCCCAGGAGGCATTTAAATTCTGTATTTTAGAGATGGTCCAATTTTTCGACTAGTCGACTTTGTGAGATTATTGCAAAGCCTCTGAAAATGATATTATCATCAAAATTGCTGGAGATGTAGAGAAGGGTTGTGGAAACATTGGGGGAATTTGCTCTAGCACATGTAGTTTTTGCATGTATTAGGGTTAAAGTCAAAATTCTTTCACCGGCCAGATCAGCAGGGCAGGGCCGGCAGAAGAGTCAAGTAAATTTTTTAGCTCCCAGCATGCGCAGATATGGGTGTTCTTCCGCCAGACGGATCAGCCCTGCAGGGATCTAAACAACATTCGACCAGCAGAAGAAAATCCACATCACCGGCATCTGTCACGATCATTTTGTTGACATCAAGGGATACATGGTAAGTGAAAATGAGAAATGTTCCTGATCAGTAATTTAGAAAATATCAATCTGATTAGCTAACCAAACCGATCATATGCTTCTCCATGTGTTCTCCTGCAGGAGAATGTTTCCTAAAAGAAGTTATCATCCATTATTTCTATATTAACCTCCCTAGA
Organism: Ptychadena robeensis; assembly: GCA_036250615.1. Lineage (NCBI taxonomy): Eukaryota > Metazoa > Chordata > Amphibia > Anura > Ptychadenidae > Ptychadena > Ptychadena robeensis. The sequence continues at coordinate 28,584,149 of CM070035.1, forward strand.
GCACTGCCCGTGTCGCACTGTTTACAACGGGGTACAGACAATCGAGGCAGTGTACACAGTACACTGCCCGTCATTTCCTGCCTCCCGCCGCTGCTCTTCACACAGCTGGTGTCATTATTGACACCAGGTGCGTGAGAGGGAAAGCCGGCGCTCCTCCATTAACATGGAGGTCTATGACGCTGGCCCCCCCGCCCCTTCCGCGTCACTGTGACGCGATCGGGGCAGTGCCAAAACCCCGGAAATGCTGCAGCGATGAAGACAATCGTTGCAGCTTTCCAGGGAGGTAGACCCGATGCCGGCTTCCCCTGCGGTTGAGGCGAGCCTAAAGCCCCCCATACACCTTCAGATTCCTCCATACAACTTTCATGAGACCTACCAACAACTATGTAGTATAGTGACCTCCCTGATAGAATACATAGTGATTGGAAGGTGTAGAAAGGTCCTCCTATTACATGGTTTTGGTAGAAGAAAAGTTGGTTGTACAGAAGTTGCATGGTAATTGTATGTGGTGTATGGGGGGCTTAAACAGCGGACGAGCTGAGCTCGTCTCAACTGCTAGGGAGGTTAAATCAAATATTGAAAACTTGGAAATATAACCCCCCACATAAAAAAATAACCCCCCCCCCACATAATTGTTTAATTCCATATTTTTTAAGAATAAGCCTTCAAACAACCTTTAAAAGCTATAAAGGTTTGAAGTCACCTCCTTGCTTGACAATAGGAGAATAGGAATGAAATAGGCTGTCACTTAAATTGACCCGGTTGAACCCTCAAAAGGGTAGACCATGGCCAGCAGCTTGTATGTTGCTGGTGTGATGACAACGTCCATGAAGGGGGTTTCCTTGACCATGCCTGCAAAGAAGAAGCTTTGTTGATGGTCCATGACCATAGACTGAACAGCAACATTCACACACACGGTGATAATGACAACTGAGTACACGTTTGTGCTGCACATCATCAAACTGCATTAGGAAAATGTAAGATAATTTCACTTTCACGCCATTTACAGGTTATCAAGGAATGTAAAGCGCACCAAGGAAGGATGAATTTACTTACGGAGTTCATAGAACATTGTTAAGACGACCTGTGTTTAAGTGGAATTCTTGCTCTTCTCTTACAATACGCGTTCACCTTGAAGAGTGTTCTTTGTGAGAAATAAAAAAGAAGACTAGCACCGTCTTCCCATCACGTGGCAATTCTTTGGACTGAGATGTCCTTCTTCTGCTTTTATTCTTTGTGATCATTCAAAACTGTATTTCATGATCATGTAAGGTTGTACATTTGTGATTACTGCCATTGTGTCTTTATTCATTTGTATCATCCCGTCTAAAGAACAGCTCATATTATAAGAGTCAAATGGAAGACAAAAAGGTAACATATATAGATATATATATATATATTGTATAAAGCATCAGTACTTTTGACACCATGTCTACAATTATCTATTCCTTACAACGCTTACAATGTATATTCCTTCCTCAGGCATTATATACATAACTATTACACAAACAGTAAAGTACATTGAGATGGAAGCTACTAATTAAATGACAGATAAGTTAGTGTAGTGGCCAGGGGTTGTGTAGTCAGGGTGAGGTCCCCTTTAAGCCCCTGGACCAGCATGCCCTGGGGCATAAGAGAAGTCCCCACCCCGTGGGCTGGGCCTTTTGTGGAAAGCAAGAAAAAGCTAGCAGCATGTCTGCTCTTGCTTTGACTGGCGTGCGTGCAGCCGGTAGGCACAATAGTTACCTGGGACCCGTGCTGTCGTTCCGGTGGGGTGGAGGCCCTGATCCCCGTGGGTCACATCTGAGTTGTTGTATCCAGTCTACTGGCGTGCCTGCTGTCTCAGCCTGCCTAACCTGTATCCGGTGCCTCATCTAAGTGTGAGCCTGCGCTGCCCGTGTCCCAGACCCATCCTGGGGTAAGAGCTGCCGGCCTGCTTCGAGTTTATTAAGGGAACCTTTATCTGGACTTACTAAAGACTGGTTATTGTGGACTTGCCGTAACTTCAGTTGCTTGTTGCACCGTTGTGTCAATGAAGTTCCAGGTTGAGCATTATAGCCGCCTCTGTCGCCTGAATGATTCCTGTGTTCACTACACTTGCATATGGTAAGAACATTTTAGAGAACTTACAAGGTCTACAAATGTATCCCCCTGGAGAAAGAATAGAGAGCTTCTTCTCACGGGCGAACAGGGCGGGTCGAACACCCGCTCTGTTGAAATGTTTTTCCCCTGTAGAATGGCAATAGATTTGGAACCAGATGGGCTAGAGACCCAAAATTTTGCATGATTCTAAACCATACCTACAATCCTACCAAATTGGGGATCTCTAGCCCTCTTGGTTCCAGAAAACCACGAGTCCAAAGTGGATCACTTTGTTTCACATTTTGGGCCCCTATAACTCCTGGTACAGGGGGGCTAAGTTCACCAAACTTGGTGGGTATCTAAAAGGGTCCAGATTGATGCCCGGTACTGCTCACCGGCTAGAAGGAGGGCGAAACATGCCCGAACTGTCTGCCTTGCGGGCAGTTCAGCCATCACTAGTCACAACAATAGGGCAGAACAGACATTTAAATAAAAATGTACCTAAAAGTTAAAAAATTTAAATCTGGGGATGCTGCACTCCTCTAGTGATGTTGCACCACTTTGACTCTAGACTCTAGTCTACCATCCTGAATTTCCTTTCAGCCAGCAACCCGCCGAGGTGAAGCTGGAGGGCCAGGGTGTCGTTGGTAGAGATGGTTGAATATTTTTTTAAAAATTCGACCATTTCGACAACTTTGAGTTAATTGCAAAGCCCCTGAGCATGGTATCGTCACCAAACTTGCTGGAGATGTAGAGAAGAGTTGGAGGTATACTACAAAAAAAGTATAGGTCTAACACAAATAGTTTTTGCATAAATTAAGTTCAAAGTCAAGTAAAAATTTCTTAATTTTCGACTTTGAGTTTGAACTTAATTTATGCAAAAACGACATGTGCTAGAGCAAAAAGAAATTTCCCAATAGTCCCACAATCCTTCTCTACATCTCCAGCAATTTTGGTGATGAAACCATCTTCAGAGGCTTTGCAATCAGCTCACAAAGTCAGCGAGTCCAAAAATTTGAATCTCTAATTGTTGGCTGTAGTTCTGGATTGTTGAAGGAGGCGAGACCACAAAAGTATATTTTTTTTACCGTTTACACTCTTGAAGAGGGGATCTGAGCCATCCAGAGAGCTGGCTTCTTTAATGACTTCACTCAGTCAATAAAGGGTATAACATGGACTCCAAACTTTTTGAATTACATAAATGACAGCATGGTAAAATGTCATATCTTCTTCATATGTGGTTCTATTGTTATCATTTTAAAAAGTAGATTAAAAAGCAAAAAGTCCTGATATATGACACCTACACCTTTTTTCTCCACTCTGTAAATGTAAATGTTGAATTTACTGCTGACATTGAAATAATAGAAACAAAATTCAATTCTCAGAACAGTTTTGGCCACAAAAAAATGGCCAGTGATACAGGACCAGGAATCCTGCTCTGTGCCAACAGACGGGAGAGGAGCCAGTTTATACACAAAGAAGAAAGGTGTCTTCCGTCTTCTGTGATCTTCAAAGGTTGTTGAATCATTAAAATGTTTTTGTTTAAAACAAAACTGCTCGGGGGAATAAAGAAAGAGGAACTTGGAGGAGCGCACAGAGAATTGACAATTTAGTCTTCTTCTGTTTTGTTTTTATGTCAACCCTTTGTCTGTGACTTACTCTATGTGCCAGCTTCAAAAAAACAAAACACTTATACAAAGTAACATATATGCATGGAGGAAGGATGAGTGCAGTAATAGGTATCCATATGGTATGTTTAAAAGGATCAAGTATAAGCGTCTTTCTAAAGTCTTTTACCAAGTTTGCAAAATCTTCAAAGTACATGTACTATATAAGCTATATATTGGGTATAAGCCAATCTAAGGCGCCTCATTTTACCAAAAACCCTGGAAAAATTTAAAGACTCAAGTATAAGCCTAGGGTGGGAAATGCAGTGCTTTTGTTTTAGCATGTTATTATATAATGTGAAATTTCAAGTAGTTAATTTGTGAGTTAATTGCAAAGGTCCTGAAAATTTCTGTTGTAGAAGAGATGGGTTGTGGTAAAAAATTTTTTTAAAAAGGCATTGGGGACCCTTGCCACATGCAGCCCTTTCTTCGGCAGCCCATAGGCTTTGATGATGTATATGACTATTTATATCTTTTAGCTATGCTTGCTGTCATTCTTTCCTTAGATAATGCTTATACAAGGCTGTATAGGTTGAACATGTTATGTGCAGCCCTTTAGTGGTTATTCTGGGTATGCCAGAAATGTTGTTAGCTGCTTACCTCCTGTGCCTTCTGGAGATAGTCAAATTTTTTTTAAAAATTCAACCATTTCGACTATTTCAAGTTTATTGCAAAGCCCCTGAACATGAATGAACAAATCGGAATTTCGACTTTAATTTTAAATGTGCTAGAGCAAAATCTTTTTTGTTTCAAATGCTCCCACAATCCTTCCCTACATCTTTAGCAATTTTGGCGATGACACCATTTTCAGAGGCTTTGCAATCAACTCACAGAGTCAGCTAGTCGAAAAATTTTACCATCTCTAGTGCCTTGTACCTTTGATCCAATCTTACAAGTTAGTGGTATTCCCAGCTATCTCTTTGCACCACAAAACTGCTAGCCTATATGTTCCTCAAGTCAATTCAATACTTGGCAGCATAATTCATGGCCAGTATCTTAAAACATTATTTAATGAACCAATGCTGCTGTGCATTTCTATGACTTCTTTTGAATGGGTCAAGAACCTATAATGTGCATAAGGTGCATTACTTGCTCCAGCAGCATTGTCTTTGGTTTTGGATCTCTTCTATATGTTATGGATAAGAGAGGAAACCCTCTAATTCTAAAAACCTTTCATAGTGAGGACTGCTTCTTCAAATATACAATGAGAAGTCTTACATCTGAGTCACCACCAAGCACTCTCCCTTTTTTTCTAATATAGTCTAATAACAGCTCCTCTAACGGTTCTTTTCCCATGCTAATTTTCTTTTTTATCCTTGCTTCTCCTCATTTTATTTTTTGATTTTTTTTTACTTTGGACCCTCACATCGGGGGAACACTTACAACGAAGCCATCTCAAATCAAATTAGTATGCAACCTACTTTGAGATCTAAATGCAAAAACAAACTACAACTAATCAGTGATCTATTTCATTGAATAAACTAACACATAAAGCTTGCTAAAGTCAAAGCAACAGTTGGCTACAGCTTTGTATTATACCGCATACTGCATCACTCATTGGAGAAGTCCTAACAATAGCATGACCATGACATATAAAACAATGATAACAACACAGTGATGTGTGTGCGCTGTTGTTCCAGTGTATGAACAAACTGCATGAAAATCATAAAGAAATGTTAATGTCTAGTGTATGCCTTTTTACATAATATGAAATAAGGTATTTACATTTATGATATGTGCATTACATAAAAAACAGCTTGAACAATACCTGGCATTGTGTACGCTTAGAAAGAGGACATGCTTTCCAATGGATACCAATATTAGCTTATCTCTGAGCAAGCCACCCTGAAATCTAGATTCTTATGAGAAACAATGTTATCTACACTTAGTGTTGATTGCAAATATTATAATAGGGAATTTTAATTGCGAATATTGGCACATTGAGGATTTATGAAGATCTGAAATATAGTGCTATATCTTCGTAATTTTTTACATCAGTTCCCAGATATACTGTGCATTGCGTTCACAATATGCGCATGTACAAGTGCTGATTTAAGCAATAAGGGTAATCTGTGGAAAGTACCATGCATTGCTTTTGCAATATGTGCATCTATAAGTTTCAATTTGGGAAATGAAGTTAATAATGACTGGAGATCACCAATTCTCCAATTACTGTGAATATTAGGCCAAAATGTTGCAATATTTTGCGAACACGAATATTACTTAGGCTGTCCATCACTATTTCCATCATAATCTTCATCAGTTCAGCCTCCTTATCTGTTAAAGATATCCAAAGAGTTCTCTGCATTTCGGTCATCTAACTGCAGATACTTTCTGGAGCCCAAATATGGTTTATAGAACTATTCTGAGTTTAAATGACTGTGTATGGATATAAAATAAATGTTGGACTTTGCAAAGCTGTACAAAGAATTTTGCAGATTAGTTCAGTAAAGTCTAATTTTTTTCTGGTCCCTGGTAGGATTCAAGGGGTCCATAAAGCAAAGAAATATTCCTTAAGTGGATCAATGCTAACATAGATGACCAGGTTTTGCTCATTTCCTCTCACATGTGTAGATTTACCGCACCCCATAGGGTTTAAGCTTCCTAAGCAAACAGTGATGAAAACAACCATGTTCCTTGGCTGTTTGTAACCCTTATAAAGTTTTGAAATGTATATTTATATAAATCAATTTTGTCAGGCATGGTTATTTCTGCTTTGGTGGACATCAATCACTTTAAACAGTTAAGGGGTTCTTACCTGACTGTTCTTATTTTTATGGATCCTATATTGTAAACATGATAAAGTAATTAGAAAGATATGAAAAGAGAGGGCAGAATAAGACCAAGTGGTCCATTCTATGGGAGGAATTAGAACCATTTTACTTGGAACAACCTATTTATCCATGGTCAAAGCCTATACCAAGCATGTTGACCATGTAAGAATACTTTATGTATAGTGATGGCCGAACTGTCCACAAGGCGGAACATTTCTTCTCCCGGCGAACAGTATGGGTGTTCGACCCGCCACGTTCGTGGGCGAGAAGAAGATTATTATTCTTCCGCCAGCCGGATCAGAATAATATTTTCACTAGAGGCCGGGTAGTGAACTCGTTCTTCTAATGAAAAAAGTCGGCAATAATACCAGAAGTGGTGCCAGTGACGTCACCTCCGGTAATCGAAATAAGGAACTGTGCTTTTCCGATTCAAAATTCCACGTGAACAGGGGGGGAATTTCAATCTCCTTGCGAACAGGCGGACATCGGGCTTTTCTAAAAGTCCGATCCACCTGTTGGCTAATGGGCGTGGCCAATGTTCAGCCATCACTATTTATTTTGCGTTTTATCATTAGATATTTCCATTGACCCAAAAATCGTTCTTTTCACGTCGATCAAATGGTAATCATTCCTGTGAAGGAATGGATTGCTTTCAAATCAATCACACTATGTGGTGGTTAGTGATGGCCGAACAAGTGCCGTGTCCGTCCGCGAACGGGCGGAGCGGACTTTTAAAAAAGTCCGCCGTCCGCCCGTTCGCGGACATATTCAAATTCCCCAAATTCCCCAGTGAAAATCCGGCTCGTACACCCGGATGCACCTGGAACGCATAGTTTCTGGTTGTGCTACCCGGATGTGACGTCACTGACGTCACATCTGGGTTTACGAGCCGGATTTTCACTGATAGACCGGGTTCTCTACCCGGTCTTCAGTGAAAGATTCTTCCTGCGGCGGGATCTCGCTGCTAATGGTCCCACCGCAGGAAGAATAGAGGGCTCCTTCTCGTCGGCAGACACGGTGGGTCGAACACCCGTACTGTCCGCCGGCGAGAAGGAGGGCGAACTGTCCGCCTTGCGGGCAGTTCGGCCATCACTAGTGGTGGTACAATCAATTGATGCTCGACTGGCGATTGATCTTAAATTGCACAAGATGATAGAATCCCAAAATATTTGACCTGTGTATGGCTACCTATAGTTCTTCATGTTTGTTTAGGCTCCGTGTTTTTCTCAGGCCTTCCAAGAATTGGAATCTTTACATAGAGCCCCGTGCTTGGAGAAGAGACAGCTGAGCCACAGAACTCTTTCTGCTTGATTACATAGAAAGAACTACACGGAGCTCCTGTCCTTTTAGGCGCATTAGTCTATGCCAGCTTCAAGGTCCTTCAGAGTAAACAGTTGTACAGCACATTGATAGTGTTTAAATATGAAAGTAAAAACTAAATTTTTATTCACAGTGGAACAGTCAAAGGTAATCAGGTCTGTTGTTGTCAACATCAGGAAGCCAACCTTGAGCAATGACATACAGCAGCTTCTGGAGTGAATTCAAGTGGGCAGGAAGTGGCTGGGGTAGTTCAGTACCCCTGAGATAGGACAAATTATGAATAGAATTCTGAAAAAACTATATTCTATAAAAGAAAAAAAAAACATGGCAATTGATTATGATACACACTTGGTCAGCAAAACAAACGCTGTGCAGTGAGAGGTATCTTCTACTTTAAAGGAAGTGCCAGAAATGGCCATGACCTTAGTATTATAAACACCTCATCCTATACTGTAGAACAAATATATATAAAGACCATTGTACATGGATCTTGAGCATTTATATAAATTATTCATTTATATTACAACATGTCCATATATGTGTAAACAAACACTTCTAATGGTATGGCTTTAGATACAGTAGGCTTATGCCTATTGGGGGTCAAGGCAAATACAAGGCCTTTTCCTCTATGTTTTTTTGTTACATATATTTCTCTATTATTTATAGGAATAATAACCTGGTTTTAACTTATTTACACATTATACATATATTCTTAGTCAAGCTTGGGCCATAGTCGTTGTGTCTACAGGCTCAAGTGATGAAATTATATCCTAAAGATTTAACTCTGCATGCACATTTCCTGGGCCATCATCAGACGGGGACAGGGGGCACTTCTGTCCTGGGCCTAATAATCTAGGGGGCCGAGCGGTCTGCAGCCCGGTCCTATTTTCCCGATCCTGAGTGCTGGCTTCTGGAGCAGAGTCTACCATGCAGGAATCCTTAGACTGTGGGGGGCGGTTAGTGGTAAATTACCTAGTATGGGGCCCTGTAATTTATGATGGCAGCCCTGCAAGTGGACAACACTCCCAACTATCTGAAACCCACAACATGTCCCACCTTATCTGCAGTAGTGATGGCCCG
>CM070035.1:28600956-28624189 GCA_036250615.1 Ptychadena robeensis
CGGAGGTTCGCGTTCGCCGTTCGCGAACATCAAATTCCGGGTTCGCGCCATCACTAATCTGCAGCTGCTTGGTACCAACCCAAAGGGCACCTGGAGGTGCATATGTGAACATAACCATGGATCTATATAATCATTTACTATTGTACTGAGACTTTACTAGTACTGAGAACTGAAAAGAACTGAAAAAAAGTTATCAAAACATTTGCAGAATATCTTCCATAGCAAAAAAGAAAAGTTATATTAACAACACAGTAACTTATACTTTTACTCAGCAAGGCATTTTGGTATTTATGTCTTGCTTGTCTGAAAAACCTATTAAATGATATATTCTTTTTTGCCAGTCTATGCAAAAAAATTTGTTTGCAGAAATATATATTTTTCTCCAAGTACATTAGGAATAAAAGTTTATTGCGAGTGCAATTTACAACCAAATGCATATTCTAAAGTTCGAGTTTTTATGGTGATGAATGGATCTGAGCAGTATATTCACTAACTAAAAATCCAACAGCAAAACCTCAAATTGCAATAGGGCTAGACTTTCTAAGTGGGGCTCAAGGCAACTTATGGTCCATTCAAACCTCCACTAGTCGCATTTATTCATTCTGAGCTTTTACTGCCATGTATATCAAGATGACAGTGGTTGGTATGAAAATCTGCTTTACAACACATTTGCATCGCAGTTAAATGAATGCTGCCTGCATTTCCCCTCTACAGAACTGTATATGATGCTGGGGCTAGAAAAATTAGCCAATGGCAAGTTAATACTGCAATTAAAATGATATAATTTAGCCTTATCTACAATTAAATCAAAACAATAAGAATAAGAAAAAAATGTTGACTGAGCAATATTGAGTATTGTAGGGCTGTATATGTGTGTACAAAATAACACAATAACACACTTGCAACTGTATCTATTTGCATCCTATGTAACAGGAAATACATTAGGATAAAATTGTAACCTAGATGGCATGGTAAATGTGTTGGTCATGGTAACTTCACAGATAGCATGGTACTTTAGTGGTTAGTATGGTATTATAATAGTAAGCACGCCTCCCTCCAGACCTCCAAAGTCTCAGAATCAAGATATCCAGTAAAGTTGGCAAATGATCATTTTGATCAGCTGACCAACTTGTGCTTCTCTGATTGGCTGGTTAAAATTAGTCATTCTTCTTTTTGCAAGCTAAAAGCTATTCAGAGAAGTTAAAATTTATCATATTGACTCTATGCTTCTCCATAAATTCTTCTGAAGTAGGACTTTTCCTGGGACAATGAGCAGAGAGGGGTGTGATACTAGACCCCCAGAAAGATCCAATAATCTATAATTGAGATTGTCAAGACTTGAAATTCAGGCGTATTGATAAACAAGCTCCAGGAAGTCCATGTGTCGACAAACTGGGCACTGCAATAATATAAAGTAGAATGTTGCATATGTTTAAGGTGGTTACCTCTTGGTGTGTTTAATGTGGGGTTACCTCTGACTTCCAATATCCTCAGATGGCCGCTCTAGTCACCATTGAAAATAATCTAATAAGACCATTCTTTGCTGAAACAATAGACCCAGGGCAATGGACATATTTTTAATGTACCACAACTGACAGATGTGAATCATCTGTGCAATATGTGCAATAACACATGTTATTAAACAAATCTGTGCAGGCAGTAACACAATAAGTGTCTAAATCTATACTTCATGTTCTTGGTAAAGGAATATATTTATGTTAATAAGATAAAAGGAGTACAGGGATGGAAAACAAATGGTGATAGGTCTGATAGATAAAACATAAGTGATGACATGACTGAAACCTTTAAATCTATAAAGTATGAATAATTTTGAGGAGGGCAATACATTTATTTAACATTTAGAAGATCACTTCTTAACCAATCCTCATTGATTGCATCCAGAACTTCCAAATGTATAAAGAAACAGTTTGAATAATGAACACATTTACTGTAAGTAACAAATTTTAAATTAACTGAGAAGTCCTTGGAGATTTTTTCACCACAAGTGCTGGCGGTCTTGGGTTGAGGTTAGGAAGTGGGTTCATAGGCCTGTTAGATCATGTCATAATTGAAAAAACATGGATTTTTTTACAAAGTAGTTTAGGTTTTAACAGGGGTGTTTCTCCCTCTATGTGAAGTAAGCGGATGCACGGGTGCATGGTGGCCCCGGGGTTGGATCAGATATGGGTGGAGTGGTGTTTAATTAGTGGTTGGTGTTGGTGTTGGAGATGAAGGAGCACCACTAGCTTACACCCCCCCCCCCCCCGGTCAGGTCATCAACTTTTCTACTAGCACATGCCACCCCTCAATCTTGCATATGGCCTCCCAGATGCCAGCAGAAGCCAGGAGATGGTCCAGTTAGCTTGCATTCACATGGGGCAGTTTAGGGCAGTAAGTAGCTGTCCTGGAACTCTGTTGCTGGGAGCAGAACAAATTTTGTGGACATTTGGATGGCAGCCCCATGTTATCCCTATTGGTAAACGCACAATAACCACCCACCAAACATGAAATTTCATCGCAAATTTTTATTGTGACTGCACATGCCCATTTATGCACTGAAGATAATAATGACTGGAGATCACAAATTCTTGAATGTACTAATTTATTGCCAATACAAGGCGAAACATTTCGCTATTTTGCAAATATGAATATTGACCATGCTGCTCATCACTAGCAGACACAGGTGGATGTCCATTTGCCTGAATGAGCCCTTACACTGTCACTTTAAGCTTTCATTTATAATCTTTAACGTTCACTTGATGTTAAAGATTGATGTATTCAGGATTATGTGGGGTCTCCTATTAACAATGATATCAGGTTTTTTAGGCATGGAGGCTCACTAGTATCTCTTATTGTTATTTTTTTATTCATCATTGATCAACAGAAAGCACTGGCTTTCAAAATCGAACATATATCACCAGGTCGTATCCATATTAAAGAAGACTCAATATTCCATATAACTTCCCCACTGTTGAGGTAAGGCATTTAAACTGGTATGGAAAGTGGTCATACAAACTTGCTGCAACAATAAAATTTTCAAGGGCTTTGAGACTAACAAAAGTCAGTGGATGTCTGTAACAATTCCTTTTCCTGACTCCAACTTATGTTTGATTTAGGGAAAAACTACACGATTTATTGAATTGTTTTTGTTTGTTACATGTGTATGCTTACTCTCAACGGTCAATGCTAAGTATGTTCGGGGCCCTTCACACTGAATGGTCAATGCTAAGTATGTTCAGGGCTACCATATCAGCAACTGTCAGCTAATATCTATGGATACCGCTCTAGAGAAGCACTAATGCCCTTTTCTGTATATTCTTCTAAATATATTTCAACAATGTTTCATATTGCATGTTTCGTGGACAGGTAATATGAAATAAGACATTTTTCTCAAATTTACATTTCAAAACAACATTGAATCATAAAGTACAGAAAGGTGTTATTGTATTGTCATTATTTTACAGTTTATTGCCTGTACATTTTATGACACTGCATCTTGTTCTATGGAAATGTGAAATGTATAGGCTTTTGTGTACAAAGAACAATTGTCGTTTGTTAAAATACAGACACAGTTCCATGCAACAGGGTTTAAGCTGTTTGTATAGCTTTGTTATTTAAAGCGGAACTACCAACTCCGATTCTGCCTTAAATTTTTGGCACTTGAGGTACACGGTAAGTCTTTAAAAGTTCCGGCCCCATGGGAACATGGGAAATTAGACGTCACTTCTGACATCTACATTGCCATGTCCCCATGCGCCCGCAGCCAACTGAATTAGGTGATGTAGAGGGACAAAGCGTTACCCAATTCAGATCCAGATTGGTGGATGGAGCGAAACTGGAACTGGATGGTTATAGGAAATGACTGATTTCAGTTATTTTTTCCAAAGGGTGTGCCACCAAATATTAGGTTCTGGGTGCTAATAATTTTGTTTGGAGTTTTTGTGACATTACAGGGAGTGCAGAATTATTAGGCAAGTGGTATTTTTGAGGAATAATTTTATTATTGAACAACAACAGTTCTCAATGAACCCAAAAAACTCTAATACAAGTGAATATTTTGAAAAAGTTTTAGTGTTTTAGTTTTGCTATTTTAGGGGATATTGGGTGTGTGCGGTGACTATACTGTGCCATAACTATAGGCAACGTAACAAAAACTATTATACCATTTAATTATTTATTTACAGTTGAAACCAAATAACATCTCAACATTCACAAATAACATTTTCTGACTTCAAAACAAAACAAAAACAAATCGTGACCAATATAGCCACCTTTCTTTGCAAGGACACTCAAAGCCTGCCTCATGATCTGTCGTGTTTGATCTGTTCACATCAACATTGCGTGAGCAGCACGACAGCTCCCAGACATGTTCAGAGAGGTGTACTTTTCCCCCTTGAAATCACCATTGATGATGGACCAAAGGTTCTCATGGGGTTTCAGATAGGTGACAAGGAGGCTGTCTTAGTTTTCTTTTTATACCCTTTCTTGCAGCCAGCGTGGAGTACTTGGATGCGTGTTAGGAGCATTGTCTGCATGAAATATGTTTTTCGTGAAGGATGCAGACTTCTCCTGTACCACTGCTTGAAGAAGGTGTCTTCCAAAAACGGAGTGGCTGGGAGTTGGCTTGACTCCATCCCAACCAAAAAGGCCACAAGTCATCTCTGATGATACCAGCCCAAACAGTAGTCCACCCCCTTTGGCGTCGGAGTCGGCTGGAGTCTCTGCCTTACAATCAGCCACGTGCCCATCAAGACTCATCTCATTTATCAGCATAAAACTAGAAAAATCAGTATGAGATATTTCTGGCCCAGTCTTGAAGTTAGCTTGGTCTTGTTCAGTGGTGGTGTCTTTAGCCTTCGGCTGAGTATTCACACTTTGATTTTGGGCACCCGATGTTGCAGCTCTGAAAATGGCCAAAATGGTGGCAGTGGCATCTGGCAGCTGCGCGCGACTTTCTCAGTTCATGGGCAGTTATTGCGCCTTTGTTGTTCCCCCGTCTTGCGACCCGGTTGATATTTTGAAGAAACGCTTGATTGTCGATGTCACGCTTCAGAGCTTGAATTTTAAGAGTGCTGCATCCCTCTGCAGATCTCTCACTATTTGACTTTTTAAGCCGTCAATCCTTTTGACCATTGCAAAGAAAGAAGTTGCCAATAATTATGCAACCTAATATGGGTTTTGATGTCATTGACCACACCCTTCTCATACGGAGAGCACATCCTAATAGTTAATTGGTAGTAGTTTCGAGCATACAGCTTGGGTAAAAAACATGCATTAAGAGGATGATGTGGTCAAAATACTCATTTGCCTAATAATCTGCACTCCTGTATGGTTAATTAGCTTTTTTACTCCTTTTGGTTTGTTATACACACAAAGGGAATAAACTGTTACAGCAAAACAGTGTTATGCAGTACATTCTGTGAGAAATACTATTTCTGGAAAATAACATGTGTACAGCAAAAACATTGTTACTGCAGACATTCTGTGAGAATACTTGATTTTATGGAAAAAAAGGTCTGGTGATACGTATATGTCCTATATGTATTATTTTTTTTTTTTCGCCATCTCTGAAAAACAAAAAAACAAAAAATAAATAGGTATAGTATATATTAAAAAAAATAGAATAAAACATGTATTCCTGATTGAAAATTCTATGATAGTTTTCGCCTATTTATTTTAACCTTTTACACAGAGTTGCATAGAGAAAAAACAAAAAGGCCCAGCAGAGGGAATCAGTGTGTGCTGCACTGGTCAGTAGGGCGGTTCATTCTGTCAGGATCAGGTACACACTGAGATTCAGACAGAGGTGGTGGTGACAAAAACGGATTTAATGCAGACTTACAGGCAGGAACAAACACAGTGCAAAAGTCCAGGGTACAGGGGTGTCCAGGGTTCAGGTTTAGGGACAAGAAGCATGAAGCCAGGGAAAGCATGAAATCCAGCAACAATGGTTTTGTTTCAATACACACAAAGGGAATAAACATGTGTACAGCAAAACATGTGTTACTGCAATATGTTTCTGTGAGAAATACTTGATTTTCTGGAAAAATGTCTGGGGTGCCAACAGTGACTGTATATGTCCTATATGTATTATGTTTTTTTTTTTTCGCCATCTCTGAAAATAAAAAAAACAAAAAATAAATAGGTATAGTATATATTAAAATAAATAGAATAAAACATGCATTCCTGATTGAAAATTCTATGACAGTTTTCGCCTATTTATTGCAACCTTTTACAGGAGCTGAAGATCTATAGTAGGCCTCCTAAGGAAATGGAATGCCCCCGAGTTTGGATATACATAAAAAGATATGCATTTACTTTTCAGTCTTTAGATGTAAACACCTGTGTTTGCCCTTCCTCCATCCAAACAAACAACTTGTGAAAATAAATTAAACTGCCGATAAAGAATAGAAAAAATATTTCTATTTATGAGAGAAAGAAAGAGATATCAAATAATAAATCAATATTAATGGAAAATCAAAACGTCTGAAAAGAAATTGTTCGAGTGTGAAAAGCCCAATTTCTGACCTATGGAGAAGAGAAATGCGGAATATTCATATGGATGTGACCTCGTGAACTTTCAGAGTGGAATCTGCAACTCTTTATGAATAATTGAAAGTATTTAAAGCTTTGATGTTTCAGGGATCAGCAAGCTTGCCTGTTTACCCGAATTACAGCCTACAATTAAATTAACCCTGGGTTACCTCTAAAATTCTTTATGTCCAAATAGGATGAACTTGCCCACAATGTACAGGAAAAATGCTTCATGAATACTTTCCTATTGCTGAGGTATTTGAGGTAGTTGCTTTGCTTTTAAAAGGTTATGGAGACTGAGCTGAGAAGAGTCATTTTCTGCAGCTTTCCTCTTAATGCTTTATTTATAACAGATTTTTGGTATAACAGTAATACCCTCATATTACCCTCTTATTATTCACTATAGTACAAAAAACAAATTCCTTTCAAATAAAGTTGTGGTCATGTGATGCTGCAGCCCGTGTTCTTCTCTCTTCTTCCATTTACTTGCTGGCCACTGTCTATTGCAGTGGTGGCCAACTAAGTTTATAAGGAGGGCCACAAGTGCTGCCCTAAGCATCACTAAAGGGCCGAACATAACCTTTTCAACCTATACTGCTTATAAAGGTTGTATGCCCCTATTCTCAGGTTGTGGAATAATATATTATACAAACACCCCCATTCATTTTTGAAATAGAGGGAGCATAGGCACTCATCAGTCTGCTGATGCCCAACCAACACTACAGGAGAAGAGAAGAGGCGAGGGACTTGCTCAGGCACCATCTGGTCTCTGATTGGCTCCTCTTCCCACTCTAAAAGGGCGAGGACCTGTAATTGGGGGATCGGTGGACAGGTGAGTTCCTATGGCACATGCAACAACAGTAACACCCAAAGGGCCGCAGGTTGGGCACCTGAGGTCTATTGTCTAGCAGCATGTGAAAATTAAGAAGGGTGCAAGACCAGTGAGAAAATAAAAAAATTGGGTTGGGGTGGTGGTGGGTGGGAAAGAGTCTGGGTGATGTTTTACCATACATGGCCATTGAAATCTCACAATGTATCTATGTTTAATGTTAGTTAAAAAAATCAGGGATGTCAAACTCTAGCCCTCAATTAAGTTTATTCAAGAAAGGAATGCCTCATTTGTGTATTTTATTTGACATCTGATGTCACATTTGTGGGCCCCCATACACCTTTAGATGTCTCTAATCTCCGTCAGATTTCCTTGAAGCTAGCCATACACGTGTTGGATTCCATGGCCGATTGATCACTTATCCGATCGATTCCGGCGATCTCAGCGGGAATCGGAGCTCCGATCAATCGGCCAATTAAGAGTATCCGATCGCTGCACCTTGTCCCACGGATTCCTGTACGATTCCGTGTCCGGTCGCTTACTTCCCAAATGGCAACTCCCCCTGATGTGTGCACAGTACTTGAGTTTGACACCCCTAGGTTAGATGGTTAGAGGTCAATGTATACCCTGACCCTATAACAATGTGCTGTAGTTTAATCTTGTACTTGCTACACATGTCTGGAAAGTCAAACAGAGGGGGGCAGTGAAAGATGAACACGAAGGAAGATTCAACAGATCATGGAAGAAACTGAATCACTCAAAGCAAAGTTGTTTAACTCCTCTGTTGACTTTATCACTCAAAATGGTCACTAGAATTGTCCCATAGACATTCAATTGTTGTATAAATACAGATGTTCTCAAAAGTAATGTAGGCCATTGTTTATAAAATATGACTGATCAGGAAAAAAAGTCTATAATTGTCTGTAAAATTTCTGTATCAAAAGCGTACCATAGACTTGAATTTTTTTAAGTTGTAGACCAAAATATGACCATACAAGGGTCTAGTAGACATCCTGAATATAATAATGTTTGAAACACACAATTATGTAAAAAAAAATGAAATACAAAAAAAAATAATACATTTAATGAAAGGTGATAAAATTAAATTAGAAATGTGTTTTGTGTTTTTTTTATCCAGTACAATTCCTATTTGGTACTTCCACCCTAGTGTAATGTCACTACATCCATCACACCAGGAGAAAGAGAGTTAAATGCAAAAGGGAACATCGGTGGCACCGGAGCCTTTTAATTTTGAATCGAACTGAATACAGCTTCCTTAGCAGAAAGTAGTGATGGCCAAACATCGGCCTTGTCTGTTCGTGAACAGGCGGATCAGACATTTAGAAAAGTTTGCGGGGAACTTCAAATTCCCCATCTGTTTGCAGGGAATTTGAATCAGGTAAAAGCAGAAGTGATATCCGTTTTATTACCCGATTTTTCATTAGGGGTCTCTACCTGGTCTCTAGTGAAAAAATTCTTCCTCCTTCACTCCTGATATGGCGGGCGGAAGAACAATGTTCACCCTTAACAATTCAGCCATCGCTAGCAGAAAGCTGTATTCAGTGCGATTTGAAAATCGTGTCGCCTGTGGTGTTGTCTCATGAAAATATATAATATGCTATTTACTACAATGTGAGGGGTTGACTCACTTTTGTGAGATACTGTATATGGCTTAGACCCCTTATGGTGTTACGGCCATGTAAGCCCTATGCATCCATCGCACCCTATGGAGTGCTCAGACAATGTTAAGGGAACGGTATTGCATGGCAATAACACACCCATTCAAAAACAATGGGTGAGTTGCGTACAAAACAACAACAAGCGTGTCTTGTACAGGTAATTTTCAAAGGACACGTCCCATGTAATACATATAATGAGGTAAACCTATTTTTTCTGCTTAACTGTCTTTTTTTTTGCTACATGCACCGGCACGTCCAAGGTTTACATATTAGCAGTGTCTTTCAAATGCTTTTTTTCCCTGAGTTTGGTGAAGTTTAAGCTTTAGACCACATAACTATCTATAATTCTTTTCTCCTGTCTGTTGCCTTGAGGGCACATGGTTGTCCTGAGGAATCACAACTTCTATTCAAAGGCTAGTAAACCAACAAACATTTGGCCTTATAAGCAGTACATCAGAAATACTACAATACAATTTCCATTTTCATCAAGAGTTCAGTGTCCTTTTAAGCTACCGTAACCCTTGTGACCCCAGAGCTGCTCCATGACTGATTTCAAAAAATTTCTGTCATTTCTTCTTGTTATGATATTCATAAAAAAATGATGGTCTGCAAAAGTTTAGACCTATGACACTTAACATTTAAGGAGCTCTAAAGATATTTAGTGAAGACAGGTTGTCTTAGAACTATTTACAGGTTCCCTAGAAACTTCTTCTTTTAACCTCCCTAGCACTCTGCTGAGGTCCAGATTTCTGTACCAAAAGCACACCATAGACTTAAATGGAATTTTATTTTTTTTACTTTGTAGGCCTGTAACTTTCTAAAATCTGTCCGTACAAGGGTCTAATCGACATCCTGAATATAATAATGTTTGAAACAAACAATTATGTTAAAAAATTACATTTAAAATATATATCATTAAAGGTATCATCTAAATGATAACATTTATAAAATACTTATTTTGTATGATAGATTTCAAAACAGTATTCATAATACAATTTTTATTCAATTGGAAATGTGTTAAGCGTTTTTGTTTCTACTTTGAATTATATTGGATACAGTTATCTCTTTATCCAATACAATGCCCTTTGGCACCCTCTGAAAGGGTTAACTTCAAAGAGCACATCTAGAAATTACACTGGGGGTGATTTTGCAGATGTGTTCTTTGAAGTTAGCCCAATTTACATTTGAATGTCCGGCGCCACCCACCCCCGATGTCATCACGTCACAGGGGGGGGGGGGGGGAGTATGAGCCGATCTCGACTCTCCACTCTGCTTGTCACATTGGGGACACCAGGACAGCGCAAAACAGTAAGTATGTGCTGCCGGTGCCCCAATCTGCATTGGACGGCACCATCTCGTTCAGTGCAATAGTGACTGTGCAGCGCTGGACGAGATGGTGCCGTCGCTAACGCTAGGGGGGTTAAAGCATTGGGATGTACATGTAACTCAACAAGTCATATCAAATCATTTGAACAATTATTCTAATAACTAAAGCCGGTCATAGACAGTGCGGTCGATTGACCTCGCGTGATGACGTCACCATGCACGCCGGTCATTCCGAGAATCGGCGCACATCCTTTGTGTGCTGGCATATGTTTTGTAATGCGAACAACCAATAAAAAACGGACATGTCAGGATTGGTCACTCCAGGTGGGTGGCTTTGATCCGTGGCCGAATATTACCCGATCAAATGCAGAGAGTGTGCAACATCTATGACAAGCTAAATATATACAAATAGATATTTCAATTTACCAGTCTTATGCTATGGTTTATGCATCTGTTTCTTCTCTGTAGGCTATGAATATTCTTATATTTACCACAACATGTCCTTGTATAGATAAGAGGGTACGCTCCCCCAATATGAGTATCAATGGCACAGGTAGACAGCATAAGCAACATAGAATAAAACTAATCCACGATGGATTGCTTGTAGAATTAATTTATTTTCACATAATGCTTAAATAATCCTTTAGAGTAAAGGTAGGAATACACGGGTCGATTTATATATAGAGCCGTGTATCCCAGCCTTAAGACTCTACACTTGACATAAAATATACATGTTATAAATACAATTGCATGCAATGTAACATATATCAATTGTATTTTTTGCACAATGTTTTTCAAAAGATGACACTATTAAGAAGATTTATAGATTTACTATCTATAGAGTCAAGTCAAGTGAAGCATCATTTTCTTTTTTTTTTTTTATTCTTTCACAACTTTTCTGTACATCTCCAGCAATGTTGGTGATGACACCATGTTCATAGGCTTTGCGCCCAAATTAACTAGTCAAACTTTCGCCACCATCTTTAATAGATGTCTCCTGGGTCCCCTGTTCCTCCCCAGTAATTATTTGTTAGACAAAGGTAATATGGGACAATTCTCTGGTCTTAACTTAATTCGGAAAAATAGCACAAGTGTTCCGTCAACCTAATTGAACCAATTCTGATGTTTTGGCTGAAATAATGTATGGTCTTAGTTCAACAAGCACAAGCAAACATTACACATTATATACTTTTTTTTTAAATATAAAGAATAACAGAGATAACCTAATAACATAAATGCTTAGCATAGTAAAACATTGCTGGTAGTTTTTGCTCAGATTGTATTCCTTGTCTCCTGATACAGCTGATATAATGTTATATCCCTTTGTTCTCTCAATAAGCTTGAATAAAGAGCAAGTAAATACTAAAGAGAGGTTAAGCTAATGAAAGGGTTTAAATCCGCACATAAAGCCTAGAGTCTTGTTTGTAGAGTTTTCCAAAGTAATGTGGTTAAAGGGTAAACATATTGTTGCAGAGCTCAAACACTTTCTGTAGGCTTCCTCCTGGCCAACACGGCTGTTTCCTTGAACTGTTTGCTCTCCCTGAGGCAGAGCAAACAGCACTGAAATCTTCTGGGATCGGTGTCAATGGTGGTGACTACTGTAGAAGCAAAGCGGCATGATTGCTTCATGACTGCCTGAATGAGAATGCAACCAGATAATAACTCATGGAAGATGTTGGTTTAACTCTTCATTCTGAGCTTTAACCTCCTACCATTGTAAAGAACTAATGAAATGAACTGGTTGACAACTCTTGTTTTCTAACACAAGCTGAAAGAAAGAGTCACTCATTAGCTACCAGAGCACATGGTCATTAAGGGTATACTTCAATTGTGTGTTTCCAGAGTTGTTTTATCCAGGGCAATGTCAGGCTCCTTCTGTCAGTCTTTTTCATCAGTAGAGCGATACTACAGAGTACTGCAAGTGATTATATTTTCAACATTTCAGGACTTTCTTCCAGAAGACCTTCTCTAATCTTCCAGTCCAAATGTAAAAATGGCTTTCCAGGCCTAACCCAGATTTGCAGCTTTGTTCAAAATAGGCATACTATATATCCAAAGAGCAGTTTCCCAACACATGACATGTAGATAGGGGAGTCAAGCAAAGCATTGGCATTTTCTTGTTTAACACTAATAATTTTCCAACAAATGTGTTCAAAAGAAAAAAACAATTATTATTTTTATTATTATTATTAATTTTTATTTATATAGTAGAGTTGAGATACAAAACAAGATATTGTACAGGTTATGACACAGGAGGAGTAGAGGCCTGATCGCGCTTACAATCTAATAGGTTAGGGAACAATAGGTGTGGGGTAGGCAACAACAACATTAATCCTCTTTTCATTGTGTTTTCAACACAGAAACTAAGGAGCAGTTTTAAGCTCGAATATTTGAATTGCAAATATATTCGGCAAATATCAGCTATTTAAGAATTAGCAAATTTCGTGAATATGGTGGCGGATATTCGCAATTTCAAATGTTCGCGATTTTTGCAACTGGGATGCTTATGGGCATAGATTGTGAATATATATTTGCAATGCGAAAATAAATAGCATTTTGAAGGTAATCCCAAGGCGATTATAATGGTGCATACATTTTTCGCAATGCGCTCGCAATTGCGAATATCAAATCGAATATTAATAGAATTATTCACGCAATATCGCAAATTCGAATATTGCCTATGCCGCTCATCACCACGAAGGAGATCACTGGATTTCTGTAGACCTTTTTTAAGTCTTTGGGATATTTAATATTACAACAGTGCTATACTACAACAATGCCATTACTGTACAATTATAATTCACAGTTAGCATTTGCTAAAAAAAATTTTGTTACTTAAAATTATGTGAGAATACTCCGTAAATACCCTAAAGATATATTCTGATATAATATGTACAGATGTGCATTTCGTAGAGCCATGTTTCTATGTAGCACATGGCTGAACAGTTTCTTCTGAACTAAGACAATTTCTCTGTGCTTGCACCAGATGTGTTGTAATATGTTAAATATTTTTGTCTTTACCTACTTTGTTTTTTGTTTAAAGCATTCAATTAAAATCAATCTCAACCTCCTCTTTTTCAACCATAAGGCCCTTGAATTCTTTAAATATGCTTGCCTATTCCAGGTGCAGGGTCATGTCCTCCCCAGATTTTCCACCTTAAGTTGGTGTCACTCAGTCATGTGTAATAATCAATAATTTTATGTTGGGATTTCTGCATCTTTACACTGTGTTTGCATGGTACAATAGGGTACAGTCCAACTGATTACACAGTGCATAGGAAATATTCGCTTGTAGGAGGATCTTTCTACGTCTCTGTGCCTTCTGTCTGTGACCTGGCAGCTTGAGCCCAAATCACACACAGTGGCAGATACAGATAGGAGAGTGCCTGCTGTCTTCCATCTGTACTGTTTGTGAGTTAGGCTCAAGCCGCCAAGCTCATATTCAACTCTGCCTTTGATTCCCTGCCTCCTTAACTCACACTCTGCCAGTCGGAGCATGGAGCCCGGCCAGCAGAGTGGGAAAAAGCTGATTTTTCGGCCATCAGATGCTCCGCTGTATAGCTTGTGTCCTATACAACAAAACATCTTATGTTATTTCCAAAAAATATGGTATGACAATTTGCAACAGGAGTGTCTACATTTTTGATGGAACAAATTTAGCGGAAACTTGACCACCTCTATTCACAAATACACTCTACATAGCCAGCACTTTTGGTGATTATAACATGTTCTAGAGCTTTTGCGAATTTCCGTAACTAGTCAGAATTTCATGATCATCTCTATTCACAAGAGGCACAATCTGCCTCTGTTATCAGTCTAGTAATAGGAAGAACTAAAGTCTACAGGAAGCAACTGGTCACTCACTAGCCATATGCAAACTGGATTTAAACATCTTGTTTATGAAACAGCTCTTGTCATCCAGTAAACTGATCTCTGTGTTATAAAATAAAATTTTATGGACAAAACAGACAACCCAACACACTACCTGGTATGCAAAATGACAATTTGTCAAACTGTGATGTATTACAGTATGTAAAAGCATTCCTCCAAGCAAAACCGCTCCTTAAAAAATATATAGATTCCTTTCCTTGTGAGATGCTTTTCTATTTTGAAAGCAGTGACGGGTGCTATTTCCAGTGTCACAAGCAAATGATACATATCACAATTTGGCTAAAGATATTCCATCAGACACATCTAATATGGACCCCAATAATGACAAACAAACCCGATCGCCCCATTAAACTGTAATTGTGTCTTCTCTACAGAAAGTGAAGAAAATTCAATAATCCTGGAGTCGTGTCTTCCAATGAGGCAATAGTCTAAGATTAGACACAAATCTAAGTAGAGTTTGGCCTTAAAATACACTAAAATAATTTATTCGCTAACTAGATGTTTGATATTTTTTTTCCAAAGTGCTGAACAATCTTTCATAAGGGGTTTTGAGAAGCTGGCATCACTGCTTTGTGCAATCTATCCTACCTGCAAAGAGAAATAATTAAGATATAGATAGATATAAAGATAGATATAGATACATCCATTAGAAAACATACATGCAGATATATGAGATGCCTCCAGGAACACATATGTTCACATGGGTATTATGGACAGATGAAAAATCTTCATCTCTCAAAAAAACAATTCCAGCTGTAGATGTAGAAATATTCGACTGTAAATCACTTGAACCTTCACCTATCCATATAATGTCTCTGGGTAGCTGGAGGCTAAAGCATCAAGATCGCGTCACTGATGTACTATTTCTCCAATGACAACGATGCTTCCATTTTGTCTTCTAGCAACTCAAACTGATTTGTTTCTCTTTTTCTTTTTTTACATTTCCACATTCCTTCCTTTGAGTTTTACCTTCCCTGGAGCAATTTTCAACTAGGTGTATACATACAGCCGACAAGAAATCACTGATCACTAGATATTACTCAAGCATACAGTTTAACCTCCATCGAAATGTTTTTAACACTTAAAGCCAATTGGTGGGACTTAAATTATATAATAATGAATTCACAACTACAAAGTACAGTAAGAAAAAGGAAATTTCCTGTTTTCTGTCATCAGTACTGGAGGATGATTATATACTAATCAGAATATAAGCAGAAAACATTTTTTTATCTGTGTTTTAGAATTTCATCAATAGCTGACTTTGTTAATTTAATGCCAAATTAAACATGATATCATTACCAAAATTGCTGGAGATGTAGACAATGTTTTTATATAAATATTTTGATCTAGCTCCTGTAGTTTCTTCATCAATTAGGTTCAAAGTTAAGGCATAATTTTTTACCTAATTATGTAAAAACTACGTGCTACAGTAATACTTTTTCTTAAAATGTTCCCACAACCCTTCTGTACATCTCAAGCAATTTGATGATACCATATTTAGGGGCTTTGCAATTAACTCACATGCGAAATGTCACACTTTTTATCTCTTCACTCGAATATAAGCTGAATTTAATTGTTTTTCAGCATGTTTTGCATACCAGTTTTTCCAGCCTTATTCAATTCATCCCAATCCTCATGGAATGTTTGTCAAGTGTCCATGTGCTAATCACGATTTTTTGATTTCTAGATATTGAAGAACATAAGGGACTTTCCTGTTCATCATTCTTTTGTATTGTTTACTTGTCTACCTTTTAATTTTCTCTCCTTGGATTTTTTGATTGTATAGAAGCTACAAAGCAGGAGGAGTAACTGGTTAATATGCCCTTGATCCTCAGATGAAGCCACATTGAACAGACAAGGGAAACAGCGAAGAAATAAAAAATGATTGAAAAGAGTGACATCATTTAATGATTCTTCGTTGGGTTTTGTCTTTGGATTTTCAAGGTAAAGTGAGGTTAAGGTTGTCTCTTGTTTTATTCTTAAGTAAGCATAAGTAAAATAAAATAAAACCTTTTAAAAAAATTTAAATTGTTTTCATTTTGTCATTCAGGATACTTTATATATTGAAATAAAATGTTAACAACTTAAATTTAAATGAATCTTTTTAACGTGATATCATCCCTGCAGTGTTCAACATACTAAATAACAATACACATAATACTATAATACTGATAATAATGATGGTATATTTGGCCATACAATCTTGCTTGACAAAGTGGGTTATGCTTTCTTTTTCCCTAAGCTCCCTCAAGACAAAAATGTTAGTTTAACCTTGCTGTGCAATTCCAGGGTATGAAATCAGCAGGCAAGAACAAGGACACAAGGTGCACAACCCAGTGTAAAGTACTGTAAATGGTAAAATAAAAGATCAAATACACACAACAAGGAGTGAACTTGTAACACATGGTTAACAGGATGATGGCTTTTCCTGTTTACTGATGAGATCACTTCCTGGTTCTGTTTTCTGAGGAGCACCCACATAAAAAGAGGCTCAGGTAGATGCTTCCCGTATTTGAAGAATTGCGTGCTTTAGTACAGTAAAGGAAAAACAGGGGGCACCCTCAATGGGGACTTTAGATGGCAGACCTACCTAAATAGAATTATTTGTATATTTCATAATGTGCGTAATTCATAGATATTTATTCACACAACACAGGGAATTACCAAACATGTACAAAATTATCAGATTTTTACAATTTATTCGTGGTTAATGTTGTCTACATGTTTCGCCCATACATAACTGGGCTTCCTTTGTTCCCTATTAGACACTGGCTTATTAATTGATACATTTATTTTAGGTCTGAACATCCCATACCTGGCTGAGCCGAGTCCAGCTGGGATCACCTCAGGGTTTTCTCCTTCCCTCCTCCTGCCACCTGGCAGTCATTTTGGAGCCGTCCTGTTGGGCTGGATGGATGCCCCCCCCCCCCCCACAATTGGTGGGGACACGGCTGCGTTTGTGGGGTGATCTGCGGGCCCCCGTGGCCCCTTTCCTCTCCCGGTCTCTCTTTCCTGTCACGTCAGCTCTAATTGAATCATCTCACTGCTTGTGACTGTGTGTATTCCGATATTCAGGTGGGCTTACCATACTACGCAATTTCCCACTTTTTAACAGATCAGTTGTATACATATAGATACACATATAGATACTCTATGAGCTACATGCATCATCACCATCACTGTTATATTGCTACTTTAATGGTTACACATACCATTACCACTGTTACACTGCAATTTTAACAATTACATGTACCACTACCACCACTGCAATATTGGGTCATGTGATAGGATTAAATTAATTCACATTGTAACTGTATTTTTTATCATGATTGTATCCATTCAATGTACTTATCTTCTCTCTTTAGGATTTCCCAAACAGATGGTTATGTGTCCTGAGGAAGCCCAGTTATGTACGGGCGAAACATGTAGACAACATTAACCATGATTAAATTGTAAAAATCAGATAAGTTTGTACATGTTTGGTAATTCCCTGTGTTGTGTGAATAAATATCTATGAATTACGCACATTATGAAATATACAAATAATTCTATTTAGGTAGGTCTGCCATCTAAAGTTCCCATTGAGGGTGCCCCCTGTTTTTCCAGTTATCACTAAAGGGGATGGGCGACCTTATCGCTAGGAGCATGTAGTTAACCTCGGCCTCCCCTCTCTTACGGTACGGTAAAGGTAAAGTTTATCGAGGCTAATTGTACAAGGCATTTCGTGACACCACGTCACTTCGTCAGGATAATAACAGTGTGAAAGGTTTTTTAGTCTTGGTGAGCAGGAAATTCTGGCATGACCAAAAAAAGGCAGAGAAGAACAGTCTTCTGAAAATGGCCAGAGAAATTAGTTGGTACATAAGCTTCTTCTCTTACACACTTCAATCACAGGCTGGGGGTGAGGCAAAGACATGTAAGTGAGCTTGGAACTTCAGAAAAAAACCTGCATGGTCATGCCTTACCTCAGAGATGAGAGTAATGGTCATTTGTAGATGTAGGATGTTGTTTTTAAATAGACTATGATTCTACAGAGTGGGTGGTAGTCATTTTAAATATATACCCAACCTTGCATAAAAGAGAACAACTGAAACACTTTATGGACAAAGGTTGGTGGACCCGGCTAATAAAGCGGATGTACATTTCACTTATCACTAGAACTATGGTGTAGAAGTGCTACACCATATTTAACTACAGTATAGGTAATTAACTACAGTATAGCAAATTGCCACTGGTGGACTCCAGATAATGGTTTGCCACTGGGAAACCTAATCCTTGTATTTTTGTATACATTCTTTTTTTAATAATTTTTTTTACAATTCTTCTGGATGGTTTGCCTGTGAGTTCAGGTACATTACCAACACATCAGGGGCAATTGTGTCCCATTCATTTGAAAATTGCAAAAAACAAAAATGCACCAAATGCTTTTCAGGCATAACTTTTCTTTGTCCATTGATATTATATTTCCACTCTATTAACTGACTAACTTCAAATGTGGTATCCTATGTGGTATCCTATGTGGTATCCTATGTGGTATCCTATGGGGTATACTATGTGGTATCCTATGTGGTATGACACCCATGCTCCGAGAAATGTTTATAAATGGCGACTGCATGGCTTGGTGCTTAATTTAATCCACCTATGGCAATAGCTACAAACATAACACGTAATTGTGGAATAAATGATTAACATGTTTGTATCAGTCTTGTCCCTATAGTGCATGTTTTACCCCATACATTGTCCTGCTTATAGTGTCTATGTATGTATATTACATACTTAACTCACAATTTAAAAAAGAACTAAGAAATGTTTCTATTTTATGACCATTGCGATAAAAGAGCTTAGAAACATGTAATTAATATTCTTATACCACCTTTTAATACAAACCAAGATTTTTCTTTTAATTATTCCTCCTCAGCATAGTCAAAGGAATTAGGCAATGAAATCTCCCCTTTAGATCTTCAAAAAGTATTTTGAACCATTTAAAGCTAATAATTAATTAATATTGTGGAGAACATATTTTCTGATTGAGTCATTATGCTCTTTCAGGATTGAACATCGCAATACAAAAGAAAATGTTCTACATGTGAAATCTCTTTACCTCGGTCTGTTGACTTGAAATGTTTATATTTTGGAACAATACCATGAATATTATTACTCATGCTCTCAAACTCTTTTTTAGAGAAAACCTCTTTAGTACAGCAGCACATGTTTATCACTTTAATAGTGTAGTCTTTCCATCTATTATGCTTTTGCTCCCTTATCTCTGGGTCCCTCACCGCCGTCCACTTAGCCAGTGCTGTGGGCTGATCCACTATCTATGGTGAATGACAGTGATCCCCTTTGGACCAGAGCAGTCTCTCCCTCACCTTTCCCAAGTGGGTGAAGCAGGTTTCAACGCAGGTGCCATACCAGACCAAGGCAAGAAGAAACCGATCGAAGCTAGGTCCTCCTTCAACTGATCGGCGAGCTTTACTTTATCCTGGTTAAGAGCCATCAGCCCACATCTCTCAGCAGTTGGTTAGATTGTTTGGAGCTTAGCTCCTATGCTTGAACCATCCCTACCTTTTGGCTGATGGTGAATGTGACTGTGTATATTCCCTGCAGAAAAAGTTATCCCCTAACCAGCTGAGTGGACATTTAATGTGTGAAATTGCATGAATGACAGTAATCTGAGCATAGGCATCCTGAAAATCTGAAAAGGACCTGATTGCTGCAACAGTTAGCCCGGGCAACGCTACAATAGTAATATACTATACACATGCAATAGTCCTTATGCTGGGCTGTGGTGTCATTAATCTTCCCTGTAACCCAAAATACACTAAGACAACTGACCTTTGTTGCTGCATACTACAAGGAATGGTAACCGACTACGAAAGCATAATGTGTTGCCACAAATTCTATGACGAGGCATATTTTTAAAATTATTTTATTGAATATTGTCATAATAAATAAAAACAATACATCGAAAATGAAATCATGAAAATATATAACCACAACGGATTCATCAATATAACACAAAAAACTAAAATCCAACAAGAAATCAAAACATTTTTCTTTAAAAAGGAATCAGTTTAATTGTGAGTCCAGAAATATACAGGCACTCTGGGCGCGCCCCTATCCCAAACCCAACACATCTACAATAAAACAAGTTTTTACTACACATAAAGAGACACAAAACCCAATCCAACCCACCTACATCTACATTATTGTTAGAATAATGCTAGGGCTCTACTATGATTTACCAAAGGCATAGTGACTGCATCTTCTGTATGTGCCCCATTCAATTTAAATTTACATTTTTAATGGGAATACCCCATAGTGGTTACATGCCCATTTAAAACTAATACAATATGTACAAGAGAGATGCACCACTACAACCTTCTCTACACATCTATACATTTTGCTATTGATGCCCCCAATATACTAGTCGAAATATCATGATCCTCTCTACAGAAGACTGGAAGCTGTTGGCTTTCAGTCTGGGGGAGCAATTTCATATTGCTGCCCAAAGATTTAGAAAGGTATATACCCTTTTCCCCCCAAAATAAGGCATCCCCTAAAAATAAGGCACCCTTAAATTTTTGGCTCATGCTAAAATATCAGGAACCCCCCAGAAAACAAGGCACCCCCAAACATACGGTACTGTAACTCTGGACAGGGGGGATAAGAGGGGGCAATCAAAATCACACAGTAGCATAAGAAGGGGTTATTAAAATGGTCATCCCCCCTCTGAGTCTCCTGTGCCATTTTGAATCCCCCCTCTGATCCCCCCTGTGTCATTTTAAGTGATTCCCCCACCCTGATACCCCAGTGCCGCATTCTTCTTAAATAAAACAAGACATTCCCCGAAACTAAGACGTAGGGCATTAAGACATAGGGCACTGCCATTTTTTCAGGGAAACAGGGTATTAAAATGTTTTAACATAAGGTAACAATATTTCATTTTCATATTAAATACATTAATGCATTATCCATAGCAACATGTTATCAGGTAGCTTAGCTTAGCTTGCTATCTTATAAATAATACAGTAATATCCTAAATCTAACCTAAAAAAAACCCACCAAAACAACAGTAAACAGCATAAGTAGTAGCATAAAAAAAAACATTTCCTGCTGCAGTCACCAGCATCCTTGACGGAGTCGCCGTGGCTGGTACCGGCAGATTAAAGATGATATTAAATAGCAGAGGCATTATGCAGTCTAAAGGGCCTAGAAGATAGGACATGATAATTTACACTTATTAGCAGGAGAATGGGCTAGATTAAAGGTAGCATGCTAAAATGGTTTGTCATTTTCCTTTTTGTGTGTTCATGGAAAACTTGCCGAACCTTTTATTCACCTATTAAATTCATTATTCTGTTCTCAAACTTAGATACCCACAACAGACAGAAAGCCATCTAGGTGACGTCTTTATAGCGAAAAGGGCATATCACAGATTAAAGGTGCGAGCAGCAGCTGAAAAGGGAACCTCATTTATGTCAATTCATCTCACTCCAAAGAGGGGTCTAGAAATTAATTAGGCAGCAAATTAAAATGATGGGACCAGTGGCAGAATTCAAAAAAAGACCCTTTTGAAAGAGCGCCGCGGATACATTGAAAAGATGAGTGTTAAACACTTTAACCGTACTTTTCTAGGAGATCAAAAGCTTTAGTGCAGCACCGGAAAGATGCACAATCATATATGAATATATCTATACCCCTCCTACTCATTATCCTCTACTTACAGGGATGGTGACTGTAATGGCACAGACACATAATGTATTAGCCCAGGCAGACACCATTTAATCATTCATTTTAAGGCTTTTCTGAAGATAAACAAGCCACCGTATTGTCATTTTCTGTTTGGTTATATTACATTATAATGCTTCATTGCTAATTCTGCTAATGATGTGTTTTATTAAAAAATATAATGCAAAAAAAACAAACAACTCCTACAGTGAAAGGTTTAAAATGAAACATTGTTGCCTCAGTAGTTAGTAAAAGATAACTTCACTCTTTTCAGTGAAATACTGGGAATGCCAGGGATTCTGAATTTATGGGACTGTGATTTTCCGGGATGTTCTGGGAATCCTCTTTTATCCCCGTAGAGTTTACTGTATATACTCAAGTATAAGCCGATCTGAACCCATACCTAATTTTATCTTCAAAAACTGAGAAAACGTATTGACTCAAGTATAAGCCAATGCAAAGTGAGATAGTGTAGATTTCTAATTGAGAAAAATATAGAGAAAGCACCATTGTCCCTAGGAATAAAGCAAACAGTTAAATCTTAGCCAAAACCTCAATAAAGTTAGGAAAACTCTATCTAGTAAATGTAAAATGTACAAGGATTTAAACCCAAGGATTAAAATCTGTTATAAATAAATACTTTGGTATAAGATATAACACCTTAATGTCATTTTAATAGCTGCTTCTACCTTTTTTTAACATGTAGCATTTTCTGGGCCGATTAAAGGTGAGCACGTTCAAATCGAACACTGCCAGTGCACAGGGCAGTCAATCTGTGGCAAAAATCGCCTGCAAATTGGACTGTCTTTGGCCACCTTTCCAAATTTGCTGAAAGAAGATGGATTTTTAACCAACTACTTCTGTGAGTATTGGTGAAAATGTAGACAAACCATGGTAAGACATCCAGACATGCCTTTGTGTTGGGATAAATTAAAGTAGACCTATATTGTCATGCATGTGCCTCACTGTCAAAACACATTAAGCTTAAATGGCCTTGAATTGTCAGATGTTATAGTACAGGGGTTCCAGGTTTGATATTCCAGGTTCCACGTTACCTGTAATCATTTATTTCATGGTTACAGATAACATTATTTTACTGTGTTTTACAAGCGCTTATTACCGCACTGGGGTTAATGGTTTGGGAATGAGTAAGGGGGTAATATGACCCAATACTTGTTCTATGTTATTATCTGTTATAATTTTTTTACGATTACAGATAACATTTTGGGGGGGGGGGGGGGGG
>CM070035.1:28671619-28682935 GCA_036250615.1 Ptychadena robeensis
AAAAGGCATGCAAGAAATCAAGATCGTTATACTAAGAAGACTTAAAATTAAGTAAAAGCTACTATGACATTATCTCACTCAATGTCTTTCATTTCTTTTGTGAAGGTCTCTGTTCAATAATTGGTGTGTCCGTATTTGCAAACATGTTGGTGACTAACTTCTGGATGACCACATCTAGCATGTACACAGGTGGAGCCATCAGTGGTATGGGAGGAATGGGAGGTCTACAGACTCTTCAGACAAGGTATGCCAGTGAAAGAATGGATTGCCTCCTGTAATAATAGCCATCAATGCTACTTGAAATTACATTTATTTATTTGAACTTTTTTCAGATATACCTTTGGCGCTGCTTTATTTGTTGGATGGGTAGCTGGTGGTGTTTCACTGATTGGTGGTGTCATGATGTGCATTGCATGCAGAGGTCTTATGCCCGAACAGACTACGTAAGTCATTTTTAACATTATAAAAAATAAATACTATACAGGAAACTCTAAAAAGATATACTAATTAAAATGTAAAATAAATTAATAAAAATAAATTAATAAATAAATGCATGCTGAAGATTCTTATAAGATAGCTAAAGGTGGGAATACACGGGTAAATTTTTTCATTCGATAGATTTAAAAAGATAGATTTTTAATCGTTGGAACAAAAATTGAAAAACGAACAAAGGTTTCATTCAACCAACATTGAACAAAAGTGAACGATATTGAAAAAAAAAATCTATCGAAAGCTGATCGGACACGTTGGTAAATTTGAATCTATCTTGTAAAAAACCAATGGAAATCAAACATACCATCGTTTCATTCGATAATTTTTGTTCGATCTAATAAATTTGAATGAAGATATTTCTTGTTCAAAAATCGAACTTAATTTAATTCCAGTACAGTCGAACGAAATTTCATTGGATCGAATGAAAATACAGTGTATACATTCCATATAGTTACAATCAATATTTAATAAAAATATCAAACATCTTGATTGAATCTATCGTCGATTGTGCAAAAATCTATACATGTATTCCTACCTTTAGTGGCACATTTAAAGTGCAGTAGGGACTATGGTATGACTATGTCTAATCAAGACCAAGTAACTATGTGATGTACAATACAAAATAGATGTAAAATACAAAAAGTAAACTAAAAACATGATTAAGGGGCAGTCTTGGGTTCAAGTTTGTATGGCCTGCATACAGAAAGAAAACTCAAGGTACTCCAGATAGCATAGAGAAGGCATAGACCTAACCGAACCCATGTTTGAAACAGACTCGACTCTGTTGACAATATAAGTTTGTAAATGATTTAAAGTTGTTACTGAGTTAGAAAGAGAGGATCAATCTTTCAACCCCTCCCAAGCACAACTATCTAGGAAATAATTTTCCATATCTTGATTGATATTCTCTCACAGGAAATATATTAAATCTCCCCAAAGGGGCAAAGTATGATTTTATTTAATAACACATAATCAATCACAAATATTTTATTTTTTCTTATCTATGGACAGAAATAACAACATTTTACCCATCTCATTTGAAGATGGGTAAAAGATATAAAAGATGAAAGTTTAGCTCTTTCTCTTTGTGGATATATATCGTTAACTTACTAAAATGCTAATGAATGAGTTAAAAATAAAGATATGGACAGTCTAACACCCAGGTGCCCAACCTGCGGCCCGGGCGCCACATGCGGCCCTTTGGGTGTTGTTTGGCAGCCCCCCTGGGTCCTCCACTTGCGGCCCCCAAAACCTGTTATGGCATAGGAACTCATGTATTCCCTGATCCTCCACCGACATGTCCTCGTCTGGGAACTTCTTAGCGCTGTAAGAGGAGGAGAGGGACTCACTGAGCCTCCCGCTGAGCACGCTAATTGGCATACGTGAAAGCGAATGAGTGACCCAGACAGAGCATGAGAGCCTATGCTTCCACTAGACTACTTTGATACTATATATGAGGCACATAACCTTTGTTGATGTATATGGGGTATTCCATATATCACCATGTGCAGTGGTCACACACTGACCCGGCTTCCCTAATCAACTTTGGTGGTCCTACATGTTATGTGGGGCCCTTTAGTGATGCTGAGGGCCGCACTTGTGGCACTTCATATCACCTCAGTTGCCCACCACTGGTCTAACATTATGATCCGTCATTTACTCCATACAATTCGAAAGTAAAATATTATTTATAATTTATTTCTGTCTTTATATGGATAATATTGATAATGGCTTGTTGCATCAATGTATTTATTGACTTTACTATTTTATTCGCATCTATAATAACATCTTTTTAATGTAGTTACAAAGCAGTTTCCTACCACGTGTCTGCCAAAAGCCCTGGATACAAGACATCAGCATATGAGGACAAGAGCAAGAAGTCTATATACAATGAGTCCCGACGCAGTGAAGATGGCAAAAGCTATCCTTCAAAATATGACTATGTGTAATGTTTTGTTTTTTTTGCTTTCGTTATACTACTAAGACTTTAATGTTTTGTATGTTTGTTAAGTGCCCATTAAAGAGTCTCCCTATTCCGTTCTGTGCTCCAAAATAGCACAAAACAATTGCCATCCTATAGGTTGGGAGCCCTAATCTGCACTATTGATATTTCATTATATTTCATTGTGATAAATGTTAGCTGTTTTTACTACATAGCTGTTATTCCATTCTAGAACATTCTAACAAATTAATACTTAATGTATAATATACTAGAGATGGTCGAACTTTTCGACTTGCTGACTTTGTGAGCTGATTGCAAAGCCTCTGAACATGGTATCACCACCAAAATTGCTGGAGATGTAGAAAAGGGTTGTGGGGACATTTGAAAAAAAAGTATGGCTCTAGCATATATCATTTTTGCATAAATTAAGTTCAAAATGAAAGTCGAAATTCCGATTTTCTAATTTTTGACTTGATTTGAACTTAATTTGTGCAAAAACTATTTGTGTAAGAGACAACCTTTTTTTGTTTGTAGTATACCCCCAACCCTTCTGTACATCTCCAGCAAGTTTGGTAATGATACCATGCTCAGGGGCTTTGCAATTAACTCGAAATCTTTGAAATGGTCGAATTAAAAAAAAAAAATTACCATCTCTACAGTATATACATTATAGAATATAGGCATGTAAGTAGTATATGAGGCAAACACAACAGCCATACCCCTATGGTACTCGTATTAAAGGCCAAAATGGGAGAAAACTTATCTTATTGTTTTGAACAGAATGGGCAAAGGTTTCAGGAACATAAATGGATTTAATTGTAAATATACCAAGGTGGCAAAGTAAGAACACTCTCGTATGACAGAAATTTTTTAGTAAAACTGTCAGGGCTGTGTTTTTGTGTATTTTTACATTGGTAATTTTGGAATTTTCTGAAGTCCAAAAACGTTAAGTAAAATTCCTCTTTAGTTGTCACAGCTGTAATGAAAGCCAAAGGTAGAAAGAAAGTAAGTAGTACAGGTAACTGTAGGCATTATTAGAAACAAAATATTTAACATTATTTCCTTTAAATTCACAAACACTTGCAGATGGTTCATTTTAATAATTCATTTGGACAGAAGAAAATCATCCACTATGACATCTGGATTGCACAAGTTGTATTGTACTTTTTTTTTTACACTAAGCCCAATAGATATTTTGTTTTTCAAGCAATCAAATTAAGTTCAGGGACGTCCTATGTATTGAATTCCTCTTAGTTACACATAGATATATTTTATGTTTTTTTATATGTATTAGTTTGATTCCTCTGGCATATTAAATCCTTTCTAAATACCCTAAGTGTTGGTGTTAGTTGTGAACTCACTTATTTTCAATATAGCCTTAAACTCATATATTCTGTTGCTACCTAATTGTTGCTAGTTATTACTGTACTGATTTCTGATGTTCTGGTTCCATTAAGAAATATGCAATATATGTAATTAATAGTCAAGATTCAATTTTAAATGTTTCTTAATATTATTTTATTTTAGTGGTCTAAGAAATTGCACATTGGTGTCTAAATATGTTTACAAAAACATCGAAAAAGTTACTGTATATAGTGTTGACCTAAACCAGTTATTTTTGAAGATGTTTTACAGATACTGTAGGTCTGTCTTGCTTTTTAGATCCCAAGGGGAGCCACAATTATATAAGCCCCATTCATGTAACTTTTTAATATAACTTTATTTAGATAATTTAATAAGCAGTAAATACTATTGTTTACTATATAGTGGTAGAGAAAAGTAAACCCGGCATTCATGTAAATTGTCCAAACCTTGGCCAAGCATTTCTGTAACAGGCCTCACAAATGGTTGAGTATTTCACATAAACACAGCTTCACTTCAATTACTTAAATGTTATTTTGTAAAGGGACCATCTTAACTGCTAAATTAAATCTAGAAAATCTAGAAATCTATCTAGAAATGCTTCCTATGTACAAATCATGAATTATAAACTAAAGTAGTGTTTTATGTAAAGTAGAAAAATAATGTCCAGATTCGTCCTGTTCTGGAGATAGAGATAGAAATTTTGACTAGTTGACTTTATTTTATTTGCAAAGCCCTGGTATCATTACCAAATTTATTGCAGATGTAGAGAAGGGTTGTGGGAAATTTCCTCTTAACTTTGAATTTCATTTACATTTACAAAAAAACTGCATGTTGCTAGAGCATTGTTTTTTGTAAGTTCCCACAGCCAATTTTTACATCCCTAAAGCTGGGCATAGACAGGTCATCTTCTCATCGACTGCTTCTCAGCCGACCGGGCGTGATGACTTCATCATGCACGGCCACTAGTGCAGAGATTCGGCCGGGCATTGATTGCCGGAACGCGCAAGGTGGCCGATCGGCTGTCGAATCCGGCAGAAATCTGCCTGTCTATGCCCAGCTTAAACAGTTTTGGTAATGATACAATTTTCGGGGGCTTTGACATGAACTCAACAAATCAACTAGTTGAAATTTTGCATCCATCTCTACTCTGTTCCAAACCACTGAAATCTGTAACCTCTAAGCAAATGTATTCTTTCAATTTTAACTTTCTCGAAACTTATAACAAAATTCTAAAAACTTCTGTACAAAAATAAGTAAAAAAATGCAATCCAAAATAAGTTTGCCACACAGGTGGTCAAGGTTATAAACATGGAAATTCTGTGATAGAACATTCAGGACAGGGGAGAGAACTTTGAAGAGCCTTTGAATGAAGCAATTGCTATTCATATTTAGGTATCTGCTATATCTCGGTTTATTCCTTGCCGGTGTAGCTCCTGCAGACTTGATGCAACAACATTTCCTCCTGTAAATTTAAAAAGCACATAAATTCAGATTTTACACGCTGTCAAAGTTCTATGACGTTTTATAGTAAAGCAAGAAAGAAGCATTGAGGAAACATCTCTATTGCATTTTGAAAGCCAAATGCAGACTTTTCGGGGATTTTATTGTCATATACAATCAGTGAGTTGTACCGTTTTAGGTTTCTATGGAATGTCACTAGCATTTAATTTGCAATTCTACTCCTGTTCTTTGAATAAAGATGGATTTCATTTCAAAAAGCCCTGTACTTTTCCATGTTAACATAAATATTGGATAAGATAGAACTCTGTTCTGAAATATTTCTCAGCTGTACTGAATCGTAATAGTCGTAGAAAGCTTGTTATCTTATTTTTACCATCGCTCATGCAGAAATTAATTTGAAAATTGTCCTCTGATTTTCTAGATTAAAGCAATTTATTAGTAAGATTTGAAAATGAAAGTATATATGATACATTGTGTTATAACAAAAGTGAAATAATATTACCAAAGAGATAATAGTAAAAGCCTTTAATTATTGAAGGACTGGTTTTCTGTAAAATAAGCATCAGAACCGTCATATAATATAAAACATGTATTAAATATTGTTCTGTTATCTTTCAAAGCCCAACTCAACTTTCAGTTTTATATATTCCTGTTACATGAAAATAAAAGGAGTGCAAAGTCTAACAATTAGAGATGGTCCAAAATGCCATTAAATTTCGACTAGCTGCAATTACCAGTTAACTGCAAAACCCCTTCACATGATACCATCAACAAAATTGCTGGAGATGTAGAGAAGGATGTAGGGACATTTCAAAAAAAAGTATTGTTCTTTTAGATTAAGTTTAAGTGAACATTAACCTCCCTAGCAGTTGAGACGAACCCAGTTAGTTCGGCGTTCGGGTTCACCCCAATCTCAGGGGAACCGGGCGTCGGGTGTAGCTAATACACCCACAGAAAGCGGCAGAGATTGTTTTAATCGCTGCAGCATTTCCGTGATTTCGGCATCACCTTGCTTGTGTCACGGTGAGACCTCCATGTTATTGGAGGAACACCTGCTGTGTGGAGAGGGGCGGGGCGAGGGATGAAATGGCAGGCAGTGTACTTTGTATTTGGTGCCATTATGGGCAGACTGCTAGGAAGGTTAAGTTCAAAGTCAAATCAATCTTTGAGTCAAAATTTTTACTCACATTTAAACTTAATTTATGCAAAAACTACGTATGTTAGAACATATGTTGGTGATTATACCTTGATCTGGGACCCAAATAAACTTGTAGACATTTCGAGACCATCTCTACTAACAATGTGGAAACAGTCACATCCTGATTATTAGACTTAAAGCCCCTAGAGTAAGGTTCATTCCCTTTACTGAATACTAAATAGCTCTGGACCGCCACAAAAAGACAGGTACTTACACAGAGCGGAGGACTCTTTCTAATCCGCATGCAGGCGGAGGGCTGAATTATTTTACAAAATGTTACTTTCTAAAGAAATGGCAATTATTTGGCCCACCTTAATTTCCAATTTACCTTAAAATATGTTTATGAATGCAGATATTACTGGTTATTAGAAGACCGATGTCAAAAAGCATCCCCAATATTCATATAGTTGGAAAAAATTACAAAAGGCCAAAAATCTGGCTTTCAAGGAGCATTCATAATACATTTTGGGTACACATTTAAAGCCCCAGTTTTTGC
The DNA here is from genome assembly GCA_036250615.1 of Ptychadena robeensis. Taxonomy (NCBI): domain Eukaryota; kingdom Metazoa; phylum Chordata; class Amphibia; order Anura; family Ptychadenidae; genus Ptychadena; species Ptychadena robeensis. Next base: position 28,678,574 of record CM070035.1, read on the forward strand.
CTTTAATATGTTAAGCCCACTTTAACTGGGCTTCAATCAACTTAATTGGGCTTTTGTGATGAACTTATCTGCAACTTTGGTTTTATTAAAAAAGAGGAAACAATTATATAAATAACAATTATATAAATATTTAGCAATTGACCAATGATATTCCCCGCCTATATGGAGCACAAAAATGATGAAGTGACTAGTGACACTAATCCAGTCCAGTTTTTTAGCCAAAGTGTAGAAATCTTCCTTATGTTATGTTATATACATTTTTGTACAGTTTTTTTTAATCACTATATTATAACATTACCAAAATGTTCTGTAAAATTGTAATTAACCAAAACCTTTTCATTACTATCTCCACTCAGAGGTCTATCCCAGGGAAAACCAATTTTGTTCTGCCGGACCTTGCTATAAGGGTTGCGGCAGCTTGGGGATTTTTAAGGCATTCAACATACAGTATATATAGGTAAGTATTTATTTAGAGGTAATAAACAAAAACAGATACATAGTATCATTTAACACATGTCACAGAACATAACATAGTACATGTATAGTATAAACTCGACGTGTTTCGCTGCTCGCTTCCTCAGGAGCTTCATACCGTACAAATTAAACGTTTCTGCAAACATCTGTGGGTAATGGACAACCGTAAGTATATATACTAGTGCTAAACAAAGTAGGGTCGGTACGTATCCTTACCAGAATAAACAGGTATCTAGTGTAGGCACGGTCCAGTCCCAGGCCTTCCGGCCCGTCTGTCCTCTCCTTCCCCACCCGGCCCACCAGAGCAATCCGATGATTGAGCACAGGGGGTAGTATCTAAATTAATGGTTGAGTAATACAGTAAGTGGGACTCGGTTGTCTCGAACAGGGTGGGTGAAGGATCAAATAGTAAGATTGAGAAGGGGCAAGGACCATAGAACCCAGAACCCCAGAGGTTGTAGGTCAAGCCACCAGCGAACCCTACAATATGGGAAAATCTCACCATTCCTCCCATTCTCTCACTATTTTCCCATATTGTAGGGTTCACTGGTGGCTTGACCTACAACCTTTATGACACTATGTATCTGTTTTTGTTTATAACTTCTAAATAAATACTTACCTATATATACGCTATGTTGAATGCCTTAACAATCACCAAGCTGCCGCAAGGTCCGGCAGAACAAAATTGTTTTTTCCCTGGGATATATTTAAGTTGGGATGTGGCATCCACGTTAGGGCAATGGAGAGCTCTGTTTTAAATTGTGATCCACTCAGTGGTGTTCATTTGCTAAAGGAGTAGAGGAGACAAAATTCTTAATTCATGTTTTTTTTCCTGGCATATGATTGGTTATTAATTTAATCTTCTATTGTTTACTTTGTATATTATTTTTGGTATGGAAACAGTCTCTGCTCTTCTAGTACACAAATCCCATAGTATACAATAATCTCCTCATATAATATAATGGTTATAATGGTTTATAATGTAGCTATTCTCCAATAAATCTTAAAAAGGTCAGATTTGTTCAGTGTTTTACTTTGATTTGACTTTATAAAATGACAAAAAATATTTCCTGGACACAAGCAATGTCAACATTAGCTAAAAATAGATCAGTGAAAGTACACCACAGATGGTGTAATTGATTAAATCATATTTTATTGATGGTTAACTTTGTATGTACCTGACATTTTTTCTCTAAGCTGTCTAGAATGAGAAGCCTTGCGTCTTACTTGATCTCTACTATGTTGGTGGCATGGAACCGGCCAATTGTACAGCCAAGATTTTTCAGTACAGATGATTTTCATTTGGTATTTGTCTCATATAAATTTAGAAAATATTTATACAACAAAGTATTTAATATGGCCATTGCATTTTATTATGTTTTGTTTTACCCTTATTGGTAAAAAATTGCAGAAATAAGAAAAACAGAACAAAGCAATCCACACTAGTGTGTAAGATCCAATGTGTGAGCATATCCCCAGGAGTGGGTGTTAAAGCTGTTTTTGTTGTGGAACTTTTGTGCAATAAAGAAATTGGATCTTACACCCAAGTGTAGATTGCTTTGTTTGCTATATTATGCTGAGTAAAGCTGGGCATAGACGTGCCAATTCCTGCATGACCCAACCGCCAAACGGATGCCGTGCGCATTCCCGCATCTTTTTGGGATAGGGTCGTGCAGGAATCAGGTGCACAAACTTGCAAGATTGGGCTAAAATCAGCCGTCATGTCCGATCGCACATTGATCCAACATGGTGGATAATTTTGCTCCTATCCCATTCGTTCGGCTGGGGACAGCTGCCCCCAGCTGAAATAATGGGCGGCACACAAAGGGTTCCGGCCGATTCTCGGCAATAGCGGGTGGGCGTGGTGACGTCATCACCACCCCCGCCACTAGTGCTGAAATCGGGTCGGGAGTTGACGGGAAATCATGCCATCTATTCCTAGCTTTAGGGAGATGGCTGTGTTGATTCCTTCACCAGAGCACCCTTAGTATCCTGATTATCTGCCAGAGAGATGGTCAGCTCAGGAGTGCCAATCCTACCTAGAAGGCTTTGGATGGTCAGAAATTAGGGTTGGTTCTGTTTATGACCTTCCACTGGTTCCAGAATTTACTGCACACATACACATACATCATAATCAAATTCCCAACATAGGTTCTGTTTAATCTAGGAAGGATTAGATATTTGTAATCATTTATATAGCCTAAGCATCACGGGTATATCAATGGGAAAATATCTCATTCAACATTGGAACATTAATATAGATTCCTGAAATGGAGAATTAAAATTTCAGCTTACAGTTGAGCACATCACACATGTAAAATTTGTTTTTTAAACTAGTTCTATAGCCTTCGACCAAATATCTATGTTACATACATACATACATATATATATACATACATACATTTTAAGAGTTACATCTATACGGTTTCAAATAACCAACTGAGGCAAAGCCAACAGAAACCTGGTAGCTCGCACAGTGTTCCTGCCTTTATCTCAGTAGCACCCTCATGTTGACTTACTTAAGTTGACCAGTAGATAATTGGTGCATTATCTATGTTTTCACATCAACCACCCAACCCTGTTATGTGTTCCATATCGGAGTGATTAATTATTTTCAGCTGTGGTTCCTGAGTCATGTAGCTTTCAGAGATAAGCTCATTGTATTGGAGAGACAGAGTACTATACAACACCCCCATTTCAATTTAAAGAAAAGGAGAAAGGTAGTTGTTGTGTCTAACATAGTGAGATATTTTCTAACTAGTAAGACCAAGTAGAATTGTCAAATGAAATGCATGTTCATGTTATATATTATTTTATTGCAACATAATGGAAGAAAATATATATCTTATCAAAAAACTAGCACTCTATTAAAAAGTATTTAGGTCATAGATTAAAAAAGGAGGGGTTGGAATTTATTAGTTTGTATAAAAAGAAAAAGCCAGGAAGAAAGCCAAGTCACAAGTCCCATCAGAGTACTTTCTGGTGCATATGACCAGCGCACAGTGTCTTACATTTTCCTATAGCTTGGTAGATATTGCACAGAAATGCTGGGGAGCATCAAATGCCTTCCCATACATGTCAAATGTGTAATAAACCTCAGAATTCATTAGACATGCATGAGACGCTCACAGTTCAAATAGTACTTAGCCTTTTGTTGCAGCTTTCTACATTAAATATAATAGGCAACAAGCACTTGGGTGTATTTATCCTGGAACTTTAAGGTATTCGTTAAAATCAACACCTTCAGTCATTCTGAATAAAAAATCAACGATTTTATTTGTGAATAGTAAACACGATTACTACTGATATTTCATGAAAATTTACAGCTGTGTCCAAGTTCACTATAAACATCATATATTTTATTGCATAAAGCACATTAGGATACACAGTGTATCATTCCATGTCCGCTCATTATACAGTCAGGTCCATAAATATTGGGACATTGACACAATACCAACATCTCTGGCTCTATACGCCATCACAATGGATTTGGAATGAAACAAGCACAATATGCTTTAGCCGCAAAATGTCAGCTTTAATTTGAGGGTATTTACAATTACAATGTGCATTTACAATTACAATGTGCAGATAAAAGGGCCAGAGTTGATTTCAAGTGTACTGAAAATGTACAGGTTCAGCAACAAGATTCAGCTGGAGATTCAGATGCAGAAGCAGGAACAAAACTGGAACAGGTACAATGCTAAGGCATGTGTGGATGCCTCATGCTAAAGAGGCAGGTGTACCCAACTCAGCCAACATTTGCAGAAAGCCACTTGCTGGTGACCAAGGAAACTATACCCAGAGTACCCAGAGTAGGCAGAAAGACAGTTCCACTAGCATGTGGTACCAGGAATAGTGATGGCGCGAACCCGGAATTTGATGTTTGCG
>CM070035.1:28683035-28697742 GCA_036250615.1 Ptychadena robeensis
ACAGGGGTCAAAGTTTCTGCAATGTTAAAAGATAGGGGGGAACCGAACTCGCCATATGTTTGCGAACATGGATGAACGCGAACATGCGATGTTCGCCGCGAATAGTTCTCCAGCGAACAGTTCGGGCCATCACTAACCAGGAATACACAGACCCCTTACATTAACCCCCTCCAGAGAAGCGGTCACTGGAAATTTCAAACAGTCCAGAGTAAGCAGTTGCATCAAGAGACTCAGTGTCCTCCAAAACTCTGTGATTGTCAAAAAATATGCTGGATTCTCCACCTCCAGGGTCAAACAGAAAAGAGTGCTCTGGAGCAGATTTGGGGTGCAGGACAACTGGAGCAGACGCAGAGTGCTGGGCCTCTGGCACAGACCTGTGGTGCAGAATCTCTGGCACAGACTCAAGGAGCAGGACCATTGGCACACACTTGGGGTTATGCACCTCTGCAGTTGCAGGTCGACAAAAATTATGTCAGTCCAAGAAAAAAAAATCTGGTGGGAAATTGAGTGCAGCCTCTCTGGTCAATAAGGCCTTAGCATTCTGTCAGGGTTCAGGACAGAGGGGTTGACCAGGTTACATGGCATACACTGAAACAATGAGGTTTAATGGAAGGCTTACAAGATGCTAGGTACAGGTTCAGCTCCAGAATTCAGCTCCAGATTCAGAAACAGAGCAAAACATGAACATGAACAAAACCAGGGACAGGTATAGATTCAGGAACAGATTTATGAACAGGTACAATGCTAAGGTATGTATGGGAGAGCAAGGCACACTTATAAAGGACTCATGCTGACGAGACAGGTGTACCCAACACAGCCCACACCTGCAGGAAGCAGGTGGAACCAGGGATAGGAAAGGCGTTGGTTGCCAGTATTAGATGGGATGCCCATGTGCCAGCACACTGCGACCACTGCATTTGTAATGACACAGGTATCCATCAGACGACAGAGGCGACAGTGATGCAAGGAACTTTATTGAACTGTGAGGCCCCAGCAGTGGGTCTGAAAATGGCAAACTATCTTAACTAAGTTATAGTTATGGTAAAGTCCACAGTAACTAGTCTCTGGTAAAGTCCAGGCAAGGGTCCTCAACTGAGTTGAGGGGAGGACGTGAGCTCTTCACCCTATGATGGGCCAGGGGGATGACCACTGAACACTGTACCTTGCATGTGACACCGGAAGTGGGTATGGCGTGCTGAAAAAGCGAGCCCTCCAGAAGCTTCCTGACAGTAGTCCAGGCATGACCCAATGGCTAGGGCTGGGTATCCTCCCCACCGGAATGGCAGCATGGGTCACTGGTGGCCAGCACGGCAGCGCGCAGTGCAGATGGCAGTAGGGAGAAGCGTGTGCTATTTCGTCTACCGGCTGCACACACACCAAGTTATATGGTTGGGGGAAGTAGGCCGCAGTCAGAGCAGCTGCATGTGGGCAGCTGGCTCCTTCCCCCCTCTCCCCAAAAGGCACCGCCTCAGCCCCTCCTTAATTACTCAGGCTGGCCCAGGGTATTCTTGTCCGGCACCTTAAAGGGGACCTGAGCCTCACTATACATCTCCTGACCACTACACACTTAGTAGTGGGGCTGAAGAAAAATACCAGCAGGGAGGTGTGGAAAAACTTTGTCAGGCAAGATGCAGACCATGCATTTTATGTAATTAAATAACCTCATATTGGAATATACTTAAAGATCTGATGAACCAACATCAAGATATATCAGAAGCACTTGGATTAGCCCATGATATTGAATCAAATATTTCTTGTTGGATTCCTGAATGATCGATTGCTTTAGTAAAACCTGTTATCTTTGGGAGGAGATTACTTCATTAGTGATGGCGCGAACCCTCCCTGGGGTGTCCGCGAACAGGGCGGGTCGAACTTCAAAGATGTTCGCCGTCCGCTCTGTTCGCGGACATATTCAAATTCCCCGCCTCTAGGCGGGGAATTTGAAACGGAGAAACCGGATGTGACGTCAGTGATGTCACATCCGGTCCGTGGACCGCAACCTGGAACGCATAGTTCCTGGTTACGGCCGCAGGATGTGACGTCACTGACGTCACATCCGGTTTTTCCGCCGGTCTTCTCACTACAAGACCGGCTTCTGTAGTGAAAAGATTCTTCCTCCGGCAGGATTACACAGGTTGTGATCCTGCCGGAGGAAGAATTTAGACCTTCTTCTGGCCGGCGAACAGTACGGGTCGAACACCCGTACTGTCCGCCGGCGAGGCGAACGGCGAACATGCCGTGTTCGCGGCCGAACTGTTCTCCGGCGAACAGTTCGGCCCATCTCTATACTTCATCAGCATGTTACCTTAGGTCAGGCAAATTGTATATTTATTTCGGAATTAGTGGAACATTCAGTTGAACACAAGTAAAGTTTTTATTTTTAAACTGGTTTGAATCTACTGAGTCATATCTGTGTTAGACTGTTTTAGGGTGGATAACATGTTGTTGCATCACCTATTCCTGATATAATGGATCCAGATGACATTGTATTTCACAGGACAAATATTTGCACATCCACTTCTCCTCATGCATTAAAAATTTTGCAATGACTGTGGTTTATCATTTTTAAATTATTCTTAAAACCAACATAATTTCAACACTTTCACTTTCTAGCACATTGCAAAGGGTTTAGTGTGTTGTCAACCTGGTGAAATGATATCACAGCTTTCCATAGATTACATTTGGGTTTCGGTACGATAACATTTGCTGGTTTAACCTTAGTTGGCATTAGACCTATTCTCTACCTTAGTAACAGGTACTTTCTGAAACATCAAATAACAAGTTAATTCACTCCAGGGGCGTGGCTAGAAATCACTGGGCCCCATAGCAAATTGTTTTTATGTCAGTCCGTCCCCCCCCCCCCCCCCCCCCCCCCCCCCCCCCCCCCCCCCCCGACCTGCCACTCCAATCCCTGCCATTCAGAGAAAGATCCTTCATTCTCAAACACTATACTCTTGGTTAAGGCAGAACACCATAATAAATGCTAGTCAAACACCGCACATGTGAAGTTAAGCAAATGCCCCAACTTTGAAATGCAGCAGTTACCCCAGAAATCAATTGCAGCAAATACTCCATATATTCAATGCCACCCTACATATCCAATGCAGCAATTACCCCAGATATACAATGCAGCAATTACCCCACACATGAAATGCAGCAAATGCCACACATATAAAAGGCAGCAAATACCCCACATATGAATTACTACAAATACTACTTTCACTGCCGGCCTGTGGCGTAATCTGACAATGTTTGTGCCAGAGAGCCCTCCTCTAGGTAGCCAGAGGCCCTTTCATGAAGGTAGCCATAGCATCTGCCTTATAGGTAGTCAGGGTTCCCCCTTATAGGTAACCAGAGAGCCTCCCTTATAGGTAGAGAACCAGTGAGCCCCCCTTATAGGTAGCCAGAGGGCACCCCCTTATAGGTAGTAACAGAGCCCCCCTCCCAATGGGTAGAGAGCTAGTGAGATCCCCTGTAGGTTGCCAGAGACTCCCCATTAAAGGGAAACAGAGCTCCCCTTTATAGATAGTTCCTCACATTGGCAGCAGCATGTATTTTTAAGGAAGTGAGGGACAGACATGACAGCAGTATGCATCTTTATTAGAATGAGGTTACAAACATGACAGCAGTATGCATCTTTATTAGAATGTGGGACAGACATGACAGCAGTATATATCTCTATGAGAATGAGGGGCAGATGTGACAGCAGTATGTATCTCTGAGAATGAGGGACAGACATGACAGCAGTGTGTATCTGTGGAAGTGAGGGACAGATATGACAGCAGTATGTATCTCTGAGAATGAGGGACAGACATGACAGCGGTATATCTCTATGTGAGTGAGGGAAATATTTGACAGCAGTATGTATCTCTATGTGAATGAAGGACAGACATGACAGCAGTATATCTCTATGTGAATGAAGGACAGACATGAGAGCAGTATATCTCTATGTGAATGAAAGCCACACATGACAGCAGTGTATCTTGAATGAAAGCCACACATGGCAGCAGTATGAATGGTAACCTTGGTGCGGCATTTCCTAACATATGATGATCTCATTATATATCATACATCCAGCCCTTCATACTCCCAGCCTATCACAGATCTCCTCGTGGTAGGCTCTGTCCCTGGCTGTCTCCTGCTTCCACTCTGCAGTTGAGTGAGAAAGGAGGGGGGGGGGGGGGGGAGGATGAGTCCCCCTACAGCTGGCCAGAACTAAGAATTAATTGCTGGGACAAGCAGGTGAAAAAGTATTCCCACTTCACTTGCTTGCCTCCAATTTAAGCCCCGCCAGCCAAGGGGGGTGGGGCATTGTTGATGGGGGGTCAGGAGTGGTGGGCCCCAAAGCTCCTGGTTGTTCCTACGCCACTGATTCACCCATTACCATATATACTCAAATATAATCCAAAATTTTCAGTACCCAAATGAAAAATATAAAACTATTTTTGTGAGATGAAAATCACAAATATATATAAGCAGACTTTGTCAGTTAGGCTAGGGCTCCTCTACGTGCTTGGATGCACTTACGTCAGCGCATCCATCGAGTGCAAGCCTCCCCCCAACTCAGTCCGTTAGGGCCAAGTTATACGCAGCGCAGCCAATAATGCGGCCCTGTTAAATGAATGGGCTGACATATAACTAACGTGCTTGGGCAAGTTGGTCATACGTCATTATGACATGACCATATGTTATTTTTGCATCAATTAATCACTTACTAACAACTTAAAGAAATTCTAAATTGTTGAGTCAGTAGTATGGAGATAACACCTCTCATACAGTATTGTTGAAGGTCTGTGACTAGGAAGTCTCTGAAGCCAGAGTGATTACAGCAGAACTAAAATCACAATAGATAATGTCATATATGATGCAGCCTGTCTTCACCAATAACACAAAAGTATCCAATTCTCAAGCGCTTCAACCTCTTATTAACCCCTAAACATGGTTCTTTCAGCCAGTCTCTCTCTTTCTCTCTCAGCTTCCTTTAGCAGATTGAGCTAAGTGAAAATAACAGGCTGGGATAACCCATTGGGTGCCTACAATGGTCAGCTTGTATACATATAGGCACACTGTTTGTAGTCCCCCTTTTCAGAGCATACCAGACCCTGTGCCAGTATGGGGTCTAATATGCTCTGGGGGGGGGGGGGGCATGCCGTCTGTGGTCCCCCTCTTCCAGAGCTTACGAGACTCTATGCCAGCAGGGGTTCTGGTATGCTTTGGGGGGACCCCTCGCTGGTTGTGGTCCCCTTTTATAGAGCATGGAATCCGGTGTGCTCTGGGGGGGACCACACGCTGTTTTTGGTCCCCTTTTACAGGGCACACCAGACCCTATGCCAGCAGGGGGTCTGGTGTGCTCTGGGGGGACCCCATGCTGTTTGTGGTCCCCCTTTTACAGAGCATACCAGATCCTATGCAAAAAGCACACTTTTTTTCCTAATATGATTTTTTCCCCCCAAAAAACAAAAAAAAAAACGTTTTAGTCAATGTTTAATGGTGTAAGCATAATTTATAAATGGTGTAAGCGTAATTCAGAAAATATATCTTAATTGTCCAAGGATGTCAGGTAAAAGACTGTAGACCTACACAATTGGAAGAAACATATAATAACTGCAACCTCCCTCATTTGGGGGCTATATAGTAGATCCCACCTTGTGGAGTTGCAATGAACACGAGAATGGTGACAACGCACCACAGAACTACACGTGATTGACTTGGCAATGATCTTAGGGCAGCAGGGACTATATTCGCCAAGAAAACAACTGGAAATACAATTAACTGTGAAGGACAAATCTTACAGCACCCTCAAGGTCTCCCCTGCACAGGCCCATCTGCAGTCTGCCAATGAACATCTGAATGATCCAGAGGAGAACTGGGTGAAATTGTTGTAGAAGAGAACACAATCTTGCTCTTTGGCAGCAAATCCACTCCTCTTGTTTGAAGGAGAATGAATGCTACCTAAGGCCTAAAGAGCACCATCTCCACTGTCAAACATGGTGGTGGGCACATATTGCTTAAGGGGTGTTTTTCTGTTAATGGCACAGGACACTTGCATTGAAGATACAATTGAAGAAGCAAGTACTGTCAAGTATTTGGTAAGCATCCTACTTCAGCCAGAGCATCGAAATTGGTCATGGATGAGTATTCCAGCATTATAATGACTACCATTGGGCAAAGTAACAAGAGAAGAACATGAAGCACATGGAGGTGCTGGAGTGGCCTTGGCAGTCTTCAGACCTTAATCCCATAATGAATCTGTAGAGAGAGCTGAAGGCTGAGTTGCCAAAGATACTTGAAAAGTATCTGCAAGGAGCAGTACAAAATATCTCCCGAGATCTTGCAAACCTGATGGACAACTACAAGAAACATCTGACCTTATTAATTTCCAACAAGGGTTTTGCCAAAAGTCATATTTTACAGAGGGATAAAATACTGTATTTTTTGGACTATAAGATGCACCCCCATTCAGTTATCAAAAGGATATACAGAATGTTCCAGCATCTTAGGCATGACTGAACCATACAGTATTCACTCTATATTCCTCCAGGCAAAAGCCCAGTGCCAGGAGGGAGGTCTCCACTGCAGCCGAGTGTGCAGGGCTGAAACTTTAATACATGTTAATATACTAGCACTAAGCATTCTCTGAAGACGCTAATCAACTTATGAAGAGACACATTTTACAATCTGGCACTGAACAACTTACCCATGAACAGCTATTTACATATCCGAGGAGATATGAGTCTTTGTCACAAAATTTGTCAAAATTTTTTTATTGCAATGCAGAATGTTAATGTAAATACACATGCACACATGCACATACTCATGCTATGTAATTGTAAAATGCCCGTTCCCCAGACCTGAATACAATTGACCACATCTGGGACATCATGTCTTGCTCCACCACCAACGCCACTTTGCACCACAGACTGTCCAGGAGTTGGGGGATGCTTTAGTCCAGGTGTGGGAGGAGATCCCTCAGATGACCATTCACCATCAGGAGCATGCCCAGGTATTGTAGGCAGGTCATACAGGCAGGTGGTGGCCACACACACTACTGAGCCTCATTGTGACTTGTTTAAAGGACATTACACCAAAGTTGGACCAGCCTGTAGTGTTGTTGTCCAAAATCCAGATCCCCCCATGGGTTAATAAGTTTGATTTCCATTGATCATTTTTGTGTGATTTTGTTGTCAGCACTGACTTTTCTGCACTCGGTTATTTTTGTCAAACCTACAAAATCAGCAGAAGATTAGATATTTATTTTTCTCACTGTATCGGCACAAGGGGCAATGCATAAAAAGAGGAGACAGGTTACATCTAATGGGTTAACTTTGTAAAACAAAATTTCAGCATTCTTTTTTCAACCCATTTTGTGCATACATATATTTGTTAACATTGATGTTGATGATAACTCATGAAAACTCATGTTAATTTGTGTGGTCATTTTAATATGTGACATCATGCATCTCTAGCACCAATACATGGCCAATGCACAAAAAAGGGATATAAAATGCAACACAATGCAAGGTATATGTGTGCACTCAGTCCAAAACCCCCATACACCTTTAGATCACTCCATACAATTTCCATTATATCTACCAACAACTATGTAGTGCCAGGTCCTCCCTGATAGAATACATAGTGATTGGAAGTTTTGAAAGCTCCTCATATTACATGGTTTTGGTAGAAGAAAAGTTGATTGTAAAGAAATTTGTGGTAAGATTGTAAGGTGTATGGGGGGCTCAGAATGAGCTTTGCAAATCTAGCAGTGGAAAGGCATGAATGAGCAGATGTGGATGTCAGAGTTTACAGAGCATCATAAATGAACATTCCAGTATCAAAAAGACCTTAACATGGCCAATACATTTTTAGTTTTATGAATAAAAACAACATTCCCAGTAAGAAGCAATACAAACAAAAAAACATAAATAAACTGGCCTACTTAAATTGGTATTTGAACATATTTAAATAAGGGGGAGCACATACTGAATAGTGTGCAAACAATAAATAATGCACGGCTCAAAAAAATAAAGGTAACACTAAAATAAGACCTGAACCTAGATCTTAATGAATGAAATATTCTTAATAAATACTTTGTTCTTTACATTGTTGAATGTGCTGAACAAAATCACACACAAGTTTTCAATAGAAATCAAACTTATTAACCCATGGGTGTCTGGATTTTGGAAAACAACACTACAGGCTGATCCAACTTTGATGAAATGTCCTTAAAACAAGTCATAATGAGGCTCAGTGTGTGGCCACTAGAGATGGTCGAATTTTTTTTCAAAAATTCGACCATTTCGACGGTTTCGACTTAATTGCAAAGCCCCTAAACATGGTATCATCACTAAACTTGCTGGAGATGTACAGAAGGGTTGCGGTTATACTCCAAAAAAGAAAGTATGTCTCTAACACAAATAGTTTTTTCACAAATTAAGTTCAAAGTCAAGTAAAAATTTCGAAAAACCGGATTTTCGACTTTAACTTTGAACTTAATTTATGCAACAATTACATGGGCTAGAGCAAAAAATTTTAGGTGTTCTCACAACCCTTCTCTACATCTCCTGCAATTTTGGTGATGATACCATGTTCAGAGGCTTTGCAATCAGCTCACAAAGTTAGCAAGTCGAGAAATTCGACCATCTCTAGTGGCCACCACCTGCCTGTATGACCTGCCTACAATGCCTGGGCATGCTCCTGATGGTGAATGGTCTCCTGAGGGATCTCCTCCCACACCTGGACTAAAGTATCCCCCAACTCCTGGACAGTCTGTGGTGCAACGTGGATTGGAGTGAGACATGATGTCCCAGGTGTGCTCAATTGGATTCAGGTCTGGGGAAGGAGCGGGCCAGTCCATAGCATCAATGCCTTCATCTTGCAGGAACTGCTGACACACTCCAGCCACATGAGGTCTAGCATTGTCTTGCATTAGCAGGGCCAACCACACCAGCATACAGTCTTACAAGGGGTCTGAGGATCACATCTCGGTATCTAATGGCAGTCAGGCTACCTGTCACATGTGCTCAGTGTGAACCTGCTTTCATCTGTGAAGAGCACAGGGTGCCAGTGGCGAATTTGCCAATCTTGGTGTTTTCTGGCAAATGGCAAACATCCTGCACGGTACTGGAATGGGCTGTAAGCACAACCCCCACCTGTGGATGTTAGACCCTCATATCACCCTCATGGAATCTGTTTCTGAGCAGCCACATGCACATTTGTGGCACGCTGGAGGTAATTTTGCAGGGCTCCTGCAGTGTTCTTTCTGTTCCTCCTTCACAAAGGCAGAGGTAGCGGTCCTGATGCTGGGTTGTTGTCCTCCTACGACCTCCTCCATGTCTCTTGATGTACTGGCCTGTCTCCAGGTAGTGCCTCCATGCTGACACTATGGACACTATGCTGACAGACACAGCAAACTTATTTGTTTTAGTCCAGGTGTGGGAAGAGATCCCTCAGGAGAGCGCGGCCACCTCATCAGAAGCATGCCTAGGCGTTGTAGGGAGGTCATACAGGCATGTGGAGGCTACACACACTACTGAGCCTCATTTTGTCTTGTTTTAAGGTCATTGCATCAAACTTGGATCAGTGTCTTTTTCCACTTTAATTTTGAGTGTGACTCCAAATCCAGACCTCCATGGGTTCATACATTTGATTTCTATTGATAATTTTTGAATTTGTGATTTTGTTGTCAGTACAATTTACAATGTAAAAGAACAAAGTATTCCATAAGAATATTTCATTCATTCAGATCTAGGATGTCTTATTTTTGTGTTCCCTTTATTTTTTTGAGCAGTGTATATAATATATTTTACATTGTTTCTTTCACATCAGCTCGCGCACATAGCAAACGCAAAGCCAGGAATGACATGTATTGGGGCCAAACGTCAAATCTCCCCTACCACACAGCAATAATAGAATAGAATGGACATTTTGTCAGACTGTCTTCTCTCATCCAAGGAAAATCACAAGATTCTCTGACAACCCTCACTAAAATCAGCTTGAGTTTAATATCTTTTATTATAATGTGATGTATTTTATAGCTGTTGGAATATGCTTGAAGTTTTTCATCGACATTTAAGATGATGGAGAGAGCTGGATAGGGCCATCCCTTGGTCTATCGCAATAACCAAAGTTGATGACCACTGGCTCATCAAAGCCTTCTATAGACTTTAGTTTTCACTAGTAAGATGATCCAGGTTTTATATCTCCCAATAAAATGAGTGGCCTAGCTGACCCTCTTTTTAGTTGCTAAGAAGATCAAGTGCTCCTGGCTTCAGGTAACATCAAAGAAGAAAAGATTTATCAGTAAATGCTGGAGGAATGCAACTAAGGAGATTTGTAATGAGTGCTTTCTGCCACCTTGTGGTGATAGGTGGTATCTACCCAGCCATATATTGTACTAGTAATGGCACACATAACAAGAATGTAAAACCAATACATTTGTCTTATTAACTATTTCTGTTGAAAATATAATTCTTATGTACCACAGTGCACCATAGATTACAATGGAATTTTTTTATGTTGTAGGCCAATAACTTACCAAAATCTGTCCGTACAAGGGTCCAATAGACATCCTGAATATAATAATGTTTGAAACACACAATTATGTAAAAGAAAATTACATTTAAAAAAAGTATAATAAAAGGTATAATTTGAATTTATAACATCTCTAAAATACTTATTTTGTATGAAAGATTTCAAAACAGTATGTATTCATATTTATATTTTATTTTGTTTATTATAAATTTTAATTACAATTGGAAATGTGTTTTGTGTTTTTTGTTTTACTTTGAATTCACTGTATCCAGTACAATTCTCTTTGGCACCCTCTCTCCTCTAGTGTAATGAACACACCAGGGGAGGGAGGGTTACCTTCAAAGGGCACATCTGGGAATCACACTGAAACAGTTGTCAGTACTGACAGTACTGACAGGACAGCACTAGACGAGATGGTGCTGGGGGGGTTAATGACTACAAGTCTGTAAGTGCCCTACTTTGGATCCAAAGATGAAAGAACTTCAGCAAAAGAAAACTACACTCATTACTATGTCTGTGAAAAAATTCTGAACCCATAAAAACGTATTCATACAACTAGAATCTGGTATTAAATATCAAGCTTAACATAGATGCGTTCAAATATAAAGTGTTAAAGGCATCTACAAAAATCATAAGTGAAAAACTTGCAAGTAGAATGTGTTGCTCCTTCACCTAATGGATAGGAAACCATTCAAGGAAATTGACCTCTATATTACATATAGGTCCAAATCAATATATTTCTTCCAACAATGTTGTATAGGCAATGATCACCAATAGGTCTATAGCATGTACAGTATAATGGTCTTCAGTTGGTCAGTAAAGCCCAGAATGATGAAAAGCTAAGATAAAGTTGACTTCATACCATAACTTTAATAGAAAGTTTTATTAAAAGCATATAGCACCACCCCACATGAAAAAGTCCAGTTGTGTTTTAACGCAATGCACTGTGGTAGGTAGTCCAATTTGCTGCCTAAGGCTATGTCTCCACATCCGTCGGGACCCCCTACGCAGTGCTTGGCAGGGGGTTCCGACGGAGCACATACACTTGCTCGACGGATGCTGTGCTCTCACGCAGCTGAGTGGTTCCGCCGATGCATGGGGTTAACATAGTGCAGTACCTTAACCCCTGCATCGGCGGATGCCTGAACAGAGCATTCGCCGACCAGCTTAAGTATATGTAATCCGTCAGAACCTCTGCCAAGCACTGCGCTTAACATAGGGGTCCCGACGGATCACACAATGCTGTGGAACCCCCCCCCCCCCCTTACAGAAGAGCCTGGGATCGCATTACAGTTGACGTCAGCCCCCTTTAGGAAATTAAACAATACTGATTTCTTCATGAAAACTACGATTAACAACAACAAGTGTTTCTTATTTTGTCCGCTACGTTGAATAAGGTTATTTTATTGATACGCGGAGTTAAAAACAAGAAAGGGCAAAAATTAGACATCCAAAAGTATTATCTCCCTGGCCATTAATAGTCAATAGTTTCCCCTTTCTGAGCCACAACTGACAACAATCTCTTAGACTAGTTCTTTACTAGGTTGGCACAGGTCTCTTGAGGGATTTTGGTCCATGGTTCCATTGCAAATTGTTCTAGCTGCTCCAAATTGTATGGTTTTCCAGCATGGACTTTTACTTTGAGCACCCGCCACAGATTCTCAATAGGATTAAGGTGCGTAACATAAATATTGTATATGCTTGGTGAAGAAAGGGAGAGGCCTTCATCCCTAGCAACACAGTTCCCCCAGTTAAACATGATGTTGGGAGCATCATGCTTTTTTGCAGCCTCAGTCATAGGTGCATGGCATACAGAAAAAAAGAGAAAATGATGTTGACATTGTGGTGGAGAATATGCAGAAATGTGCTCCTAGTCCTAGGCTTAGGCTTCCAGCAAGACAATGACCCAAAGCATACAACGAAATTAGTCCAACAGTTCCTCATGGATACCAAAGCCAAGATCCTGGAGTGACCCGCACAGAGCCCAGACCTCAACCCTATTGAGAATCTGTGGCGGGTGCACAAAGTAAATGTCTATGTAATTTGGACCAGCTAGAACAATTTATAACAGAAGAATGTAGTATAGGGCAATGTCTAAACAGCATAAATCATTTCAGAGCCACCTTACCACCTTTAATGTGACCTATAAACTGTAACACTCAATTAAAAAACAAACTGAAATCTTATATAAATATACAAATAAAGTAATATGGTTGCATTAAAGTGCACACCCTTACACTAATACTTTGTTGAAGCACCTTTTGATTACACCACTCAGTCTTTTTGGATATGAGTATCAGCATGGCACATTTTGGGTATGAGTCTATCAGCATGGCACATTATGGGTATGAGTCCAATGGCACATTTTATGCGTATAGTCCTATCAGCAGACACATTTTGGGTATGAGTCTAACCAGCAATGGCACTTTGGGGTATGAGTCTATCAGCATGGACATTGTTGGTGTTGGGTATGAGAGTCTAGCAGCATGGCACATTTTTGGGATGAGTCTATCATCATGGCACATTTTGGTTGAGTTTCTCACATGGAGCACACGTTTTGGGACTGAGTCTATCAGCATGGCACATTTTGGTATGAGTGTCATCCGCATGGCACATTTGTTTGGGGATGAGTCCTATCAGCCATGTGCACATTTTGGGGTAGAGTCTATCAGCATGGCACATTTTGGGTGTGGAGTTTATCAGCCAATGGGCAACAATTTGGGTTGTGATTTAATCAGCATGGCACATGTTGGGATGAGTCTATCATCATGGCACATTTTGGGTATGAGTCATCACATGGCACATTTGGGGTAGAGTCTATCAGCATGGCACATTTTGGGTGTGAGTTTATCAGCATGGCATATGTGACTTGGCAAGATTTGCCCACTCTTCTTTGCAAAAACACTCCAAATCTGTCAGATTGATGGGGCATCTCCTGTGCACAGCCCTCTTCAGATCACCCCACAGATTTTCAATCGGATTCCGGTCTGGGCTCTGGCTGGGCCCTTCCAAAAACTTTCATCTTCTGGTGAAGTCAATTCTTTGTTGATTTGGATGTATGCTTTTGGTCGTTGTCATGCTGAAAGGTGAAGTTCCTCTTCATGTTCAGCTTTCTAGCAGAAGCCTGAAGGTTTTGTGCCCCAGTTCCAGCTCAAGAAAAAACAACCCCAAAGCATGATGATGCCACCACCATGCTTCACTGTGGGTATGGTGTTCTGTTGGTGACGTGCAGTATTGTTTTTGCGCCAAACATATCTTTTGGGATTATGGCCAAAAAGTTCAACCTTGATTTCATCAGACAATAACACCATTTCCCACATGCTTTTGGGAGACTTCACATGTGTTTTGCAAAATGTAGCCTGGCTTGGATGTTTTTCTTCATTAGTAAAGGCTGTTCCTCTTGCCACTTTATTATAGAAAACTGCACATCACCAAAAGAAAACCATACCCACAGTGAAGCATAATGGTGGCAGAATCATGCTTTGGGCTGTTTTTCTTCAGCTTGACCTGGGGCATTAGTTAAGATAGCTGGAATTATGAACAGTTGTCAAACCTGTCAATATTGACACAAAACCATTATTTGCTTTAGGAAGCATGTGGTCAGCATCATGTCCCTTAGAAAGCCATAGGTTAGCACAGTGGCCTTAGGAAGACAAGGGTAACCAACATGCCCTTTCGGAAGCCAGAGGTCAGCACCGTGTGTTTAGGATAGAAGAGGTAAGCATCCCGTCCTTTAGGAAAGCAAAGGTCACTATTATGTCCTTTAGGAAAGTAGAGGTCACCATCCTGCCCTTTAGGAAAGCAGATGTAAGCAACCTGTCCTGTAGGAACGAAGAGGCCAGCATCCTGTCCTTTAGGGAAGAAGTGGTCAGCATCCTGTCCTGTAGGAAGAAAGAGGTCAGCATCCTGTCCTGTACGAAAGAAGTGGTCAGCATCCTGTCATGTAGAAAGGAAGAGGTCAGCATCTTGTCCTGTAGGAAGGAAGGGGTCAGCATCCTGTCCTTTGGGAAAGAAGAGGTAAGCAGAATATCCTGTAGGAAGGAAGAGGTCAGCATCCTGTCCTGTACGAAGGAAGTGGTCAGCATCCTGTCTTGTAGAAAGGAAGAGGTCAGCATCTTGTCCTGTAGGAAGGAAGAGGTCAGCATCCTGTCCTGTAGGAAGGAAGAGGTCCCCATCC
>CM070035.1:28697926-28726218 GCA_036250615.1 Ptychadena robeensis
GAAGGAAGAGGTCAGCATCCTGTCCTGTAGGAAGGAAGAGGTCAGCATCCTGTCCTGTAGAAAGGAAGAGGTCAGCATCCTGTCCTGTAGGAAGGAAGGGGTCAGCATCCTGTCCTATAGGAAGGAAGAGGTCAGCATCCTGTCCTATAGGAAGGAAGAGGTCAGCATCCTGTCCTGTAGAAAGGAAGAGGTCAGCATTTTGTCCTGTAGGAATGTCGAGGTCACTATCATGTCCTTTAGGAAAGAAGAGGTCAGCATCCTGTCATTAGGAAAGTCGAGGTCACTATCATATCCTGTAGGAAGGTAAAGGTCAGCATCCTGTCTTTTAGGAAAGCAGAGGTAAGCAGAATGTCCTTTGAAAACCATCCTCTAGGTTGCTTGATTTGAGGTTTCTGACCAGTTGGCTACCAATTGGTCCACTACAAAGCTGGCATTGGATCTGCACTTACATATCATCTCGCAGTCAGCGGCTGATGAAACTCTGCGTAGCACAGGTCATACCTCTGCTGCATCACAATCATTAACAATAGCAATGTCAGAGCCTTAATGAACTCCCCACACTGTGATTTGGTTTCCATGTAATTACCGAGCTCCTCTTAAATCCATCTCCTCTTTCTCTGCTTAATGAAATTGTCCTGTTTACCTTTGTGGAATGAAGATTTGTCTAACAAAGGCAGGGGCGTGTAGAGAGTATCTTCAAAATGAATAGTTAATGAAGAACAATGTTGATGGTGTTTGTCGCAGCTCTCCGATGGCCTGTTCCTGTCTCACAAACACAGAGACCATCCATCTGTCAGATGTAAACTGCTGTTCTATGACACTTCCCCTCTGCAAACACACACTTGATGAACACCAGGGCTTTGTCACTTGGAATGTTTATGCTCATCGGGGACGGAATAGACACAAAATACTTCACCCCTGGAACTGTCAACGACACAATGAATGTTGTCACAATAGAAAGGCGGGCTCGGTGACCACAGCAATGTTAGAGTTCTAGTTCTCAGAGAGCCGATTCATAATTAAGACTTGCTGATACATACTTACAGGGCACAGCTTCTACTAAACTGTGATTTTAACTCTGAACTCTGCAATTTCATTCCTGAGATCGCACAAAATATTATATTTAAAGTGCATTTTTTATCATTAGTGTATTTACAAAAAGGCTTGAAACTAACCAAGCCATAAATGTTGGCATCTGCTATAAGCAGGGTACAGACATGAAGATATGGACCAGATTGATGGCCGATTCGAGCGCCGTGCGCGCTCACTGCCACCTATCTGGTCCATATAATATGCGGCCAACACTGTTATTGAGCGGGACCAATCAACAGGGATATCGGACATGACCGTTAAATACGGCCAATGTTCGTTGCTTTGCATGGAGACCGCGGGTATCCATGCAAAGCTTCGGCTGAGCTGGGGAGAGCAGAGCTGTCTCCCTAGCTCCTCTGATATCTGACAGCAGCGTCATGACGTCATCATGCTTCTGCAGGGTACATCGGACTACTCGAATATCCAGCTGTCTATTCCCTGCTTTTCATTTATATCTTCTTATTCTGTTGGATGGCTATGCTCTTCCATGAAGGTGACCAGCCACCACTGGACAGCACCATCGTTAAGGTGGGTATACACGGTTGGATATCACCATTCAATCGCCTTTAAACGAGAAATTGCATCCTGCACATGGTCCTGGTACGATCAACCAAAAGCTGAACATAAAATCGATCGAGCAGTGATCGGACATGTTGGTATATTTCAGTCAATCGCACAAGTATCTGATGGGTTTTCTAGATATTTTGATAGATTTTTATGCGATCTTACTACTGAGCAGTGCTGGAAACTTACTTAATGTGTAATAAACGCTTCTAGCCACAGGGGGCGCCCATAGAGCATTAACAACTCTGTTAAACAGACCTAAAAGTAAAGTTTTACGGTATAAAAGCTGATGATTGTAAGCACACTAGTTATTGGTAAATTTTTGCCCCAGTCTGTTAGTTTCACTTTGTTCAGTTTGTTAAAGAAAGCTGGGAGAGAGAGATTGGTTGTTATAATGCACAGATAATAAAGCTATGTACAGTGGATGTAAAAAGACTACACACCCCTGGTAAAATGTCAGGTTCCTGTGCTGTACAAATATGAGACAAAGATAAATCATTTCAGAACATTTTCCCCCTGTAATGTGACCTATAAACTGCACCACTCACATGAAAACCAAACTGAAATCTTTTAGGTGGAGGGAAGAAAAAATATATACAAATAAAATAAATTCCTGAGATCGCACAAAATATTATATTTAAAGTGCATTTTTTATCATTAGTGTATTTACAAAAAGGCTCGAAACTAACCAAGCGCTGCGTAATATGCTGGCGCTATATAAATAAATGCTAATAATAATAAAATAAAGTGGTTGCATAAGTGTGCAAAAACTAATACTTTGTTGAAGCACCTTTTGATTGTATTACAGCACTCAGTCTTTCTGAGTTTCTTTCTTAAAAATACAGTGTTTCCACATGCGTTTTTTAAAACGCCCTGTGGTATGCATTTTTCATAAATGTTTCATTGATTTGTTCAAAAACGAAAACGCAGATATAATGTGAAAAACACAAATGCCTATATATGCAGAAACGCATGCCTTTAAAAAAATGCTTGCCTTTAAAAACCACATATAGTGTGAACGGACCCCCAAGCTTTCTTCGAGCGGGATTGTTTGATCCCACTCGAAGAAAGGATGGCTGCAATCGATCATGGCGAACATGCGCGGTGAATGATTGTTCGGGAATGGATTGAAAAGTTGACCCATGTATGCCCACCTTCAGTCTTTACTGAGACCTTTGCTGGAGGACTTGGTCTATTAAAGAAAGCTAAAAAAATACTTTTTGAATATGCAGTTCTTGAGTTGTGAAGTTCCTTTACCTAGGCTGAGATAATGACACCATTCTCCTACAGGAGGGATCATTTTGCCAGTCAACTCTTCCTGAAAAGCAGTAACAGGGGGCTGATTTGCGCCAGGAATATGTCAATAGCGCGAAGTACTGTACATTCACCATCATTTACATGACCTCTGACCCTTCACCATGTCTGAACAATGGCAGCTCCAATCTAGAGATGGCCCCATTGTCAGGGGAGTTCAGGTGATCTCGGTGAAAGGTAATTTATACCTGTAAATAATCTTACACCTACACATTACTTAACCTGCCCTGACCGCTGGTAAGTATGAGCGTGTGGGAAAATATCCTTCACAAGTGAAGACACTTGTAACAAGGAGCGTTCCAGCACACAGAGTGTTTGTGAAGTTATTTTCTTTGCTATTTATTTCAAGTGGTTTGAAATGAAAGCAATCCTGTACAACGATTCCTGTGTGTGGGCGTCTTCTATCGCAATTTGGATTGTTCCCTGAGGAAGGTAAGCTCATAGTGTCATGGCCTGCGCAGTGTATTTTGAAAAGGTGGTCCGCATATATAACGCAATCTTGTATATAAAGACGCACAATGTTCTAAAATGATCTTTATTTGTATAAAAAATATAAACATTCAAAGCAAACATACAAAAAGGTCTTAAGATAAGCAAGGAAAGGGAAGATTGTATTAAAATAAAGGATTCAATATATTATAAATAAAATATGATAAAATATTAAATAAAATATGATATTGTTTAATATAACGTTTATATGAAGTATTAGAAGATGTTTGTGGGACTTTGAATAATATTCAGCTTACAGCCCAATGAGGAATTTTTGTGCCCCCCAACACCCGTTCCATAAGCTCTTTATATATGCTTCCCTTATATCCTGCTGCTGGTCCGGTAAACCTCCACCACCTTGTTGGCGGCAGTTCTACCTCCTGGCATTCATACAATAAGGTGTGGCCAAGACTGGCAACTGCAATGGCATGGAGGGGGTCTTTTGGGTGCCAGGATTGAATGTGAGTGTCACAGCAAAAGGTGATTTTTGATCTTTTATTATGACAATTGGCTTTCTCTATCTGAATGCTTTAAATTTTTTTGGGCAAAAGTGGATACAAACTTATAAGGTAACCAGACATGGTACCATCCACTGACATTGTAGAACATAGTTGGGCTGTCCTACAACTCATATGGTAGAGTACAGTCAGTGAAGGCTTAGATGGTAAATAGTGGGGTAGGAAGTACAATGGAACAGCACTGAGATCACACAATATAACTGTAACTTATGCTAGCCATACACATGCCGATAAGCGGCCGATTTTTAATCTGACCGACGGGCGTGCGCGCTCGCGCCGTCGGTCAGGTTAAAAATCGGTCGCTAATCGGCATGTGCCCACATGGGGTGACAGATCCCTGTCTCCCCACTTCTCGGCCGGCCAGAGAACGGACTTGTCCGATCTTCTCTGGCCGATGGGAGCCGATGCCATAAGCTGCAATGAAGCGGCGTCTTCATTGCAGCTTATGGCCGGCACACAAAGGGTGCCCAGCCGATTGAAGGGGCCCCATAATGCAACGGGAGGCTAACGTGATGACGTCATCACGTTAGCCTCCCGGAAGATATTGGGACTAGTCTGCCTGCACACATCGGCATGTGTATGGCAGGCTTTAGGCACTAGTGGTATAGCAGCTGTCTGATATTTGTTTTTCTGTCTGTTATCCTGTGTTCCCATCACCAAAAACTCTACAGAGCTCATCCCATATTTCATTCTGAACTGTCCTTGTGTCAGTGTGTATGTTTACTGACATTATCGCAAAGCAGTGGCTTGCTGCCTGTGCTGTTTTTTCAAATTTCAATGTTAACACTTTATAAATATATTTTATACAATTTAACATCAGGATCATATCATTTAAAATACTAGCACATATTTAATTACATCCGGTGTACCATCAAATGTAAAATATTTTGTAAAACAGTACCATTTAAATAAAGTCTTATTAATATATATAAAGTATAAACATATCAGCTTCACTCTCAACTGCTTTATATTTAAATATTTGGTTGTGATGTTTTTAAAGTGGAAAATGATTACTGTATAAAGTATCCAAAAAAGTACTGTATGAACAGATCATTCATAAGGTACTGTGTCACTGTGACATAAATATCAGCTCAACATGCCCTGCACAGGTATTTATTGTTAATTATAATTAATATGATTAAAATGTTATATCACCAACAACTTGCCTGAATTACCGTATTTTTCGGACCATAAGACGCACTTTTTCACCCCCAAAATTGGGGGCAAAAAGTGCCTGCTCTTATGTCGAATGTGCACCCCGGGCCATCGCCGCTGGTGCACATCTGGCTGCCCGCCAACTCCCCGGCAGGACAATAGCCGGAGATGGAGAGGAATGATCAGTTGAGAGATGCGGCGCTGCCGGATCTCTCAGTTTCGTAAAATGCCCACAAGAAAAGCTAGAGAGAGGGAGAGAAGACATCTTTCCTCTCTCAAGTGTCATGTGAACACGCAAAAACTCGGATCTTCACACTGACACAAAGGCACAAATCAAATGAGCGTAAAGAAGAAAAGAAGAGAGAAAGAAAGAACACGCCAATTGTATCCCCCACTCCCCTCCTCCATCACGAGTTTCAGTGTGCTGTGCAGTGTCTGAGTCAAGCTGCTAGTGACCACTGATGTGAAAAGAATATGACACCCAAACCATGCATTAACAATTGATAGTAAAACTTATAACTATTTTCATTTGGAATCGGGAATTTCCTTCTGCCATAAAACGGTGTGCGTCTTATGGTCCGGTGCGTCTTATAGTCCGAAAAATACGGTAGTCTTTCTTTGCTACGCCTGTCTTCCTTGGGCTTTTTAGTCTGATCCACCATAGCCACCTCCTGCTCTTTTGTTGAGATAAACATTGGCACCAAAGGCACTCACCACATGCCCAGGACATGGCACATATTGAATGCCAGCCTACCATGTGATCATATTTTAGCAAATGTAAGCAACACTTTAACATGTCATCACTGTCATTTCTACCATCATGGGGTATCTAAATCAGAGTGTGATGAGGATTAAAGACCTAGAGGAGCTATTGTGTGACCCTTTGGAAAACATTATTTACTACACCATTTTATCAAAAACCTGCTAAGCATCTCAGGAAAAAGGCAGGTGTCAATGGAGACATATGTGATTCCTTCTGATTAGAGTAGGGTTGCCCTAGCTCAGGGGTGGGCAAACTTATTGATTTGTGGCTCACAATGGTTTTTACATTTGACAAGAGGGGCACCTGGCATAGATGTCCAAAGTCTGTGTGGCGCGTATGGGAAATAAAAAAAAAAGATTAATAAATAGCGGCTTTTGATAATCAACATGAACATTCTATATTAGGCAAACTACAGCCATTAGGAGGAGACCCAACCAATCATCGTCTAGGCATATTCTCCACTTATTGCAGGGAATGAGTGGAGAAGTGCCAGAAGATCTTGACACCAAAGTGACAAAGGACTGAATTAGAAAAATAAATGGGCTGGTTTTGGCCCCCGGCTCTAGTTGGTGTGTATCTGTAAATGAACATGGGAAGCATCATTATATCTGATAATATCTGATAGACTGTCACTGTAAAACTCTGATCATCAGTCAGTAGATGAGGGATGTCAATGAATCATGGTCCTAAGTTTTATCTCCGTTAGAACTGTCCCATTGTTTACCTCTGTGTGTGTCAGGTGTCCCCTGCTGAATTCTGTAGCAATATAAGAAGCTGAGATGGCAACCACAGTATGCATGCCAATGGTAGGTACTAGAGAGTGAGGGGGAAGCCAACTCTTCGCAATGAACTTCTCAATGATTCTCAATGATCACCCCACCTACCAAAATTTCACTCTGGGTAGATTGGCCTTTGACAAATACATTGAGATTATTGCCTTCCCTCAGAAAATGTTCAACTTACGTTTTACATCCAAATAGGAGACACAAGTTTAGTATATAATATAAATGTATTACTTGATTCCATGTTGATTCCATGTTGAGAACTTTCTCACTTAAAAGTATAAAAACACATATTGGACCTCTGTTGCTGCAGCTCATAGCGTATAGAAGAATTAAAGCTCAGACCAAAATGTTTGTGGTTATCACAGACTACTGGTCCTTCTACCAGCCCCTTCCACTGGCAGAGCTCCAGACACTGGTCCCATGAGAGCCTGTGGAGTCGGCACTGTGACGTACAGCAGGCTGAGGCTTGCTTGGCCTGAGGTCAAGGTTATCTGTGATTTCTTCCAAGGAGGAGAATTCAGAGTCACTGTCATCCCATGACTGCAAAACAAAAGTTCATTCTCAGTTTATCTGATCAGTAGTAACATTCTAATGAACATATAAGCATTTGTATTGTTAGATGAACCATCAGGCACCACAGTATAAGTTATCATGCATGCCATAAACATGAAATAACATACAGAGACTTATATTAAATATTATGTAGAATGCTCCACCTCCTCAATTATTTTCTTTGGTATGGTATTAACACTGGGAATAAAGTTCCTTGGATCTTGAGTAATCATCAGTTATACACACAGACGAAAAAGCTCCCATGCATTTCCCTATGCTTAATGAAATGTATTCATTGCCCAGGGCAGTTTCTCCTGCTATGCTGAATATGTGCATAGGGCCCCAAGGACCCCAGGTGGTCCATGGGAGGCCCCAGACCCCCTCCCATGCATGCATATCCTGTGCCCTCACTCCCTGTGTAGATCCGAACATTGTGAGCTGCCGTGCAGTGGGTGGAAGGAAAAGAAGAAGAGGAAGGAGGAGCAGCATGTATGGGCGTATTCCTTCCTTCTCCCCTCCCCCACCCTGATCGGTTGAACCAAGAACTTGCATGCATAAGGCCCCAGGCTAGAAACAGCACTGTTAGTACCTGTATGCAAAGCAAGGGCACCAGAGGTCCAATTGATGTGAGGAATTACACATAGCAGTGCTAGTTCTATATGGAAGGACATCAGAAATTAGCATTTATGTTTTAACCTCCCTAGCGCACTGCTGAGGTCCAGATTTCTGTACCAAAAGCGCACCATAGACTTCAATGGTAAATTTCTCTTTATGTTGTAGGCCTGTAACCTCCCAAAATATGTCCGTACAAGGGTCTAGTAGACATCCTGAATATAATAATGTTCGTAACAAACAATTATGTAACATAAAGTACATAAAAAAATATATAAAATGTATCATTTGAATGATAAAATCTCTTAAATATTTATTTGGTATGAAAGATTTCAAAACAGTATTTATGTATGTTTATAATAACATTTTTATTACAATTGGAAATGTGAGGGGGCGGGGGTGCGGGACATTCATATGCAAATTGGGCTGGGAGAGGGGTGACATCGGCCAGCTTTCTTCAGTTAGGAAGCCAGCTTAGAGCATCAGATCCCCGGACAGCACAGAACAGTGAGTATGTGCTGCTGCCGGGGGGTCTGAGCTTAGCTGGACGGCTCCATCTCGCAATGCTGACAAGAAAGTGCTGGAAAAGATGGAGCTGTCAGAAGTGCTAGGGGGGTTAAATAAAACCTATAAAAGTCCTATGTCCTATAAAACAAGGAGACGAAGAACAGATCTGCTATTACCCACAACAGACTGCATACAATTCCAGATAAATACATACATATTATCTGCAATTGTTCTACATCTGTCAGTTTGTGACATCCACTGTACCTCTGATTTTGGTGTCTTCTTTATATTATTAGTAGGAATAGTTTCCACTCCTCCGGCTGGCTTCTCCCTTTTCATTGACAGTTGCTTCTCTAAGCTACGTGCCATGGAGTGCACCAAGGAACCTGCACATTAAAGAAATCGCTCAGTTATTCAAGCCAACAGAATCGAAACATTGAGCATATGTTAAAAATGTAAAGGGTCCTTCAGTCACAACCAAAAGGCATAACAGTCTGTAGATAAAAATACAGGGGCAAGGGAAGTTACAGTGGAGCCCATAATTATTCATACCCCTGGCAAATTTTGACTTAAAGTTACTTTTATTCAACCAGCAAGTTATTTTGTGACAGGAAATGTCATAGGTGTCTCCCAAAAGATCATAAGACGATGCACAAGAGGCATTTTTGTTGAAATAAACATTTCTCAGCTTTTATTTTCATTTGAGCAAAAAAGTGTCATGTCCAAAATTATTCATACCCTTCTCAATAATTAATAGAAAAGCCTTTATTGGCTATTACAGCAATCAAACGCTTCCTATAATTGCAGTCCAGCTCCTCGCATGTCTCCACAGGGATTTTTGCCCAATCATCTTTAGCAATGAGCTCCAAATCTTTCAGGTTGGTGGGTCTTCTTGCCATCACCCTGATCTTTAGCTCCCTCCACAGATTCTCTATTGAATTCAAGTCAACTCATGATTTTCCACAGTGCAAAACATTTTGTATTTTTTAATAATAATTTGCACTGTAGCCACTGGAACTTGAAAACATTTACATATGACCTTGCAGCCACAATGCGCAGCAGCAGGTCCTCACTGAGCTCCTTTGTCTTAGCCTTGACTGTCCACAAACCAACTGCAGAGAGCTGCTGTTTTTAACAAGTTGAGTTGATTAAAACAGCTGTCCCTAATTAATCAGGGTAATTAAGATGCTTTTGAACAGATTGGGCTATTTGGAATGGTATAGAACTTTGGATTTTCCCAGAGACTATGACAGATTGTGAAGGGTAAGAATAATTTTGGACATTAAATTTTTGCTCAAAAGTAAGTAAAATGCCTCTTGCACATCTTTTAGGAGACACCTATGTCATTATAACTTGCTGGTTAAACAAAAGTAACTTTTATATTGTTTGAAAATACTGTACATTGAAACTGGTTCTGACCTTGCCCATTGTCTTTGGAAAAGCTGACAACTCTGGGGCTTGGCTTCCCCGGGGAGATCTCCGAATCAGACCAGTCACTATCACTGTCCTCCTGTTTCTTCTTCTGCAGAGATGAAACAGCCTGAGAGCCTTTTTGTGCTGGAGAACTGTACGGGGAAAGGTCAACCATAGATGTCTCTTCTTCAGAGGTGAATGGTGGAGTCCTGAAGATAATAACAACAAAGCATTGATCAAAGATTCTGTTTGCACAATATTCAATATATTCTAAATGTTTTTATTAAATGAAAGGCCAATATAAATTTAAATGTGAAAAGAAAATTGGAAAACCCAAGCAAGGAATTATCTTTATGTTAGGTTTCAAACATATTAAACAATTGAAAATCTGTTCAGCAGGAGAGTTCCTAGGGACTAGTTCTCCTCCTTAAGGTGGCCATAGACGTTTCATTTTTATGTTTGATCGATTTTTTTATTAAACATTGATAATTTAAGCCATTAAATAATTGATTCCTGTTTACCTTAAATAATCAAAAGTGATGGAAATATAACATTTTGGTAAAATTGTGTCAATTATTTGAAATATCTGACGGGTTTTCTAGATATTTAGATGGATTTGTGTTGGATTGTCATATGGAGCATGTACACAGGGCAAGTTTTAAAGCGCACCTAAACCCACCACACTTTTCCCCCTAGCTAGCCCCCCCCCCATAATTGGAGCAATATGTAAATAAAATATAAAAAATCCTTACCTGTGAGGAGATATATGTATCCCCCCCCCTTACTTCTCCCTGTCTGTGTATCAATATCACCAGTGCCGCGCCGCTGTCTAGCACGGATATTCCTTCTGCAGCTGTTCAGGATTTTTTCCCCCTGCTTTAACTTTGTGTCCATTGACACACATTGTATCTGGCGGCCGCCGGTGTCTGCTGGCATTATTGCAGCCTTAACCCACAGATGGCAGAATGATAGCTAAATATATATATATTTAGGTTTTTGAGCAACTTTGAGCTATTGGGTCACAGTTTAGAGGTAAGTAAAAATGTGTTTTTTTATTTTCGGGTTTAGGTGCGCTTTAAGCATTAACATCATACATAAAGAACCTGGACAATACTCTTTGGTTGAGGAAAAACTGTTAAGGCCTCCATACACGGGTCCGTTTCCCATCAGATTCCGGGACGATCGATTCCGGGCGCGTGCACGCCAAACGATCGTGCCGGAATCGCATGCAGCCCACCTTGTCCGATTGATCACGTCTGATTGATCAGGGGCCCGGAATCGGATCGGACAGAGAACCAACATGTTGGTCTTTCTGAACTGATTCAGCACACATCAGGGGGAGTTGCCATTTGGGAAGTAAGCGATCGGACACGGAATCGTCCAGGAATCCGTGGGACAAGGTGGTATGTAGCGATCGGACACACTTAATTGGCCGTTCGATCGGACCTCCGATTCCCGCTGAGATCGCCGGAATCGATCGGATAGGTGATCGATCAGCCATGGAATCCGACTGTGTATGGCTAGCTTTAGACTTGGGAACCCCTGACAAAGCTTTGTTTACAAATAATATACTTCTTCATATAAATACTTTACTTTTTTCTCACCTTTGCAGTGTCTGTGAAGTGACATTCATAATCCCAGCTGTATTCTGACTTGCTAAGCCCTTTGTTCGAGGTGAAGGGACCGGTACTTTGGCTGGGGAATATGACTCCACAATCTTCACACTCCTGACCTGAGGAAACGGTTCTGCAGGAGGTGGAATGCTGCGCAGACTTCTTGGACTTTGCACTTTGCGTGAGAACCAAAAAAAAAAGACAATTATTATTCTTCAACATTAACAGACAGATTCCTGTCGCCTCAAAGCTCGGTCGGCCAGAGAACAGACATGTCCGTAAGTCACAAAGCGTGCCCGCCGATACTCTGAGCGACGGGGTGACATCATCGCGCCGCACTCCTGTGGGGGCCTTATGTTAACAATGCCAATGAATCCAAAGGCATACCCATCATTGGAATTTGCACTGGCCTAAATTTGTATTGAGATGAATACATTTTTGGAATAAAAGTGAGGGGCAGCAAATAAGAAAAATATCTGTAAGAAAAGCCTCTCCTCTATTAACCATGTAATTAACATCAATAGAAAAAGTCAATGACATAATACATTATAATTACAGCACAGTATGATACTGTTGACTATTTCTATGAATACAATGTAATATTTTTTGTATACACACAATGTAGCAGTACACAGCGAGTGTCACTTACCTGAAAGTTGTGAATTGGTGGACTGTAACGTCTCCTCATTCATTTTCTGCTGCTTCACACGTTTAGTGAGCACTTTGGTCAGCTTAGCCTTAAGTGTCTCTAAGTCAGGAAACTTCTTCAGTTTCTGCTGCTGCTGCTTTATAAGAAATTCCTTCAGATCTTTATAGGAAGTTAAAGGAATTCCTTTTGCACCCTGTAAATAATATCATATGAATACATATTAATTAGCAGAAATGGCTAAACTATGGGATGAGAGTATTATTGTCATCAAGAGAGGAGCCTGTACAACTGTGCAAGTCCGAAGGCGAGACTGGAGTTATTATTAACTCATATTTATATAGGGACAACAAATTATGCATTGCTTTACATATTTAGTTATTTAGTTGAGTATTTAGTGATATTGCTGATTGATTAGTTAGAATTAGAAAGAAATAGACAAGCCATGAAATGTAGGCTCAAAATATGTGTTCTGCATACCTTTGAAAGCTTGTTGCCCTCTCATTTACAAGGGATAAATGGATTACAATAATGGATTTATGCTATTAGTTAGGAACAAGGAGACATAGCTAACCAGACAAATAATCATGTCTGTACTAGAGGGATCTCAATGTGTCACCTATTGCTCTGATATATTTACCAAACCGAGAAGCCATTTACCTTTTTCACCCCCATGCTTTCAAGTTTTTCAACTAATGTCTCCTCCAGAATGGGACGGAACTGTCTGATAAAGTCGGGGTTTCTTCTTAGTGCCTCTATCTTTTTTATAGTTTGATCTGAAGGTACATCCATCTCTGCTCACAATACACAGAAAAGAAGACAACATGCAATGAGATGTTTCACTAATAACGGGATCATATTCAGCTACATGGAAAAGTATTGCTACCAAGGCAAATCAATTTCAACACAATGCATATATATTGCATTTTTTGGACCATAAGACGCACTTTTTAATCCCCAAAAATGGGGGCAAAAAGTGTCTGCGTCCGAATGTGTGATGTTATGGTCCTAATGCGCAACCACCCCGGCCACTCAGCCGCCGGTGGTCGCACCTTGGCTTCCTGGCAGCTCTCCCAGCATGGAGATTAGCCGGGGAGCTGGTAGTTGAGAGATGGGAGAAGTGTCCGGCTCTCCCAGCTGTACTGTATAATTGCCTATGCCAGAAGAGCTCAGAGCCTTGCTGCCATAGGCAATGAAGAGAGAGATAGATGAACTGGCATCTTTCCCTCTCTTCATCCATGGAAACTGCAATTACTCTGCAGCTCCCATGGACACAGGAACAGATCGGCAGAGGAGAGCAGAGACTGAGAGGAGATTAGGAGACAGTACGGCCCCCCTCCTCCTCCTGCCGATCAGTGTGGAGAATGACGTGTGCTGAGAGTGTACTGCTGCGTATGACATCTACTGGCTGAATTGAGTATTGCATTCATTGGATTCATTGCATTAACCCAATTGATGTGAAAACGTATTAAATCTTTTTTTCTGGTTTTCCCGCCCTAAAAACTGGGTGCGTCTTATGGTCCGGTGCGTCTTATAGTCCCAAAAATGCAGTGCTTTGTAAAGTTTATATTTTTAATGCAGATAACAAGTGTCTCATTCTACTCAGTCTTGGTTCAAAAAACATTGGAAGGTTGTTGGAGCTGCCTTCATTGGGTCCTACACACCTCTACGTCCATAGGTGAAAAGATGAGCATTTTAAACATTGACAGCCCATCTATGTATGTCTGTAAGAGAATATTTATTGCTCAACCCTGTATAGTTCTTGTGACCATTGTTACCAAAACTGAATGTGATGACAATTGCTAACGTTTTCAGTTGTCACCAGAGGACATCAAGGTGAGGGTAAATATTCAAATGGAGGCACCTTGTCACCCAGCGATCTGTAACATCAGCTGTGCCCTCTACCAGTTTTGCTGTGTCACTTCCCAAACCTCAGAGGACCAGGACCTTCCATAGATCAGCTCCCTCTGCTGGTAGAAGAGATTGTGGCAATTGATGTGGCTCCTGCTCCCTCTGCTGGAGGATACCTGTTAACGTTCATTATCACTCATCTGTAGTTCTATCCAATTAGACCACCTGACCATGTATTTAAGGAAGTCTAAGGCAACAGGTAGTTGCCTGAACAAAGAGGTATTTGGCCATGTGTCCACAGCTGATTCCCTGCGCTGGCCACACCGGCACGTTTGCCAGGCGAAATGCTTGGAAAATCAGCACCTGAACAGCTTCGGGCTGTGTTTTCCTGCGGGTAGAAGACACCTCCATTAATCTTCAATGTAGGTGTCTCCAGCTGTGCTGCTTTGAAGAGTGGACACTGTCCCATTCATCAGATAGCAGCAATGTACACAAG
Source organism: Ptychadena robeensis (assembly GCA_036250615.1). Lineage (NCBI taxonomy): Eukaryota > Metazoa > Chordata > Amphibia > Anura > Ptychadenidae > Ptychadena > Ptychadena robeensis. Next base: position 28,712,297 of record CM070035.1, read on the forward strand.
CCATATTAGTCTCTGTTCCATAAGCTCTAATTACAACCATCTGATATATTGTTACTCACCCCTGGAGCGTTTTGACTACCCTGTCTGCCCTGACTATCACCTGCCTGACAACGGCTCTGCCTGCCATCTCTGTACCATACTTTGAAAATTCTGCTGTTAGTAAGTGTAGCTAGGGACCGCAACCTGGGGGTTCCCCGCAGCAAAACCCATCACTTGTGGTGTGATCTGGTGAATACCGGGGGGCTCCTTAGACTCTGCTCCCCGGTTTATACTTGTCTGGTAGCACGGTTAGTTTTCCTAACTTTGAAGAGATTTGAGTGTTCTAAATGGTAATGATATTCATACAAATATTAAGATAGTTGTACAGGATCTATGTAAATTCCTTTAGATTTATCAACATGTCTGTGATATGTAGGCCTTTGTTAACAATCCATATAGCTTGTATTGAGACAAGACCCCATGCATACAGTTATACAGTTATGCTATTTAACTGTATAACTAAATCATTCCATAACTACATGAGCACAGTTAATAAACATTATCAAGATCTAATAATGAAGACATTATTTTGTGGATTTCCACCTACCTTCTTCACTGGAATCATCCTTTGCATTTCCAACAGGCAAAACCATGTGAGCCACTTGTGGTACTGTACAGGACAACAACAAATTAATGTTTATCTGTTCATCTAGTAGTCATAAGTTTGGCCCAACTCAACTAAATATCTGACTACAATGAACTCATGTGGCTGCATCTTTACACAATTGTCAAATATATTAAAACAGTCAATAAATATGTTGAACATTGTATATGTGTATCTGTTTTACAAACACCGGAAAAAACAAGATATTTAAATGCCGTCTATGTATGTTTAATTATTTTATGAATCACTGTATGTATCAGCAATTCACATTTATTATAAAACTTTTGTAATGTGGATTTCCTATGGAGGTTCTCCCTTTAGTAAAACTACAGTTATATTTAAAATCAACTCTTACCTTCCTTGATCTCTTTAATTTCTTTGCTTGCAGCCAGTTCCCTGAGCTACAAGAAATGGGTAAAAGAGGAATTATTATATTTCCTAAACAGTCAGATTTTATACCAGGCTGCATACCTCCCTTCAACAGTGTGGGGAAGGGAGGATGAGGTATTGTTGTTATTATTATCACATTATACCACATTATTATGTGAGAAGAAAACCGGAGTACCAGGGGAAACCCATGCAGACACAGAGAGAACATGCAAACTCCTTGCAGATGGTGCCCTGATCCGGATTTTAACCTAGGACTCTAGCGCTGAATGGACAGACTGCTAACCACCTGTGCCCCCATGCTGCCCATATGTTATGTGTGTTTTCATTGAAAACACCCTCTAGTCCAGTGGTTCCCAAACTGGAAAGCGCGAAGGTATTCCGGGGGGGCAGGCCCTCATACTGAACCAGGCCCTCATACTGAACCTGTGTTTAAATGGGGAAGGTGGGGCTCAATAATGTTCCTAAATAGAAAAGGGGGGCCCTGCAAGGAAAGTTTGGGAACCACTGTTCTAATCCTTTCCACTAAAAGTTATAATATTCTTTGTGGTTTTAGGTAAGATCACAGGAAAGTTACAAGTAGTTATGTAGCACTAGGATTAAGACCCACACTCTTCACACAAGTAATAATACCCATAAGCAGACTCCCTCTATGGTCTCGCTGCATACTTTTCTGTAGATCAACACCAGGTGCATGGATAGCAGAGCCCTGTCTCCTGGACTCACTTGATATCTCTCCAAAAAAGAAGGCAAAGGTCCCGCACTCGTGTTAAAAGAGTTTTCTCCAAAATCTTTATTATTCACTCGATAAAATCATAAAGCATATGAAAGGCACAATCACCCCTGGGGGTCTCATTCTCTGACGCGTTTCATCCCATTAAGATTTCTGGACTTATTCGCAAAATCTTATGAGACCCCCAGGGGTGATTGTGCCTTTCATATGCTTTGTTTTTATCGAGTGAACAATAAAGATTTTGGAGAAAACTCTTTTACCATGAGTGTGGAAAGTTACAAGTACCTTAGGTTCAATAGGTATTATTCTGTAGTTGCAGAAAATACTGAAGCATAGTGAAACAAATTCAGCTAGCACATCTAGTTATTGAAATGTAGATTCATGGGTTGAATTATAATGTAAGCCCACTAGTGGTCTGCCCGACTACTGTTTGTCATATTGAAGGCGGTACCGGAAATAAAAACGTACTAGAGTGTATGACCCCAGGGATGTGAGGATCCAAAGCCCCAATGCCTGAATTAAAATGCAGGTCAATGATGTGCACCCCCCCAAACACACCTCATCAGCACTAGGAACCCAGAAGGATCAGTGAGGACGCAGACATAGAAAGATGCCACAGGCTCCCCTTGGACAGGTAAGCAACACTAAGTGTAGCTTTTGTAAACAATCTTACCCCAAGCTTAACTTAGGGTGACCACCAGTAAGGTTAACTAAATATTTAAAGCCCCCCATACACATTCCGATTATTCTCCCGACCGATTTTTCGTCCGATCCTGTCGGTCGGCTGGCACGAAAAATCGGAATTCGAATTATCACCGATCCATCAGCCCGACCCTATTTATTAACAGCAGATCGACCAAAAATTTACGGACAGGTCCGAAGTGGTCGGGTACATAATTCCGAATCCGATTAATCTCCCGATCGATTAATCTCCCGACCCGATCGGTCGGTCGGGCAAAATTCGTACGTGTATGGGGGGCTTAACTTAGTTAACTTAGTTTCAAACATTTACTTCCTGCAGGGTGATATGACATTCCTCTTAACTCACCAGTACAGTATCTCCCTTTAGTGATGACAAATTGTAGAAAATAATTGTTAACCTACTTTTTATTGCAATCATAGAGGATAACATAACTTGATGAAATTGCTTAAGTATAAATGATTTTAGAAAAGCAGATTTATATTTTTAAGCCCAAATACAAGAAACCCTAAGTAGTCTCCACTTACCTTCTGCTCCTGGGATTTGATGAGCTTCTTTTGACTGTCTATTGTAGATTTCATTGTGTGCATAGTAGACTCAAACTGTTCATCTCTGGCCCTCTGATCATTAGACAAGGAGGCCCTCAGTCTGTTGTTCTCATTTAGAAGCTGCAGAGATAAGACAGCACTAATATTATTGACATATCTCCATTATATACTAAATAATACACGCATTACCTGGCTGCAGCCTTTTGGTATTATTTAGGGGAACTACCACCTCGATATCTGCACCGGAGCAGATCTAAGGTTAAAGAAAAAAATACTTACCTGGTTAAATCTGTGAAAATGCAGGGGCACTCGCCCCTCCTGTGAGGTGCGGCCAGCTAAGGAAGCGAGTGGATATAGGGAAAGCAGAGGTTACTTTTGACGTCTGCCCCCCATAATCCCTGTGTGCCCTGCAGAGTCTCTCTCTTTAATACACTGAAGGACTGGACACTCAAGACATGTCAGGGCTGGAGCGAGGAAGGGGAAGAAGGTAAGAAAGGGATTTTTCTCTGCAGGGATCGCTTTGCCTGGATCAAGACCCATGAAGGTTAGTAAGTTTATTTGTTTGTTTTTTTGTTGATGTAGAGTTTAAACCCATTTTAATGCTTATTATTTTAGTTTGGGTTTTCCAAGTAACATTACAAAGTCAAAGAAGTTCTTGTTTGCAACATATGGCAATAGAAAATGAGAAAGCAAAAGCAGAAATTATAGAATAAAGAGGGATCGTGGCATATTGTGGAAGAGATTTGCCAAAAAAACATCTCAAGGTCAATATTTATGTAAAGTTTTTTATCCCAATCCTCCTCACCATGCTAGTCTGGTCACAATGAGTCTTCTGATGCATCTTTGTATATGTTTGCACAAAACATACAATAATTTGTTAGCACGTTAGGCTTCATTCATATGGTCGGTCTTTGCCCAAAACCACAACAGCGCTGGTGTGCAGAGTGCACGCATTCTGCAAGGGCAACCAACCCCCACCCCTCCATATGGGTGACCATTTTCCAGTCTCGGTTCCTGGTAGTTTGACAATCAGAACAATACGTTGCAATCATCTATGTGAATGGGACCTAAGCCCTTCCTTGTTTCTGCTAACAAGAAAGTAAGTGCATTGTTGAATGTGTAGAGCCCCCTATACACACTAAAGCAGGCCATACACTCTGAGATAAAAATTAGGATCCATTAAAACCGACCAATGAATGCATTTTATCGTCCTGAAATCCGCACATGTCCACATGGTACAACCGATATATTACGATCGTAATTGCCATTTTTTTATGATCGTAATTTATTGGACATGTTCAAAAATTTTAATTGGTCTGGCAACATCGAGAAACTTCATAGTGTTTACTGACCAATTACTGCCGAGGCTTCCCCTTTAAAAAAAAATACATCACAATGGCCGATATAAACGGCGATAAATTTCGATGACATCCTCGTAAAAAAAAAAAAAATACGATCCTAAATTGGATTTTCAATGTGGTAGCTTTTTTGCCAAATATTACGATCCAAACCGATACTGCCGTCGGGATACATTGGTCTGTTTTAATGGATCCTAATTTTTATCTCAGAGTGTATGGCTAGCATCAGATGTCCACTCGATTTTTCAGCCAATCGACCGCTGTGAGCACGCACGGCGGTGGATCAGCCGAAAAATCGGGTGGACATCTAAAGCTTAAAGGGCTGAAATCATCCGCCAAATCGATCTAAGCCATTACGGACATGTCCTTAATACTTAGATCAGTTTAATACTTTGGACAGGGACAAGTAGCTCCGTTGGGGATACGGGCTGAGAACACAGACTGTTTGCAGCTGCTCTTTGAAGCTGTTGAGTGGGGTGGAGGGGGGGGGGAAGGAGGGGTGGTGCTAGCAGCTCCTCCCTCTCCGTTAGTGCTGCAGTGAGCAGAGGCTGCCGGATCATTGACAGCCTCAGGTCCCTAGATACTGTCTGCTGGGTCCCCCTAGCTGCCCTCGATCAGCCAAAAAATCGTGTCACAATCTAAATGTGTATGGGGTCTTTATCTATAAAAGATACAGGCGACAAAGTTGATACTGTCCATAATATTTTTTCCAACCATACCGCACAACGCAGCGCAGTCTGTGTAGCAGAAGCTTATGCGGAATCCAGAATGTAACATTATTTTGAGGCCCCCAAATGTGAAGTATACATATTGACCTGGCCTGGCCTGGCCTAGAAACTTGTATCACCCCCACCCCCCAAAGGTCATACATGTCAAGCACCTGTACCGGAAGTAATACATAAAAAAATAATGTGTCATAGTATTTTCAAATACGCTAAAACATGTTGATAATTATTATGACTATTATGTTTTACCTCAATTCTTTCTGCTTTGTGTTCTTTTCTAATTTCCTTCATTTTATTTTTCCACTCCATGCTCTAAAAACAAAACAAGGATTAGAGCAGTCACATTAGTTATGAGCAGGGCTGTTTATCCTGTCACCAATAGCCCGGCCCAAATGCATATTTGGCACCCTTCCTGTCACGAGCGTGAGTTGCCACAGGGGGGGGGGGTAGTGGTTGTGTAGGCTTGTGTGCAGTGGTGTTAGTAAGGCTTTGTCCCCACTTGGGCAGTTGGCTGCGGAATGGGCGCCCGCAGACACAGGTTAACAAGTTTTTTTTCCGTGGGCTGCCGATTGCCCCGGATCAGGCCCATAGACATCAATGGACCTGGTTTTCAATCGTGTGCATTCATTCTCTATGTGCACGATCTGGGGCGATCGGTCAACCACCCAAGTGAGGACAAGCCCTAAGAGGTTCGGATGGTTTTTCTTGAATAGCACCCCCCTGATCAACAGGTTTGCCACTACTAGCAAACAACCCCCTCCGGTCAACTGCTTTGCACGGCCGATAGCACCCATTCAACAGGGGGCCCTAAGCAAAAACTTGCATAGGGCACCAAACAGGCTAGAAACGACCCTGGTTATGAGTACATCAAGCAAGACACTATAGATCATTATAGATAGTCATGGTTGCCTCTTTGCCGGTCTTTTAGGTAAATTGTTGACATGTTATTAGTGAAATAAAGTCCAATTGCTAAACTTTATTGTTTTCACAGAGTTTTTTGACAAACATAAAGTCTCAATGTCATACAAAGGTAAACGTGCAAGTAGCAGTGCAGTCTGGGGCCCATAGCCACAAAGGGGCTCTCTCTCTGCTACCTCCTGCACGGTACTCCAGAGTTCAGCTAGGAGGGATTGGAGTGACAAGTCCGGGTGGGGGGGTCCTACGAACAAAATTTGCTATGGGGCCCATTCAGTTCTAGCTACGCCTCTGCTCAACATTCCGATTAGGTAAGACAGTTCGATTTGCAGATGATTTCACTGCTAATCGACCGCTAATCTGCCGCGAAGTTGCAACCATAAATCGGGTCATAAATTGGCACAGAAATCGACCTAACAAATAAAGAAATGTTTAGATCTATCTCATTATTTTGGATGGGGACCACCCCAACCAAAGTAAATGCTGACACACAAAGGGTGCGCTGCAGATTCAAAGCACAACTGGTCGATCTGCTAAAAAATCGAAGGAAAAACGAGACGTCTATGGCCAGCTTTACATATGCCTAACCTAGGACCTTTAGATTGTGAGCTCCTCTGATGCACAAGTAGTGCCAAAACAATGCACTGTGTCATATGTCAGAGCTATAATTATACTCAGTAATACTATAAAACAAATACTGATTTCATTATTCGTTACCCCAGTACAGTTTTAAACTAATGGATAACCACACCCTGACTCGCTTAGATTTACCTGTCTGTCTATCTCCTCCTTCATGTTCTGTATCTCCTTCTGCAGCTTTAAACGCTCCTGACGGTCTTCTTCATCCAAGAGCTCACCGAGGTTGGAGGAGGTGGTTTTTTTATTCTCCAACTCTTGTAATTTCTAACAAAAAAGAATATGAATGTGTTCAGCATTAGATTAGTCTGCTTTCACACTGCTCCACTAAGCAACTGTATTGTTTGTATTGTATTGTGAATTCCTCACTGTTCTCCAGCAAAGAATGTCTGATAAAAGGAAGGACTCAAACTCAAACCACTTAGGAAGTGAGACAGGTGTCTGTCTCACCTCCTAAGCGGTTACCCCGACTTATCTTAGTCGGGGATATTCACCTATCCCTGGTGAGCCTGTGGCGATGTAGAATATCATCGATGACACTGAAGAGGCAGAAGGGGGGGGAGGGTGGCACCATTGTCCTCCATGTTATAGAGGTGGAGCCGGCTTCCAGCACAACCAGGGATGTTAGGGGGGGAGAGCAGAGAATTGCGTCGGATTACAATGTAATCCCCCTTCCTTTAAAAAAAAGTGTGCCACAGGCATAACGCTCAGAGGGTTAAGTAACAACCTACTCAGTAACCTATGCTAAATACCTACGTTTAAATGGTAATAAAACTCACTTTTCTCTAGGTATATTTCAACACCCAATCCATTTAGATCCACTTTTGGGTGTCACTACTTCTCTACAACACATTGTGTTAAAGTAGAAATCTGGCTGTCAAGTTTGGGTACCACTATCTAAATCCTTGTAATATTATTTCATCGAGTTTTAAGGTTGCACCCAAGTAGTCAAGTTAACAACAAGGTAACATTGCCCAAGAAGGGACTTTAACGGCACAGAGTTACATGCATAGTCATGAAGATGTAAATCAAGTTGTGTGTATTTAATGTCATCAAAATAAAACAAAAATTTATTCGTTTTTTCTCAACACGTATCACAACCTATAGTTGCTTCTTCAGGAGCATGAACAAGGATCTGGTGCTACAAATACAGAGGACAATATAAAGTATGAGCGTAATAATGGTATAAAATAGTAATTAGAAGTAATAAAATGGGAAAGGAGGCATGTAACTTCAATTTTAACACGCAGCTGCTAGATCACAAAAACGCCTGGCTCCCCCGTTGTTGTTTTTTTAACCCCTTAGACATTTTATCTCTTCTAGTACAATCCTCTATGAAGGGCTGGATATCCTTAATTGCTCCCTGTTCCCCAACGGGGGTGCCAGGTGTTTTCAGGATCTAGCAGCTACGTGTCAGACTTGAAGTTACATGCCTCCTATCCCATTTTATTACTTGTAATTACTATTTTATACCATTATTCCCCTCATAATTGATATTATCCTCTGCATTTGTAGCACCAAATCCTTGCTCATTCTCCTGAAGAAGCAACTATAGGTTACATTAAATCAGTGGCTCCCAAACTTTCCTTGCAGGGCCCCCCTTTTCTATTTAGGGAAATTATGGAGCCCCCCCCCCTATTCAAACAGAGGTTAAGAATGAGGGCCACAAGGCCCCCCCTCAGTTTCTTAAGAAGTGGGAGGCGGACCTAGCTCTCAGCTTCACACCGCGTGAGGCCGAGCGGGTTTGCTCCCTCGCACTCAAATCATCCATCTCCAACAGGTACCAGGAAATGGGATACAAGCTCCTCTCCAGGTGGTATCACACCCCACTCTTACTACACACCTTCTACCCCACAGTTCCACACAACTGTTGGAGATGCAATGCCCTTGGGGCCGACATCCTACACATCTTCTGGACCTGCCCAAGACTGACACAGTACTGGACCCGTGTTGCTGACATATGCCGCAAACTTTCTGACATGCCCTTTCCTTTTACTCCAGCCTTCTTTCTCCTCCACCACTCTGGACATCCCCGTCAGGAGTACAGGCGCTCACTCCTCATCCATTGGTTGAACGAGCAAGGCCTGCGTTTCTTACCGTGCGAGTGGAGTTTTCCCCTTCCCCTCCATCCTTCGCAATGGGCTCCATCAGGGCAGCTGATATCCTAGAATGGAGGATTTCTTACCAGCTCCTCTTACGGACACGCCTCAGACAAATTCCGTTCGACCTGGATCCGATTATTAACCTCTGACGACTGGTCAAATTCACTCCTCTTTCTGAGACCCTTGGAATTCTAGGGCTTGTTGGGTCAAATGGGGACCCAAACTCATAGTCGCGTACCTAGTCCTCCCTCATTCTACTTAACCACCCCTGGCGGGGGGCCGGGGGTTGTGGGGGGTTTATTATACCCCCTACTTTTGAATTTAGCCTTTAACTTTCTCCTTCTGGACCCCTCGTTGTTTTGCGACGCAGTCGCGACGATTTTTTTTACCTCCGAAGAGTAGTGGGGGTCCTACCCCCCCCTCCTTTTTCCTTTCCCACTGATGCTGTGATTGTATTCCTTTTGTAGTGCCTTTGTTTGGTATGCTGTTTACTTTTTGTTGTGAAAAAAATTTTCAATAAGACTTTTATATTCAAAAAATAGGAAGTTGATGGGCTCCTCCCCCCCCCCACCACCCCCCCCCTCCCCCCCCCCCCCCCCCTCCCCCCCCCGTGTTGATATCTTCGCGCCCCCCTGTTTAGGACACTCTGCATTAATATATACACGTTTTTCCTATGTTCTGTGTATTCTATTGCATGTTACTTTATCCCTTCTTTTTTGGGTTAGGCTCTGGCTATTTCGGTGTGGTGCAACCTTTTTTTTAAACTTGAAAAATGTTGGTTTTTTGGGATGTTTGCTAACATAACAGATATTTAGCAATTTATTTTTTTCCTTGGAGTGTTATACCTCCCTAGCGATATGCCCGAACCCGTTCGGGCAAATGAAGCTTTGCAAACTTCGATACGGGCCTTTTTTCGACTGGGTTCGGGCAACATCGTGGGAGCTTTCACTGCTCCGGCCGCTTTTTTCGCTCGCTCATCTTGCTTCTCTGCGGCGTTCTTTCGTGGTCCGAGTGGACGTGGACGTCACGGCTTTTTGGCGGGACCGGTCGCCGGTCTTTTTTTTTACATCTTTTTTTTTTTAACTTTTGAGCTGGATTATAGAAATGTCTTTTCTATATATCCAGCTCCAAAGTTGATCCCGCTATTCAGAAACGCTCGCGCTGAGCGTTTCCTGATTATGGGATCTGTGTCCGGCTGCACACGAGGCCGTTCCTGGAAATAGTCCGCGGTTCTCGGCTATCTCCGTGAACAGCTCCTTCCTCTGCCGGTGACTGTCATCGGCGGCGCGGAGATTTAAAGGTTACAGAAACTTTTTTTTTTTCTTAGATTTTTTTTTTTTGTCATTTTTTTTTCATTTTTTTTTTTCTATTTTTTTTTTTTTGATTGGATTGGATAAATTTTGGATTCCAATCCAAATCGTTAAAACAAGTGTTGTAATTCTCAAAAAAAAAAAAAAAAAAAATTTTCCCAAAATTTTTTTTTTGGGGTTTCTTGTACCGTCTAAAGCCGGCCATAGCGCTTTATTCTGATTTTGCCGGATATGTCACCATGCGCATTCGGTTTTTTGGTGAGCAATTGCAAAATGAACGAGCCACTGAAGAAAGTATGGCGCAGTTATGATCGTAAATCAAAACTGCGCCCGTGCCGAGAACAGGCGAAACCGCTGGCTTCTCGTGTGCCTGCAGCCATTTCTACAAAAATTAGCTGACAGGACACAAAGCCTTCAGACCCCCATCGAGCGTCACCGGTGCGCCGAGATGGGGGCGGAAAAGGCATGTATCACTTTTGGTACAGAAATCTGCACCTCAGTGAACCGCCAGGGAGGTTAATTTCACATTAATGAGGACACATGCAATTTGGACCAGCTAGAACAATTTGCAATGGAAGCATGGGTCAAAATCCCTCAGGAGACCTGTACTAACCTGGTGAAGAAGAAGAGATTATTGACAGTTGTGGCTCAGAAAGGGGACACTTGACTATTAATGGCCAGGGGAGCTTATAACTTTGAATGTTTCATTTAAGCCCTTTCTTGTTTAAACTCAATAAATATCAATAAAATATCCTAATTACACTTAATGGACATTGTTTTATGGTGTATTTGTTTCCAGAATAATCCTGAAGAAGGATCTGAGACATACTGAAAGCTTGCTTTTTCAATGACTCTCTGAATGACACTCAGAACTCTCTGTAGCACAACACTCTACTATTGTTTCCAGAATAACAAACTCTTGTTGTTACTGATGGACAATTTCATGGAAAAATCATGAGTGATGTCTAATTTCAAAAGGGGGGCTAATAATTTTGGCAGTTAGGCAGATGGCAGGAACTTTGTGTGGTGGAAACCTACTTACAGCTCTATTTTGAAGGGTAATATCCTCGATCTGAGAGAAGAGCTGTTGTCTGAGTTTATCCATGTCACTTTGCAGCTTGCTTCTCTCTTCCTCCTTCCAGCTTTCAAACTCCCTCTTGATGTTTTCCTCCCTCTGGTGAATTTCTTCCAGCTCCTGAAATGTAGGATATCAAAGGTTTTACTATTGTTCTTGTTTAGTCAAGAGCAAATTGTATCAATAGAAAGCTGACATGCCAAGGGATGTACATGGTCCAAACCCAACTGATACTGTACCAGTCATAATTAAACAGGTAGCATTGTGTGGAAGCCATCATCACACATACAAATAAGTGTGGTATTCATGTTATGGCCGTCTATAACTAATACACTATACAAGTATACAGGTGATTTATTTATGTACGATGCACGTGTATGTGTCTGAAATATGAATTCCATTTAAGTTTTGCATCACCTTCATCCTTCTCTGATGTTCCATCTCCCTTTCTGCCTCCAGCTGAGACTGAGTCTTCTGTAATTTGTTTTTAAGTTCCTCAATGCCATCTTCCATCTGTTCCACCTGCTTCTTTTTCTTTCTCTCTGCAATAGACACAAGACATTAAAATCTGCCTCACCAACATATGTACAACAATAACAACCAGAGGGGGTCCTAGGGTGATCGGAGCCTTGGGCGAGCACCCCCTGAGGGGGTTTGCTGGTCGACTGTTACTCCTCCAGATGATCCCCGGGCGGCCGAGCAATTGATAGGCAGGCACGCTGGGGGGAAGAATCTACCCAGATGCTGACCTGGGCAACCGCCCATGATGCTCATGCCTAAAACTGCCACTGATAACAACAATTCTTGGTGCAGTATATTATTATAATACAAGAAAAAAAAATCACAGATAGTAAACCTAACAGTAAATAATATTTAACCCAACTAACAGTATACTTGTTACAAAAATAGGTGAGTATATAAAGTGATTTAGGAAAAGAAACAGACACAGTGACCCTCCCTCTCTTTGTTCCATAAGCAGTCCATGGTGGAATATAGGTCTAGACGTGGTAGTAGCTCATGCAGGGTATGGAGAATTACATACCGGATGGTACTTCTTTAATGACGCCAGGCCTAACTTTTTTGCTTCCAAACTTCTTATGGTACGCAGAGTGTGGACAGAGAGAGGAGGACTGGCACGCTCTAGAGGGTGGAGCAGACTAAAAGTTTTGTTGCTGTTTTTAGTGAGGGTTGTTTTTTTTTTTTGAAATCCTATGCTATTGTATACAGATGCCTTATGACTTATTATACCAGAATATTTTGCCTATGTATCGAGTCAGTATTGTCTGGAAAATCAATTAATACATAAAAAAAAGCAATCCCTTACAGGAATTTGTGACAGATCATTGTTTTCTTTTCATGAAAATGGAAATATCTAATATATTATTAAATATTATTAAATATTAAAATATTTCATGATAATGGAAATAAGTATATATATCATATCAATGCTCTTTCACACTATACGCGCCTTCAAGCTGCACCACAAAATGTATGAATCTTGGCCGCAATGGATATGACATGAAGGGGCCCTTACTGTTCTAATTCTCCATGAATGTAATAAAAAGCTGCCATATCATTATTGTCCACTAGGCGGCACCTCTTTCATGTGTGTATGCATGTATTTATTACTGTGAGGGAAAGAAATATTTGATCCCTGGCTGATTTTGTACATTTACCCTCTGACAAAGAAGTGACCAGTCTATAATGGCATGTTTATTGTAGCTGTGAGAGACAGAATAACAATTAAAAACCCTCACAACTCCAATGCACAAAAATCAAAGATTGATGTTCATTCTATTGAGTGAAATAAGTATTTCATTTTCCTGAAAATTAGACTTAATGTGTAGTGGCAAGACCCTTGGCCACAGTGGTCAGTTATTTCTTGTAGGAAATAAAGCTCTGGGCCCGTGGTGTGGGGGTATACACCCAACCCTTCCACCTTTCAGGACACAGTGAGATGCATGGGGCTTTAGAAGCACACGGGTGGATTAGCTTCTAAAGCCCCATGCATCTCACTGTGTCCTGAAAGGTGGAAGGGTTGGGTGTATACCCCCACACCACGGGCCCAGTGCTTTATTTCCTATTAATTAGGGGTGTGGCACTTATCCAATGGTCTATGTAGTATAGTCCTCCCTCCCTTATTCTTCAGTTATTTCTTGTAGTTGGGCACCAGGTTTGCACACATCTTTGTCCCAGGTTGTTTGTCTGTTACCAGCACACAGGAAAGACAGCAGTGCATCTGAAAGCATGCTTGTTGTTAGGGGGGATCAAATACTTGTTGGGGAATCAAATACTCATTTCACATCAATATCTGATTCTTGTGTGCTTTATATGTGAGGGTTTTTCTGTTGTTTACCATTACAATTATAGACTGGTCACTAAAGCCAGATATAGACACTTCGATCCATGGACGATTATGCAGCAGATCTACCGCTGTGCACGCTCGTGGCAATCGATATATTAATATCAGCAAAATAATTGAATAGATAGAATAAAAGTTACCAATTTCTGTGACTTCCGGGTGTCTGCGCTGGAGATGTCCCTGCAAGTAGGAATAGTTCATGAAGGCCTTGTCACATAGCTGACACTGTAAACGAAAAACACAATTTGATTAGGCACACACATGTGTTTGTTAGACCTTGTTATGACTCATCTGTCATTGCAGTCTAAAGCCCCCCATGCACCATACAATCTTCCCATCCAATTTCTGTACAATCAACTTTTCTTCTACCAAAACCATGCAATATGAGGATCTTTCTAACCTTCCAATCACTATCAGGGAGGACCCAG
>CM070035.1:28786277-28812152 GCA_036250615.1 Ptychadena robeensis
ACCAATAAAGTTGTGTACACGTGAGAATTGGAACGTAAATCATACAGATTCCAAACATTTTTTACAAATACCTAACTGCAAAGTGGGGTGTGACATAATTATTCAGCCCCCTGATCAGTACTTTGTAGAAGCGCCTTTTTGCTGCAGTTCCAGCCGCCCATCTTTTAGGGTATGTCTCCACCACACTTTGGTCCATCTAGAGACCCTGAAATTCCCGCCCCCCATTCTCCTTCTGTGAGCATCAAACAGCTCCAGGCCTCGGTCAGATTAGATTTACACGTTCGTGAACGAGGGCAGTTTTTCAGATCTTTGGTCCACAGATTCTCCGATTGGATATAGATCTAACTTTGACTGAGCGGCATTACATTCTAGATAACCACAACTGGATATGTTTTGTTTAAATAACCTATTCGCGATTGTTGCCTTGTCCCTAGGCTTTATGTTTAGGGTCGTTGTCCTGGCCCTGCGAAGTGTAACCTGCCGGCCCGCAGTCTCTCAAGTCTTCTTGGCAGACTCCAAGAGGTATTTCTCTCTTGCCCCCAAGATTGGCCCTGTAATTTGGCTCATCCACCCTTGCTCCATCACTCGGACCCATGGCTTCCCCCTGTCCCTGCTGCAAGAGAAGGCAACCCCGCCAGAGCATGATGTCTGCGCACCCCCGACCCGCCTCCCCAACTTTTCCCACAGTCCGCCCCTGCCTCCGATGGTGTGCCTGCAAGTGATGTGCATGTGTTAGTTTGTTCGCTTCTCAACAAAAAAACTATCCACACATAGTGTTTTGTCTGCATTTTGGCTCAAAGTTCCATTTTGGTCTCCATCTGACCAGAAGCACACGCCTTCTTCACATGTTTGCTGTGTCCCGCCCACATTGGCTATGTGGCTAAACCTGGCAAAGCCGACTTCTATGGCTTTCTCCTGGTAAACATGGCTTTGCGCTTCTCATGCAGCCCACTTCTCCATAAAGGCGCCAACTTTGTGCAGTGCAGGCAGACTAACAGTTGTCCTATGGACAGATTCCCCACCTCCCGAGCTGTAGATCTCTCGCAGCTCGTCCCAGAGTCACCCCCCTCGGGCCCTCTCGACACTGCATATTCTGATTCAGCGCTCAGCCTCGCTTGTTCGAGCCCTGTGATTTAGGTTGACAGGCCTTGTCTTGTGTAGGTTTACACGTTGTGGCCATACCCTTCCATTCTAATTATCTCTTGACGGGCTACAGTGCTCTCTGTGATGTTCAAGGATTGGAAATCTATTTGTAGCCGGAAGCCCTGCTTTTCTTCCCAATAAGACTTTCATCCCTGATCCCCTGGTCCTGGTGTGTTCTTTGGACTTCATGGTAGCTTGTTGCTCCGCCATATTCTCCTACTAGACAACCTCTGAGGTTGCAGTCACAGAGGCGCAGCTGTATTTGTACTGACATTAGATTACACACAGGTGCATGCTCTCTGCATTGCCCATTAGCACCTCATGGCAGCGGCATGTCTAACTGGTCAACTGACTTCCCCAGATTCACAATAATGGGCTGAATAATTATGGGGCACACCCCACTTTGCAGTTTATTTCCCTTTTAAAAAACAATTTTTGGATATCATGTATGAATTTTGTTCGCACTTCTCCACGTGTACACACCACTTTGTATTGGTCTTTCACGTCATGGAATTCCCGATAAAATTGATTCATGTTGTGGGCTGTAATGTGACTATAATTTGGAAACGTTCAATAGTACTTTGTGTCAAGCCACCAGCCCTTGGCATCCCAAGCAATTTTAATGTAAGGCATCAGCAATCACAACCTCCACCCGTCTTACCAAGGGGCACCACACATAAATCAATGCATTTTGGGCCACCCTATAATCCTAAAAAGACAATGGGCAGCATAAGAAGCCCAGCAACTTACCAACAATAAGCAAAAAACTCCTCTCCCTCGCCTCACAACTCGCCTTCCCAGCCCTCACCTTAAGCATCCTCTATGGCATGTGTAAATTAATGTTTTTGGGCATGTTGGATCTTAATTTTTGTGACGCTTTCGATCCCCCCGGCGTTAAAAATGTAATGCACACACTGCTAGGGCGGGCTAGGACATGGTAATGGTATACAATTTAGTTATGCTTAATTGACTGCTTTTGAACCTTCTGGCAATAAGTCACCCGGCCTCTTGCCTGAAGTCGGGCCCCTCCATTTATGTCTGGGGGGGAAGCCATCTCTGCTTCCTAGGACCTTCTGTGATAGCTTCTAACCTCTTATACCATTTGTATTTTTGCTTAATTGACGACCTCATGGCAATGTAAAGTCTATGAGTTTACCATGTAGGGGGGAAATGGAATGAGGATCTATCCCTTGCTCATAAGCACTGGACGAGGCAGTGTCAAGACTTAAGGGTTTAAGGTGCATGTATCGCTCCACTCTGGGGGCCTCTTAGACTCTAGCAAATTATCATAAGTCTTACAGTAGGGTAAGGGTAACATCAGTGGTTAAAAAAAACTTAGCACTGAGGTTCGGCTGTAAGCTACACTTTCTCTCAGTCTACATGACAAACACCCATGTGTTTATTGAGAATTCCAGTGTCCTTAGTAAAATGAATCCCTGCAATATAGGTTTTTCACAGCGGGATCATCTCCAATGACATATCACCAAACACCGGGCTCTCGCCTGGCATATAATAACGACTTAATGACATAATCAGCAGACTGGGGCTTTCATTTCAATATTTCCAGCAGTCAGCCCCCAGTCAGATAAATGAGCCCATCTTATCGCCTGCATAACCCACAATGCCGATAAGCGGGCGCCATTTTTGCACTGCTTCGACGACCTGGGCGCCACGTCACTCGCCCGCCTCTCAGCGGAAAAATCCGAGCCCGCTATCGGCCATCCCGTCCCGCCGCACATCGCGGCCCCCAACCAGGCCCTGCTCCCGGCCCAGCCCCCCCCAGAACGGACATGTCGCTCATAATCGCTCTGGCCGATGGAAGCCAATTTAAAGCCGTGGCCTTAAACTCATCATTGCATGAAGACCGGCGTCCTTACATTGAATCTAATGGCATCGCAGCACAAGGTGCCGGCCCCACTAGTGCGCCGCCTCCATACTGGCATGCATACCCCCATCAAGGTATTGCCGGCATCAAACGTGATGACGTGCAATCACGTTTGCATTCCGGAGCCTCATCTGAGGGCTTGGTCTGCTGCACACCCTTCGCGGGTGTGTATGGCCAGGCATTTAGACTAGTCAACACTTGATATATACATATGCTGTGGCTCACCAACACCGGGTCCGCGTGGGTTCCACTTAAAAAGGTCTAATTAAACTCATAATTCACTCAAGGTAATAACAGGTAAGATTAATGTTTCCTCATCACTAAGTCTTAAGTTGTACAGCCGATATTTTACAAGTATGTGACGCAGGTTTTGTGGCTGCATCTCACAGTTATAGCTACAAGAGAGATATACGATGCATTTGCTGCAAGGCAAGCCTAAGTTGTGAACACGCGTTTGAATGTTAAATATTTATGTATGACTGGACAATGTCGAAAATTAAATAAGCATGTCCTTGATTGACCAATTCAGGGAGACATTATTCAATGTATATGCCTTCACTGCAAAACCACGTCATTAATGACTGGAGATATAGGACTGTGATTGTTTACTTACTAGGTCTCTCTAATAGACGTCTCTGAATAAACTATTATTGGTCATTTTTAAATTCCCCTGACAATATTCGGTCTTACCCTACTTCCTCCTCCCCCATCCTCTCGGTGTGGGGTAAGAGTTTCATAGAGAGTATGTGTAGGGTGGGTGCCGCTGCCTGGGTGATGGCACGCCCTAATAATGTGGCGCGGAGGAGTCCACTAGAGGGAGGGCTCCAGGCTGAACTGATAAAGGTAAGAGCAGACAGGAATTGAGGAGCGCTGGTTCCGAGAGTAGCTGCAGTGAGTCTTGCTCCCAGTGGGTGAGGGTAGTGTGAACTACCCGTCGCCCCGCTCGTGACACGCAAGGAGGGATACTGGAGCATGCAGGTGGCTCACGAACAACCTGTGTCCTCAACACCTTAGTCCCCTGCTTTTGGGGTGGCGGGCACCTCGCCCAGTTTACTGGTGGCAGCGGTGACTGGGTCAAATCGTTTGGATAGGTCTGTGTTCCGCAGATACGCGCCGGACAGCCGCGGTCTTGCGCAGCGTCGTCCCAAGGAGAGAGAATGCTGATGCGGACATAGCTGCTGAGCTGAGCGGGCGAGGCCGGCCCTGCTAGAGATCGTTCCGGTATTAAGCTGTCGTAGTGGTATGTTTTGGCCTGTCGTCTCTGTTCGCTAATCTCTCACCCGAGTGCCTACATCTACAGGTGCCGGCTCATTTTTTTTTCCGTTCTAGTTCAGATAAATGATGCACCTCAATAACCCACAATCGCAAAGGTATGGTGGGTCAGTATAATAGGAGATAGCTAATGTATTGTCATGACTGAAAAAAAGAGGGCACACCCTAGCCAAAAGCATTATTTATAAGGCAATATAAAGTATCATCGATCAATGGAGCCCAGCATTTACATTATAATTAATTAATTGCGAATCATTTTTAATTGCATAGAAACCCATTGTGTATGTGTTGCACTCAGTATAGCAATAAATTCAGTGTGCACTTAGATCTTAGAGCTGAAGATTTAAAGGTTTAGACGTTGTGGCCTACATATGTGCAAACATTTCCTCGCTACCAATATTTGTGTTATAGTCACTACCCGCTACAACTTGCATAGAAAAAGAAAGAGCAAAGCTACTATTAAGGATCAAAAAAATGCGTATACGCTGTTGGTGTAAAACTTTGCTTTGCTGTGTGAAATTTGAGGCTTTATCAGATACATTGTAGTTACCATACATTTTTATTTAGCGATCCATATGTAAGAGCATACAATGGGCTTGTGGATATGTTTGAAAACGACAGAATATAATACACCCAATCTATTTTTGTAACTTTCATCTCTCTGAATTTTTTTGGTGACAGTCGTAAAATGCATGATGGAATGCCCAATCATTTTCACATAGATATACATTCTAGACCTATGGATAAACTCTTGTTTATAATACTTTATGACAATCGAGAGTCCCAGTAACAAGGGACAAACTGAACCTTTAATCTGGGATACTACTGAGGCGGTGCGCATACGGTTTTTATAACTGTGAACTTGCTGAAGACATAAATTGTAGTCATGTGCCACATCGCCCTTTAAGCAGTGTATTACAACCCTATGTAGCAGTATGATTTACAGTATACTTACGGAAGGTCAAACTTAAGGTGATAGCTAACATTTTGTTTATAAATAATATACCTGAGAAGAACAACAACACTAACGCTATCAATTATCTGTAAGACCAATAATGATGAAATTACATATCTATCGTCAGTCAGCAAGCGCAGTAAGCTAGTGTGCATTCGGGGACTGGTCGCTCGTTTTGCAACACCAACTGGATGAGTGCATCTAATAGGTCTGGTATTCTTATAGGAATTCTTCGTGCCCGTCTATTCATCTACTTGAGGTATACTAATAAGTTAACTGTGGAGCTCTATTATCATTCCCTTTGTTTTTTATTTTTCCAGTCCCACACTGGCAATCAGTTTTAGGATTACCTGTACACTGACTATAACGCCCTGCTTCTTCGGCAAAGATTGCTTGGCAGATATGATATCATAAATAACAAGGAATTATCGTATATTTTTCCTATTTTGATCATTTTCCTCCACAACAAGTGAGTAAGGGAAAAAACTCTTCTGTATCACCGCCTATCATGTCTGTTGGTGCTTCCTAGTGTTCGGCCTATCTCTGTGCAGTTGACTTTGGAACTGCATTTACGTTAGACTGTGTACTAGATCATCGTAATCTCTTGGGTCAGATGTCGCCAATGTCTTACACAGTACATGCTGTTAACGATTATTTGGATCATATTTGAAGGTTGCAACTATATCTGTACTTTTTTAGATCCCTTTATTATTCAGTGGCTTTTCTTTGCTTTTCCTCAGCAGAAAAGGTGTTGGGTGAAATCTCAGGCTTACTCCTTTGCCCGTATCCCTGGCTCATCGTCCCTCCCTAATCCTCTACCGCCCTATGGACGGTGTGGGGGCGCGACATTCTTGTAGCCTCAGGCATAAATCTGGCCCCTTTTATTGCTGTTGTCGGCCGATTCGGTCACCCTTGCGCGATTGAATCCTAGTTCTCCCCCCATTATACCGGGGAATGGTGGGGTCACGTAGCGCGTTACCGACCATTTCGCAGCTCATTCAGGTAAAATAAGTTCCCTTAGGTTACCTATGTTAGAATATTTCTTGCTTCTACTAATCCCAGGTCCTCCCCCATAGTTCGTTCGTCTTCCATGTTTCCGTACTCTTCCATGTGTTCTCCACTCTTTATTGTAGTCGTCGGATCGGTTTTGCACTATCACTTACCACTTACTGGTCAATTTTCTGTTACAATTTGCCCTTTGTTGTTCTGAAAAGAACCCACTTCCATGTAACTGTTTGAGTTGGACGCCCTGTCTATACTTTCGCCTCTCCAATCACTATTGGCCATTCAGGCCGTTTATACCGTCCCACGTGTGTGGTTTTTTCCCGTGTTCTTGTTCCCTTCTCTCGTTGCTCTTTTTTCCGCTGTCGTTATTTGTATCGTCTTCCTTGTTCTATTCTCTATTTCTGCCATCCTGATCTTATCTTCACTACAGTGAGGACCAGCGCGCACTACAGTTCCCGTCCTGTTGGTATATGCCTACCCACTCGGAGACTTGTACTGAAAAGATCGAAGCACCCCTGTGTATGGGCGGATTCACATGCCTTTTGGCCGGATAGCCTGATCTTGGACTGTGTGGCCGTCGACCCCCTTCAAATCCTGCTGGCTGTCGGCCGACCCCAAACTCAAAAGCATTCCCCTACCCCCCCCCCCTGGCCAGTCGTTTAGCCTCGGTTACTAGCTTCCGTTGGGCACCACACCTTTTGTTTCTTCGGGTAAGGCTATTTTCTACAGACTTTGGACGTGCCGGGTGTTTCCCTTCATCAAAAAACATTTGGTAAGTTGTTATTTCAGGTGTTCAAATAGGGTTTAAGGGCTCTTGGCTAAATCCAGCATACTCACCACCTCTCCGATGATTGCCCCCTATATTGAGATGGATTTGCTCAGTCAGGCACCAGCGGCTTTGCTGAAAAGGCTTTTAAGAACAACCAAAGTTGCTTTGCAACTTCACGTGTAACACTGGGCACTATTTTATCTTATGCATTCTTTTTGTTTACATTGGTTCACTGAAGCAATTTGGGTTTTGGGCTGTTCGGTTTTAAATTCAATCAGTCCCTGCAGAACTGGGTATAACACGTGGATGGGCATAGACTGTTAATAAGGCTGCTCCCGCTGCGCCAGGTCGAGGAACGGGATCACCGTATGCGCGTTGCCCCCAGGGGGCGAGACCTACAACAGTGCTCCTCGTCCATTTGAACGGAATCATGGGCATGTGGCACGGTGGGGACAGCCTGGGGTAGTAACATAAATAGGCTCGGCCCATGCATGTAATGGGGCTATGGCTTTCACTCCTGGGGTCCAGGGGGAGACTATTAAATATCTCCCACGCTCGGGGACCACGTGCGGCAGGCTCGCCAGCGCAGGCTAGGCCGCTCTCCTCCCCGTGCACTCCGCTCATACCAGGCAACGCCGTCCTTCCCGTTCCTGTTCGTTCCGGCCAGAAAAAAAGTCCCTTCTTTTACGGCATCCAGGCCAGCCAGGAAGCTGAATAGGAATGGTGTTCCTGTTCCTTGCCGTTTGATTGGTCTGGGGAGGACGTATCTGCCGCGGCGAGGGGAGTCATATCAGCACAGGCAGTATGCGTGTCGAAATCTTCTGCCTGTCTACACTCACATTAGGATGGAGGTATAGGGCGGGTCCAGCCTGGTCTTTTATCGGCCATAGAGAAACACTGCATAAACTGATTTTATTTTCATTTCTAGTTCTCAATACTCAATCCTTGGCATGCCAGTAGGAAGAGTTTATTTGCTCCGTCTCTTCCCATTGATAAAGAGAATCTCTACAAAATAAATAAAGTTAATTTCTTTAGCGATCAGTTGTCAACCAAGTTGATGCATTACAAACCTCATCATCGGCGGCGACGGGGGGGAGGCGGAATCATCATCGCGGATCATGCATCGGCAGGAATGGGGCAATTGGGCCTGGATAGGCAATCGGCTCCTGTCAGTTGGGGCAAATATATAGTGGCTCGCACAGCCTATCACCTCGGCTACCTGGTCATTTAGTCATCACTGTTATCTTCCTATGGTCCTATGGGTGCAATTCCCTGTCTTGTGTCTGCTTACGCCGTATCCCCTATCCCCGCGAGCCTTTTGTTAATATAATAGAAGGGGTTATTGGTATGTGGCACTGTGAATGCCAAATACAAACAAGGAGCACTGCTGTTTACGTAGGAAGTCGCGCTTCTAATTTGCTTTGAACTGTTGCCTACCACGTATCTAACTGCCATACCTTACCTGATCATTGCAGTACAACTCATTTCATTCTATGCCAAATATTTTATAGTGGTTGAGGCATAATCGTCCCTCGCATCTTTAGTCTGGATTGGTGGCTCTGATAAGTGTCATGTTGGAGTATTGTGTGGTATATGACTATTAAAAAAAGTTGCTGACCTTTCTAGCTTCGTGCAGTTGTTACGATAACAGGTGTGTTAAACATCAGAAAGTCGATTGTTGGGAATGAGAGTGTGAACTTGCTTGTACTCTTGGCAATGGGCATTTTTCGCAAACACATTACTCAGGCACAATGAAATAACACAATGCAGATTGCTAAGTGAAAATGTAAAAATCCCTGGTCCATGCATTGCTTTATTATAAATGAACGCAGAAATATTCATCCGGCCAGAGGAGAGACATGCTCATGGGCGCCGCTCAGTGGGGGGGGGGTGGGGGGGGGGGCCACACGAGTGTTACCCTCCTCCCGCCTCCGGGCCTTGGCCGGCGCTATTTGGGTCCATAGCATCGTGCAGCACGTACGCACCGTAGGCTGCCTGATCGTTACGCCATTCGCCCTCTGTCTCACTGTCAGCCTGGGCGCGTACTGCCACCACTGTGTATCGATTACGTCCCGGCTGACACAGACCTGCTGCAGTCCATATCAGGCCAGTGCATGCGCGGAGTGGGGGGGGGTTGTGTTCTTGCGCGTTGTACATTATTTTTTTTTTCTGCTAGCCCCAAGCCCCCCTCCCCCCCCCCCCCCCCCCTCATACAGTCCCTGCCCTCAGGGGTCGGCTGCCAATTTTTGGCTGTACATGGCCGGCCCTATGATTTCCTGACGGGCAGGGCCCCTGGACATGCTAGAGCACAATGTTTTTTAATGTATGCTGGTTTATGTCAACAGTGGCAAATAATCACATTGCAAGTGCTAAAGCAAGCCACGCCATAGTCTGAACTTCCGCCGTCCCCTTATGATCGACCGAACCAAGTTGATATGTTGGGGCAGTTAATCGAATAGTGATGACAGGGGGCATAGGGCTATATGCGGTAATTGCGATATTTTGCGGCAAATAATTCTAATCATTCGATTCTATATTCGCCAACATTCAATTATAAGCACACAGTACAGGTTATGACACAGGAGGAGTAGAGGACGCTCTGACCCGACTGCAGAGCTACTAAT
This sequence comes from Ptychadena robeensis, assembly GCA_036250615.1. Lineage (NCBI taxonomy): Eukaryota > Metazoa > Chordata > Amphibia > Anura > Ptychadenidae > Ptychadena > Ptychadena robeensis. The sequence goes on from CM070035.1 coordinate 28,795,931, forward strand.
CTATAGTTTGGGAACCAAGCTGAATCACTTAGCAGGCACATTGACGATTTCTTAGCCGCTTCTTAGCGCCGCCACCCCATACCCGTCTTAGCTTTTATGGGCGCAAACCGATCGCTAGAGTCGCGCTGGCGAGAAGAAGATTCCATATTCTTCTCCGGCCCCTAAAAAAAAAAAAAAGGACCTCCTGCGTATCGAACGGGCATCGCGAGATCGTGTCCGGAGGAAAATAGTTTCACTCACCGAAGACTCCGGGCATGAAGCCGGTTCTCCTAGTGAAATATCTCAGGACGTCAGCATTTACCAGGCTCCCCCGTTGAACCGCAGGACTATGCGTTCCAGTATGCGTTCCTTATGGACTTCTGATGTGACGTCACTGAATCTACGATGTCGGGGAATTTGAATGTGTCTGCGAACGGTCGGAACGGGCGACTTCTTTAAAGTCGACCGGCCGCCCACCCCCCCCCATTTGGGGACTCAGCCTCCAGGCCGATTTCTGGCGCATCACTTGTCCAGCATCACCGTCTGCTGGTGAGCACTGTGATTGCTCTCTCTCGCTAGGGTTCGGGGTCTCCCCACATTCAGCCCTGCAGGTGCTGGCATCCTCTGAAAGCGTGGGGCTGGGTGGGGAGCTCCACACCTTCTGCCTGGTTTACTTAGGCGGGCTATTTATGGTGTGCTACATCATCCGACGGCATGGCTGCTGGTAATTGGTTGGCTGTTTGTCTTGTCCTGGAGCTCACTGCTGTCCCGTGGGCTTCATGGCTTCTTGTCCTGTAACCCTGAACACCCCCTCTTTATTGCGACTATGTTATTGTTCGGAGGCTGCCTGTAAGATCTTTCATTAAATCTGTTTTTTGTTACACACCGACCTCTTTGGTCTGAATCTCAGTGTGTGCTGGGCCGCCTGTCACGCTCTTTTTCGGATCCTGACTGAGGGAACTGCATATCATCAGCTTAAAGAATCAGCTGTCTGAACAGGCTTCCTCCTGCTTGCTGCTTCTCTCTCGGTGAGGCGATGGAGGAAGGGGGGTTGCTTCTCTTCCACTCCTCACTTTCGTCGCTGCACACATTTGGTCTTCTCTCCCTTCAGTGTCTGGGCGACCCCACTGAATCAGTGCTGCTGGCATGCACAAAGTGGCCCGGGCCGATCTGACCCGATGTTTTTGGTTGGCCGATTGACAGCGCGGTGATGACATCATCATGCATGGTCTATATCGTCGCAATAACCTCGGTCAGGAGCAATCTGGGGAGCTTTTTGGGGATGGGGCTTTAGACTGATTCACACTATCTTTTCAATATCATTTTGGGGCATACACATGTTAACAAATGTTAAGAAAGTTTGTTAATATCCTATGAGCGCTGTTTCACATAAAAATGCATGTAAATGTACAAGTGGAAAGGTATGTGTTTTTTGTTTGTTTTCCTTGCTGGCAGCCTATTGCTAAAAAAAAGATCATGAAGGTACGCAAGATATCACCAGATAGGTCAGTGAATATGTCCTGATCTTGGCTGCGTTAAGCTGGTAATAGGTAACACACTTCGATATTTGCATGTATTTATCAAATATTGACCGTTTTAAAGTTGATAGATCACACTCTACACACGGTATGAATTGAGCCAAAACTCAATCACAATGAAAAACATAAATCATTGAGGGGGCAGTGATCGGACATGTTTTGTAATTTTAGGCTATCGGTAGCAAGTATCGTGAATAGGTTTTTTTTCTATTGGGGCAATCTTTTGGATCAATTCGTAATGGACGCTTAGCATAATATGCGAAAGACCTCACTCTGAAAATCAAAGATTATGCTCAAGAATCGGGCTACCCTCTTGTTACTCTTGAATTAGTAGCAGTTCTTAGTATGTGGCCAATTCCTGCTTCCCCTAGTTCCTATTTGTTTGGCTCTTTCTCTCATGAAGGAAGGGCTTGTCTCCAGATGCGGCCATGGCCTTCATCGTATGCGCTTTGCTTTAACGCAGCGCGCGACAAGTACACAGCTGTATTTTATTTTATCGCCGGTAAAAAAGAAAAAAAAAACAAAAAAAATAAAAAAAATCTATTGATTGTCACTGCAGCAACCTCAGGGCCAACCTGCTCATAACACGCCACGGTGTTTATGGTGCACATTAGGGGCAACGGCAACCAGACGCAATATAATTCAACGGGGTGGCTTTATCATGTGCTTTTGAATATAATCTAATGGGGGTGCGATGTCAACTGTCCGCGTTTTTTTTTTGACACTTGGACACATGGTGGCGGCTGTGATTGTCGTCATGGGCTCCTATCTGGCAGTGGCGGTCAATATTTAAAGCAGTGAGACAACGCTACGGCAGCACCGCAACTAGTGGAGAAGCTAAAAACACACACCCTGCATGCGTTTGCGTCTGCTCTTCTGTAACGTAACGTCATTATAATAATTTAGTCTAGTTTCACAGTTTTTCTTGTGCATTTTTTTTTTGCACTTTAAATCTCTTTGTCCTCGCCATTAGATATTGTATTAGACAATATTTTCAAGAGTGTTTTTAGCAGGTATTTTATTCGTTTTTTTAGACCTTCATGGGACTTATCAGGGCATCATTCGGACGCCTGTATTGTATATCATTGGGGTGTTTTTCTTGGACCACAAATCTTGTTTCCGGTGTGGGATGTTTATCAGTTTATTACAGGAACATGGGCCACCCCTCAGTCATTCCAGACTCCCTATAGACGGCATAGAGCTCTTGCAAAGCCTGGTAAGGTAGGCCACCTAAAGGACTTGACATTGTCTCAAAGGAAAAAGCATGACCCCTTGGCAGGCGTTCTGGAAGGTAGGGGTATGTCACGCTATCAGCATAAATACAGGTCAAATACGCAAGCTTAATTTCGGCATAGGCTCACCAACAGCAGAGACCCATCGTTAAGGTAGGTGCCGGTTAATCTTCTAGCAACCTTGATTGGTGTTTGTGTGCATCCCACCACCAATGGGGGGTGTCTTATTGAGAATTTGAAACGACGCTATTAACACGACTACCTCCTGTTTATGGAACTCTTGGAATGAGAGTATAGGATCAGATGCCTCGTCAGCGCTTTGCAAATACCTAACACAGTGGCATGTGCAACTCGCCTTTGTATGCATTATACATGATGCGGGCTTGCATAATAATTTTCAAGACTTTAAGCTGCTGTGTTGTTTTTGCGATATATATTGATGCTTTTATTATCAACAATCACCAGAGTTAGTGCATAAATCAGGTTTTAAAAATAGTGCATTAGATATTTTAACTTATTCTATGGTGGCATGCTTTCTTAACCTCTTGAGAGGTACAGCGTTGATATTACTGAAGTATATAACGCTGTACACTGGGATTCAAATCATAGTTGCTGGCATGAAGTATTGCAAAAGCTTCATGATTTTTTTTGCTCTTTTTGTCAATACTGGCTTATCTTCCTTGGGAAGTGTTTCGCAGTCAACAAATGGAAATAAATTAAAAAAGTTAAAGCTTCATCCCTTTCCTCTAGGCGCTTTAACGGCATATGATAGACAGACTCTTTGCTTTGGTGTCCTTCAATGCTATTAGCCTGTTAGCCTCTTTGGTTGTTATGTTCCTGTAGCTAAGACCGGTGTATCCCCCCGCTATGGGAGCTAGAGTTAAGAGAGGTTAAAGGGTTAACATTGGAGAGGTGAGGGTTAACTTGGTTTTCTCTGGGGCAGGTGCGTCTTGACATCTTTCTCCCTCTGCAGAATTTTGGAGGGAAATGTATCAAGTCTGTTTTCGTCTGGAGAGGACCTTTCAGCTAGTGATCAACAACAGCAGCCTGCCGATCTACTTGGTTGCAACATTTTGGAGGGAAGCATAGTCCTCCTCTGGAATGTTGGTGTTGTTCAAAAGGTAAAAAAGGTTCAGCTCATCATCAGCTGCGAGGGTCTTCAGTGTACGGCCCGGCATATTCTCGTCCCCTCTCTGGTGGTCCCTCGTTGGTCTGAAGCATTGCTGTGTTCCTGATGGCAAGTGGCTCCCCTCCTGATGCCTCTGCGACTCGCTAGGGTAGAGAACCTTTGTTAAGTCTGCTCTCTTAGCAAAGAGTCGACCCTCGGCTTCTGTCAAGTGGGACCGCACTACAAGCGCCCAGCAAGCCTTCTGATTAGTCTGTGAGCAATGAGATGTGGCCAGAGGACTGATCTCTGGAGACCTTGTCCTGCCTGAGGTTCAGTTACTACAGGGGGGGAAGGTGAGAGTCACGGCGTACAAGGCGTCCGATTTAGAGTAAAGCTAACGCTGTCTACCTGAGGTGGAGGACATGGCCAGGGAAGGTTAGGAAGAAGGGCAAAGCTGTGCACAAGGTGCAAGAGCACGGGTCAGAGGAAGTGTGTGTTCTAGTAGACGTGTGTGTTCAGAAGAAGATCTTTAGAGAAGTTCTGTGTCAATAGAGAAGTTTTCCATATAGGTGCCTGCTGTGAGTCTGGTGTCTAATGGTGCAGCTCATACCTGCTTCCTCTCACCCATATCTCCCATAGAGAAGACGTGTGGTCCAAGTATTAAAGTTCAATGCATCTCACTTCTGTCTCCAAGAACTTTCATTGCGCTGTAGCCCTAGGTCCGCCATTATCATACTGCGGCAGGACGGCAAATCGGTCTCATTGCTACAGCATGTATCACACCTGCCCTTTACATTCTAGTTCTTTATTATTCATCATTATCATATATTCTATTTTTCTGTTTTTTTTGGGGCAAGTTTGGAGTTCAAGTGATAACGTTTATTGAAGTCATAACAGTAGAAGGCAAGCTTTGGATGCCAATAGCTTTTTCGCAGAATCCCTTCTTCATGGTCTATATACCATATCATTATTTTCTTGTCATTTTCTTCTACTTTAGTTTTCTTTCTGTCCCTCAGCCACCGCACCCGCCCACCCTCCTTTTTTTCCTGTCCGCGAACGGGCGATCAGTACTTTTTAAGAAGTCGCCGGATTACGTCACTGACAGTCCTTCCTGTCCCCTGAGCCGGTTTTTCACTATTAAGAGGTTTTTCACTAGAAAGGGGTTCTTCTCCTGACTAGAGTGAGGAAGAGAGGAGCTTGTGGCTTGCCATGCTGTCAAAGTGTTGTGATAAGTACCAGGAGGGATGGAAGACGATACGGATGCTGTGTAAGGGGCAGAGAAACAATGACAGTCACATGGGAGGCGTTCTTGTAGTGGCAGGCGCCGCCAAATCCTGGCTTGTGTCCTCCATCTTCATCACCATGCCTATCTACGCTAACGCTAACCTCTCCTCAGACCTAACCTTTGTGCCCCCCAAATTCATGTCACCACTCATATCACGCTCGTCCAGCATCTTCATCCTTTCTGCTTGCATCATCAAATCCATCCCATGCCTGATCCCCTAATTGTCATCCCGTACGTTCTACTTCATCACATCAAATCCGCATCCCTTGCCCTGTCACGCTAGTGTCATCCTCCATCTGTCTACTTGCCGATCAATTCCATCCCTCCCGTCAGCCGCTAGTGTCATCCCATCCGTCTACTTCACATCAAATCCATCCCTACACTGTCACCTAGTGTCATCCACTCCTCGTCATTCCCATCTACTTAACAAGACATCAATCCCATCCCTTTCCCTGTCACCTTGTGTCATCGCATCCGTCTCTTCATGTCAAATTCCATCATCCCTCTTCTGTCCCTATGTTTCATCGCCATCCTCATGCCGTCTACTTCCCAGTCAAATCCCTATCCTCTTGTCACCTAGTCTCATCCCTATCTGTCTCTTCACGTCAAATCCGCATCCCTCTCTGTCCCTAGTGTCATCCCGTATCTCCTCGCTTCAGCCAATCAAGTGACCATCCCTCTGTCACCTAGGGTTCATCCATCCGTCTACTTCAGTCAAATTCTCATCATCCCCTGTCACCTAGTGTCCTCAGCATTCCTTTGGCTTCACTCCAATTACTCCCTCCTCTGACACCTAAGTGTCATCCCCGTCCATTCTGTTTCACTCAGTCTCAATCTCGAGTCCTGTCTGCCTACCAATGGTCATCCTTCCTCTTCACTCGCTGTCTCGCTATCAACTGCAACACAAGATATGGCAGGGCACATGGATCTCTGGAATGACTGCACATAAGCTGCTCTCTCCATATGCCAAACTCTTTGGGATTGGTAAAATATGGTCTACTAGGGGAGGGGGCACCTTAGTAATGTCGGCAAGCAGAATGCAACAGGAATTGGGCGGAAGATGCTTCTAGGTCACCAGGTACTTAACATGATGCTTTGTAACTCTTGAACGGCTTTATACAGTGAAATACAGTGAAATTGTGAGACAATTGACGTCAGATGCTAAGAACATGTTGGGTCTATACCATCAGGAAACAAAGCGAATACGGAGGCTATTAGGTTGAACTGACACAGCTCCAAAGTTATAATTTTTTAGTTTTTAGTGGTTGTGGTGGGATATTCATGTTGGCATTCCGGTTATGCAAATTGTCAAGGCATAGCGTGATCTGGCACCCCCCCCCCTCCTCAATTGAGGTCTTGCAAAGAATAAGAAGAGTTGACTGGTCAGTATGCCAAAAGTCATGTGTACAAATCAGCAAAAGTTTTTGGAGATTGTCTGTGGACTGATGAAACAAAAATGAGAACTGTTGTGGGTTTGTGGCCCATAGGAGCCATGTTATGATTGGAGGATGAGAACATAGCCTATGAAGAAAGCAACACTTTGTAGCTGGGAAGCCATGGCGGGGGTCAATCCATGCTTCGTGGGGCTGTTTTTGCTGCTGCAATACAGGGAAGCTTCAGTGGTGTGCAAGTAACGCATGAATTCTCTTCAGTACCAGGAGATAGTGGAATGAAATGTGATGGTCTAGTCGCTTCAGGCAAACCTGAGGCTTGGGAGACGTTTGATTCCTTTTTAAGCAAATCTAGGACAAATGATCGCAAAGGCTATACTCTTCCAGGTCCAGTTGTTTGTTATTTCTATAGCATGGTTGGCAGATTAAGGCGGCGAATATTTCAGGAAGTGGTCATGCTCCGGTCAGTCACTCAGACTTAGATCCAATTGAGAAGCCTCTGGTTAGAACATTGAAGAAAGCAGTTGCAGGCGCGCAAGCCTAAGAATGGTGACTGAACGAGGCTTTTGGTCATGAAGAATGGCTACGATTATACTCCGTAATTGGCTGGCAGAGAGACTGCTTGTGTTCATAAGCTATGGCTTTTAACCGTTTAAAAGCGTTATACCTGGAAAAGGATTTTTACTAAGTACTAAGAATGAATGTAACTTGGGGTTGGAATAAACTGGATAAGATGTGAGCACAGAAAAGAGCATTTGTGGTTATTTCATTATTAATGTTATATTGTCTGACTGATTTCATTGTAAACAAGTATGACAGAATGATCAAAATCATGTCAAAATGGTCCAAAACACTTATTTCACAGTGGGGGTTGAATATTTGAAGAAACCAACTGTAGACCTACCCTGGCATTCGGAACTGGATGCTGTGTTTAGAAAGCCTCCGCCGATGCATGAGGCTCGTGTAATCGACTACTGTACTAGACCAAGGCATAGTGCTGCCGCCTGAGCAGGAGTAAAGTCATGTGATATTTTTAATATGAATAGATTTGCCAAAGCCTTTTTTCATTTTGCATTATGGGGGTAGAATCTGAGTAATGCGAAAAATAATTTTATATACATGTTTGGAAAAAGCTGTTAGCAACATCCACATCACAAGTGTTGTAAAAGTGAATATCTTCCGATGCGACTGTTTGTCTGAATACCAATATAGATGGCCTTTTTGTTTGTATATTATAGTGGAAACGAACATAAGGCCACTGCCAGCTATATCTACACTAGATATCTGTTTACAGAAACTCTCGCTCATTTATTATAAAGGTACGCAATAATTGCAAGAATGGTGGGTATCATTGTTTAAAAGGAATATGAATGGGTAACTAGATTTTTTATGTGTTATTTACTGCATTTGGAGAGTATGTTATTGACACTGCTTCTGAACTGGAAATATTCACATTGGAGGAAATCTACTAAAAAATGATGAATGGGGGAGGAGTGGGGGGTGGGGAGACCCTGGTGAGCAGGCGACATTCTGTACTTTAGAACCGCTGCTGCAGCTCGTCATAGTGGCTATGGCAGGGCAACTGCTGGGCCTCACAAGCCACAGACCCACACGTGCACCCCATGAGTTAAGGATCTAGGGGCGCAACGCTGGATGAAAGGGCTCACGGGCACTCGCCGAAACCGCGGGACGGCTGTCACCTTAAGGAGATCAGCTTCTGTCTTATAGCCTGAGGCCTCTCCTATCCTCCTCCGAGGTGGAAAATCCATCCTCCAGATCCTCCATAGAAGACTCCTGGGGCGTCAGGGTGCTCACTTCAGCATCATCCACGCACACGTGAGATCTCCCTGAGCCGGGAACATCGGTCGCTACACACGGCGGGACTCTTCAGCCTTCTGATGCTGAATCTCAACATGAGTCATACTATCCCTAAGCCGATCCAGCTGTATGATTTTCCAGACTGCCCTACCAAAACGGAACATAGTAAGCCTTAGTTGATGCGCATTGAAGAACTTCGGCTTCATCGCTCAGAACTTGGCTGAATTGGAGAGTAGAGGTCCTTCAGAGATGTTCACGGCAGCCGTGTTGTTATGTGGTCAGAATAATCTTGCTCCGTCTGCTATGAACTACAGCTATTGGTGAGATGTTCAAGTCATTTTAAGAAACAAGCCTTTACCATACAATCCATGGGCGGCTATCAGAAAACGATGAAGTAGGATCGCAATGACTCAACAATGTGTCGGCGTCAGAGCCATACCTGAAGTCCACAGGACAGGAATAAGTTATGTTGGCTCTGTTCACGGCCATTCTGAATCCTCGCAGTGTGATGCCTACGTGCTCTTGATAGCTGAAAAGTCGTTTGACCAGCCACAGCCTGCGAGTCTCAGGTCTTTTCTGCTTCGTCCAGCCGCTTAAACAGGGCACTGGGCCTCCCTGCCTCTTCGCATCCAAAACAAAAGGCGTCTATCTGATGCTCCACAGCTAGGATTTCTTTTAACGGCATGTGAGCCCCCTCTGGGGAGCTAGAGATATAGAGAGGTAAGGTTTAACTTGGTTTTCTTTGGCATGTGCAGCATCTACATTTTCCTCCATGAATTTGTTCCAGTAGTTAAGAATGGAGGGCATTAACGCTGGCATAACCATACGCTGAAGGGTGATAACTAAAATGTCAACGTTGGCCTTCCATGTAGGGATACTGCAAGAGAGCCCTGTCAACGTTTTGCATTGTAATAGTGATATTACTATAATGACTATGTAAAGCACTGCGTAATATGTTCGGTCTATATAAGTGGGCAATGACAATAATAATAATATACTCTGGGGTCAGTCACATGTAGTGACGATATGCCCCCCTGGGCTCTGATAGCTGTACGAGACAAAGCCGCCACCGCAATAACATGCAGAGTCGGAGGCCTTTTTCTTTGGCAGCTTGCCCGCACTACGCACAGTCACTCTACTTTAGCAACGCACATCAGACGCAGCCGCTCGGCATAGGGCGCAAATATTGGTAGTTAGTGGGATAATGCAGTCAGCTTCAGCATTCTTTAAGCTTCAGCAGCCAAAAATTCACGAAATCATCCTACTTAGGAATGGCACAACATTTGACTTTTATTTTAATTTTGAAATTTTAAGTAAAAGCTTCCTCATGCACAAATTGGCATAAAATAGGCAAAAAGCTAGCAGATGCTATCCTCTGAACAGAAATCGAGATTTTAAAGGCAAAAATTAAATTTCTCTGTGACTAGCATGATAAAAAAGTATTGTTTCACAGTTGATCTTCACAGATTCTGTTTAGGTTGTCGAGTGCTGTCATTCTCTCTGAAATTGGTAGTTAGCAAAATAAATGCCCCATTATAGGCTTAGATGTTACAATTAGTGATGATGCGGCGGCATAGTCCATCCATTCGTATATCAACGGGCATGCCGCAAATTTTCGGAGGGGCGTATTCGGGTAAAATATTTGCACTCGCTAATCATTCGGGGTTTTTTTATTGCGAATATGGGCAGTTTTTTGGCAGAATTTCGGTGGCACGATGCAATATTGTTTAACATGGCTTGAATTTGCTGCCGGCATTTTTAAAAGTGGGCTAGATCTGCGTCAATATTCCGAATGTCGCATGCACCCCACATATTCAATTTAAACTGTGATGGTCGGCAGGATTGTTGCTAAGCTCTTGTTGGCAGGGCCTTCCCATTCGTCCCTTGTCATTGAGGAGGCATGTGTTTATTGAAAAAAATACTGAATCTCCGGAACTGGAATATTACGGCAATATATTCACACATCCTTGACACATTTTCTTCAATGGCTTCACGAATTTCCGATGGCCGATATTCGTGATTAATATTGGATTCCCGTATATTCGCGATCATCACTAGTTACAAATGTATTGAAACTGTTCGCAATTGCTATATTTAAGGGTCATGGGCAAGCATGGGGAGGAGGGTAGCTTGCCCATGGGCAGCATCATACGGGGGGGGGTAGAGCATTCTAGACATCATACATGGTGTTTCCAATGATTCAGATGGGCTCCTCCCCGCGCTCGTCTGGTCTCGTTAGCACTGCAATCAATTAGACACTAGATTCTGTTTCAGTCACAGGCTCACTTCCTCATATTATTTTAACAGAGTCAAATTCCTAAGGTTCCTGTGTTTTAAAAGAAAGCATGATGGGTGACTTATTATATAATTGATTTATTGCTGTGGAAAATATATTATATTGTAGTTTCTTCAATTATTTTGCATTCATTGATAGTCAACGAATCGCTAAACGGTTAGATAGGCATAAATTTAACGTGGACAAGTAGGGTGCCGCAATAAAAGTGGATGCATGTCAATTTTACAAGCAATCTGGGCTCTTCTGAACTGTAATCTATCTACATACTAGTCAAAAAAATAAATGGGCGAGGTAGGAAATCAGGATGGCCATAATTAAATTGATGGGGGGAGAGGATAGGTTGGTTGATGCAAAAACATTCCGAGATGAGGAGTATAGGGCAGATCTTGTAGGGTGCATTTTAATAGTGTAGAGTTTGTTAGAGTGTCACAATTAAGGATGGTACACAACATAAGATATGGGCGCTGATCATGCCTCTTCGAGTGCAGTGCCAGCTCACGGCTTCTATTTGCCCTTTTTTATAGGTGGCTTATCCGGGCAGGACCAATCAATCCGCGCTCAGGAAAAAACTGGGATATCGGAGCATACGCGTTATTCACGTCGGGAATGTCCTCTTGGCTTTCAGGAGGACGCGTCTGGTAGCAACAGTATTTTGGAGTCTTTATGTCCTTTTATCCCTTGTCCTTCTAAATAGTGTAGGGATCAAAGACAGACGTGCAATAGACTGAGTTCAGGGGGAGGGCTTGTGATTCGTTAATAAAGTAAGTAAATATGTTTCTTTTGTAGCGCTTGGGCACACTAACAACTCGTAGAGTTAAATTCAGTCAGTAAGAAGATCTTGTCTAGAGATGAGTATAAACTCCATATGAAAACAACAAATTTTGTTTTTTTAATGAAAAAAACACAATTTATATTCCTGACCTCTTTATCAACGTGCACCGGACTGGCGCATGGGGGGTGCTTGGCCCTCGTTTGGCTAGTCCAGACATGGCGGACTAAGGCCGCGAGGCCAGATTCGGGCACTTTAGGTTTTTTATTCTGGGCCTTGGTCACCTTGTTGAAGATATCTCTGGAACATGGCTCTCTCCCATAATATCTTTTAACCTCCTTGGGATTAAGATGTGTTATGGATTGTGTTGAAATGAGGTACAGGAATGTCTGAAAAGATTGTGTTGAAAAAGGGGCACTTCGTGCTGTTTTCAGCCGTTATAGGCTCTGGGGTCGCCCTCAATTCATAGCCAGTCGCGGGCCCCCCAGACTAAGTTTGCCTGGGATGGTCCTCTCACATAAATATAAGACACTGGAATTTTAGCCTGGACATCTAGGCATACCATAACTCATAGCCACCCTCTGGGGACTTGGAGAATTCCGGGCATGTTCGGCACTTATGCTGAGGTTTAATAAGAGCCAATCCACAGTAAAGTTATTTTTTCCCAGCTATGCCGAATAGGCATTTGCATAGGGCCTGACCTGGCACGCCTCCTCACTCGCAAATCCTGCGCTCTCCCAGATTATATTGTGTATTAATTCTTAACAATGTGAACTAGTTTATCCAAAATAGATATTACATTTTAGTCAACATAGTTTGTCCCGGGCTGTGAAATTCCAATAAAATTGATTCATGTTTGTGGCTGTAATGTGAAATGTGGAAAAGTTCATACTTTTGCAAGCCACTGTAACTAAACTTTTGGTGTTATAAATGTCAATTACAAATTTCACTATAAATGTTATGCAGAGCTCTTACAGCTTCAGTATTCATTTTGACTACACTTATGTTTCAGGTTATGCAAGATGAAAAGCACACCAAATGCAATATGTGGTACAGTTTGACAAATGACATGAAAGACTATTATTATATACACATTTATATTAACATTACATTTACAAAAGTGATAAATAAATCAAATAAATAGGAAAATGAAAGAGTTAAACCCATTATAATTTACACTAAAACCATTTTGTAGCGCATGAAAGCATAACAATGAACAATTGTATTTCACGGAAGACAGAAAAGTTATAGTGACATTGGCAAACTTGTCGTTAGCAAACCTGTCAACAAAACAGCTGGTAAAACATGGGTTGGGGCAGGATACAAAAGGTCGCACGTGGTAAGTTATGGTGCTCAACAAATTTATATTCCTGGACTGGCCAATTCAAAATCCAATGTTACCATGTCTAATATAAATGAATCTTTGTGGACTTTACAAACTTATGGAGACATGGATGGCAGCCCCATAAACCCAGTGATTTACAGGTACTTGCAATCAGTACAGATATAACTACAGTGGGAAAAAAAAGTATTAGGTCAGCCACCAGTGCAAGTTCTCCCACTTATAAAGATGAGAGACGCGTGTAATTACCATCATAGGTCATCTCAACTATGAAAGACAGAAGAGGGTAAAAAATCCAAGAAATCACATTTCATCTCAATACTTTGTTATATAGCCTTTGTTGGCAATGACATTCCCTTTCTCAGCAGTACACCCAAATTATTATGCAACTTGTATTTTGGTTTTATAAAGATTGGACCATAAGATTCACCCAGTTTTTAGGGCAGAAAATGTATATAAAAGTTCACATTAATTGGGTTAATGCAATAAATTAAATAAATCCAATATCAAATTTAGCCAGTAGATGTCACTAGCAGCAGTACACTCTCAGCACAACACGTCATTCTCCACACGGGATGGATAAGGAGGAGGGGGGCCATGCTACACAGACTACCCTCCTCTGTTCTCCCCCTCCTTGCTGGCTGTTACTGTGTCCGCGGGAGCTGCAGAGTGATTGCAGTTTCCATGGAGGGAGAGAGGGATAGATGCCAGTTCATCTATCTCTCTCTTCATTACTTATTCCAGCAGGACTCTGAGCTATGCTGGCATTTGTACCCTCTTATGGTCCGATAAATACTGTAAATATTTTTTTTTCAATTAAGAATACATTTAGAAGAAAGTAGTCAATCAGAAACTAAACAGGCATTCCTGAGGTAATTTTTACACCTTCAGGAATCCTCATGGTACTGACCAGCTCTCTTTCCATAATTTTGGTCCAAAACATGGCTCTTCCCTCTCCTTGTAGACATCGCAGCATGGTTGGGAAATGGTGGCTGTCCACCAACCATCCACCACGCAATCCATCAGGACTATCCAGGTTTGCACTGTACCCATCAGTTAACAAATTAGTCCTCATATAGCTCTAGGCCAACTGGAGCCTTTTCTGCTTGTGAGCCTCGGTTAGAGGGGGTTTAGGTCAATGCATAAATGCAATCTTCATGAGCATCCTGTACCTTAATATCAATTGGACTCCAGAGGCACCAGCCGCTATAAATACCTGCTACAAATACATCGAATCAAAATCGAGATTTAGTTTCCAAGAAATCCCAAAACATAGTAATGAAAGCTATAAGGTGGTACATAAAATCGCGACCACAACGAAGGGGCAGCAGACTTAAATAATAAAAAAATTAAAATAATAAAATATTTAAATTATTAGACTAGAAAAATTGTACAAATATTAAATCGGCTCTTGAAAAGCCATATAAATGGATGAAACATTTAAAGTGCCTTCAGCATATACAAAATAGCTGAAAGATGAATATACCCATGTATGCCGTTTTCTATTGATCTCGCTCGACCGAACATGTTATCAACATGTTGGTAAACCTTGTTCGATATCCTAAACATTTGATAGGGAACCGCAGTTTCTTATTCAAAGTATACACTGGCTGACAGCTGGCTTCCGATACCGGGGAAGCCGGGCACAAGCGTAATGACGTCATCACACTACTGCCGAGATCGGTCTGTTGTCACAAAAATCGAGCCGTGTATCCCAGCCTTATGATCTACTGGTCTTTTTAAATGCAACTCACATTGTTGCGTTTGGGTGACCCCCATTCCTTTGTCTCTAATTGCCAGGCTACTTATGTTGTGTATTTGATTTCCTGCATTGAATGCAGAGCTCAGTATGTGGGGACTATTAGAAAATCTGATCGACTGCAGGATCACCTCTACAATATAAAAAAAAAACCAAATCTATCAAATCAATTTCACAGTAGGAGTGTCAGGAGTCTGAAGATTCAGAGAATCAATAAAATCAGCATGGGCCCTAGAAAAGGTAGTAAGTTCCATAAGCTAGCTAGACAGGAAATCATTTGGATTTACACTTTAGGTACAGGTTTCCTGCAGGCCTCAACCACAAGTGGGAGAGGAATCACTTTTGGCGATAGGGGTCTTCTTCTTTTACCCAATATGGGCATTTAGTTAGCTAGTGGGCCAGATTAATATGCTGGTCATTTAGATATGAGTTTATATTCATTTTTGAGCTATATTGTATATGTTGAAGGCATTTTAAATCCGTTTATATGGCTTTTCAAGAGCCGATTTAATATTTGTACACTTTTTTTCTAGTATTTTAATCCCTTAATTATTTATTTCAAAATAGTTTAAATATTTGCCATGGTTTTGATTTGATGTACCACCCTTTAGCTCTCATTACTCTGTTTTGAGATTTCTTGGATACGGGATCTTGATTTTGATTCAGACTAGGAGTACCAGTGAACGTTTATTAATGAGAGAAATTTTTGGTTATGCTGTCTCATTTTGTGCTGTGCTTTTCACATTATTCCCCCATGTTAAAATCTTTTTGAATGGTTTGGGCTCTCTCCTCTCTCCTGCTTGAGTGTGGTCCCTAGATCATAGCATGTTTGCTGATGGCTATGATCTATGGATATACAGTGGTATCTTTTGTCGCTCCTTTCGTGGTTTTTGTATGAATTGGGTTTATTATGCCTTTTTTTTGTTTTTATTTGAGTTATATTTTTGTTTCCATTGTTCCTTCTTTTTCATTTTATATATACAGGTAGATTTGTACATATTTAGGATGAATATAAGATCTTTATATACCTGTAATATTTATATTATGAGCTTTGCTCATGGTTTTATTTGTATATGTGTTCTTGGAGCTCTCTTGGAGCTTACCTAGCTCTCAGCTTATTAACAGAGTACTTTACTTCCAGTCTCTCCTGAGGTGGAGGCTGTTAGAGTAACAGACCTGGAACTCGTACTTGTTTATTTGTCTGTATAAATACAGGGGTGACAAGGCGGGCTATGATTACGCTCTATTGAAGAGCAAAACATGTCAGAGGGGAGGGGTGATCTGACTGGCTTCTGGGGTGATGGGATCCTGTTTTTGATGCTATTTCTTTCTTTCATGCTTTTAACAATAAAAATGATGATTTAGCAATAGTGTATCCATGATTGCGGCTCCTTACAGGATTTTAATTTGTTACATTGTGGCTATTGAGGGCGGAGACAGACCTCTATTCAGGACCCTGCAATGGATTGTTGCTATACTTCAGCCTATCCCACATACATAGCATATATCTTCTTTTACCTTTTTGAAATAAGTGGGGTGCGGACGTTTTTCTCTTACATCTAACATACCTGGAGTAACTATCTCAAAGTGGGACAAACATACATTACAACAATTTTCATAAAAAATGAACTTATACAGACATGACAGATAGTGATGGCGCGAACTGTTCGCCGGAGAACTATCCGCGGCGAACATCGCATGTTCG
>CM070035.1:28848754-28859808 GCA_036250615.1 Ptychadena robeensis
TTGTCCTCACAGTATATTGTAATACATTTTTTAAATAATATTGTAATTAAGTATGATATAAAGTTTTAATCTTAACTAAGACTTATTAAGATTATTAAGTTCATTTTAGAGAAGGTTTTTAGGGAAAGAAGATGTAACTTTTACATTTTGACAGCACAAACCCCCTCTGGCTCTTAACATGTATTTCAAGCGCTACATCGTTGCGATTTGGCTCTTTGGTGGAATAAGTTTGCCTACTACTGGTCTAAGTGAATTATGGAACAACATTCTTCCTCAAGTTTATAAAAAGTGGGTAGTGGTTTCTTTAACATTGTGCTGGCCTTTTACTACAAATTGGTAAAGCCCCCCATTCACCTTTAGATCACTCCATAAAATTTCCTTTAGATCTACTAACAACTGTGTAGTTCTGGGTCTTCCCTGATAGAATACATAGTGATTGGAAGGTATATATCACTGCTATGTAGTTCTGAGTCCTCCCAGATAAAATACATAGTGATCGGAAGGTATATATCACTGCTATGTAGTGTTAGGTCCTCCCTGATAGAATACATAGTGATTGGAAGGTATATATCACTGCTATGTAGTGTTAGGTCCTCCCTGATAGAATACATAGTCATTGGAAGGTATATATCACTGCTATGTAGTGTTAGGTCCTCCCTGATAGAATACATAGTGATTGGAAGGTATATATCACTGCTATGTAGTGCCGGGTCCTCCCTGATAGAATACATAGTGGTTGGAAGGTATATATCACTGCTATGTAGTGTTAGGTCCTCCCTGATAGAATACATAGTGATTGGAAGGTATATATCACTGCTATGTAGTGTTAGGTCCTCCCTGATAGAATACATAGTGATTGGAAGGTATATATCACTGCTATGTAGTGCCGGGTCCTCCCTGATAGAATACATAGTGATTGGAAGGTATATATCACTGCTATGTAGTGCCGGGTCCTCCCTGATAAAATACATAGTGATTGGAAGGTATATATCACTGCTATGTAGTGCCGGGTCCACCCTAATAGAATAGAAAGTGGACCTATGTATATCCGACATATCGGATCACCATGTGTTTCAATATGCGGGAGATTCCTGGACGATCTGTCCAGGTCGATCTGATCTGATCCATGGTTGATTGGCAGAAAAATCGGTTGAAAATCGGCCGTGAATGGCTACCTTAAGGAATAGGAAACAATGAAATGTGTCAGAGAACATTTGCATATGCTCTATGTTTCATAATACAGAGCACAAGTGAAAAAAGTCAGTTGCATTACTAAGCAGGTTATGATGGCAGGGTTAAACTGCCAAACATGTCTTTACAAATGTTAAACTTGGACACAATTATTAAAAAAATGTCTACAATTGAGGAAGTTTATGATTTTGACATATGTGGGCATATGCACAGATATCATGGGAACCACAGGGCAGATATAAATTTGTGGAGTACTGTGTAGGTAGATATGTTGAATGGTAAAACTTTTCATAAAGATGTTTTTTCTGTGTGGACTCTTATTGTTAGTAAATCTCCTTATGTCCTTGGAACCCCTCTAATCATTCAATAGGGTGGGGAGCGGAATACGAGGGTCATCTTGTTAAAGAGGAACCCTGTATGCTCAATGAGCCTGCACCACCATAAAATTGGGGCAAGGTTGTGGGGAAGAGCCCCCCTTACCTTAGGTCTCCCCCAAGGTATGGCATGGGGCCTGGTGGGATGTGGGTGTCTCCCTTTTCCTGTCCAGACTTGCCAAATGGGGTCTGGAATGCTCTGGGAGTGACCCCATGCTGTATGTGGCCCCCTTTTTCAAAGCTTACCAGACCCTATCCCAGCATGCTCTGGGGAGGGCCCCACACTGTTCATGGTCTCTCTTTTCTACAGCATAGCAAACCCTATGCTACAAGGTGGTCTAATATGCTCTGGGGGGTGGGGAGACCAATTTTTTTGTTAAATGTGATTTCTGCCATGAAATATAAAAAAAAACACCATTAAAATCATGGGAAGTTTAACCATTGATGTCCATGGAAATCAGAACCTAGCACAAGTTCCAGGTCCTTCAGTGCTAAAGGTAAGGCTGACATTGACACTGCTATTTATGTAACAACTATGTTTTATGGTTTACCCTGTTTTATTTATGCAATAATTCTGGCTTTTGGTACATGCATAACAATGTATGGAACTTTTTTGAAGTCCGCTATGATGCTATAACATATTGTCTTTACCTACTTAGGCAGAATATTGCCATGGCTAAGAAATCCTCAACAGTGATTCCATCCATCACCCCCTCCTGATGAGGCCATATATGTGGGCTGAAATGCGTTAAGGAGTCACATTTAACCAAGGAAGGACGGAGATCTGTGGGATAGCAGTTAGGAGCCCTGCTTTGGACCCCAAACACATCCCCCGTGCCACGGATGAACCACCCAGAAGGTTAAATAAATCTGTACACAATTTCAAAAACCAGAGGTCATACACCAATGAGCTCTGAATGAACGTTCGTAATCTTTAGAGACTGTCATTCTACCAGATTAATATAAATCAGATGTTACATACATAAAAAGGTGATCAATATCTCCACCTTGTTGAAAGAGTATATTCTATACAAATTACAAAGTAATTAAAGGAGCTGAATTTTCTGTTGTTTTATAAAGCACATGATATTGCCACAAGCTGGAGTACCTGATAACACCACTTAAATATCACCTTGAGCGTTTGTACATGATAACACAGTTACTTTATGTTTGATTATTGAGATCACACATCACATTTCCGCCTATGACACTTGTCCACAGTATGGATTAAGGTGAGTATACTACTGCTACTTCTCAAGAAATAAACCCTGAAGAATATGTTGTAGGAGATGCTGAGGAACAGTTATATTTCCATAGAGATTAAGTTGGGGTGAATAACAGACTGAAGCAATTCCCTTGAAAAGAAACAGAGACACAGTAGCTGCTTCGTGGTGGACCCACTGCAAGGACGGATAAACAAATGGCAGGAGTTCAGCTTTAATAATTGCTATAATAATAGTAATAATAATGTGTGTGGTGTGTCTCTAGATTTCACTAAGCAAAGTGAGACCCACAGTCTGTTTGTTTCTTCCAAAATTTTGGTTTTGGCTCTGGCTAGGCCAGTAGTGGACAACTGAACAGATGTGTAGGGCCACAAGTGCGGCCCTCGGAATCACTAAAGGGCCACACATAACATTTTCAATCTATACTGACTTGTGTAAGCCTTTTATAAAGAAAAGAAGACAGCAGGCAGAGCTAGAAGACATTATTTAATTGTTTTAATAACAAATCTTTTAAATTATACTTCAAGCATTAGGGAACACTTTCGTATGGTAATGCCCATTTTGTATCAGCGGGGGATGGGTGGACATGAGTTCCAATGCCCGATGCATTAACAATTAGGTTTTGGGGGCCGCAAGTGGAGAACCTAGGGGTCCGCTGAAGAACACCCAAAAGGCTGCATGAGGCCCCCGGGCCGCAGGTTGGGCACCTGGGCGCTAGGCCATTCCAAAACTTGAATTTGATGAAACCATAAGAAATTCAATACAAATTTAACAGAAATCAATTAATTGAAAACCCTGAAATTTCACCTTTAAAGTTGAATTATTGAATTTGAAATGTCTAAATCCATGTTTATATGTAAAGATTTCACAAACGATTACATATAACAATGATATGGAATAAGTATATAGGCCTCTGGGACCTCTTACCCATCCCTAAAGGCTTAAATGAAAGTCCTAGAAATTAAACATACAGGCCGCTTTTTAACTATTTTTATTTAATTATGCGCTTCAAAAGACCTACCGTACCTGCACAGGATGTAACAATGCACCCACTGTAATCCATTCTGACAGTTGTCTCTCGAATTCTCTGCTGCTGCTGTTCTACAGGACCCGGGCCAGGGCTGAGCAAAAGCACAGGTGGAATACCTGCCTGTATTCCAGGCAGGTATTCCACCTGTTTAACCCTTTGGGCATGCGCAGTAATGTGGAAACTATTTTCCATGCTCATGCCCTAAAGAATTTCAAGGGACATCACATCAGCGCAAAATCTATTACAAATATCATTTGTAAGTTTGTTCTTCATTTTATTTAATTAATCTGTTTACTCTTTTTTAAAAGCAGATTTTTAAAATTTTAATTAACGTAAGTTTAGACCCTTTAGGAGTGTGTTAGAGGTCAGAGATGCCTCTATACTCATCCCATAAGGTAGGGGGTTATATTCTTCATATATTTATATTTTTGTTTTAGTTATAATTATAAAAAATATATTTTTAAGTAGAAATTTCACAGATGTTGACATTTTAACTTGAAATTTATATTTGAATTTGTTTACAAAAATGTATCTAGTTCCCTTGGTGTAGGTTGGTGCCTCATCCCAAAATTTAATTATTTGAAAGGGGTTTGAGGAATAATGAGGTCCACACGTCAGGTGCAGAGGCTCATTTTTTTTTCTTCCCCAAGTGGAGACTAGGGACTCCTTTTAACAGGACTTTTACGGCACTATGAGTAATGTATGTTTAATACAGGGTAAAAGTATCAAGTATATTATTTATTGTTTATTAATAACAGACAGTTCATCTGGTAAACAACCCATAGACAGAAATCACAGTAGTAAATATACATTTAAACAGGCGTATTACATCAAAGACAGTTGGAATAATA
The DNA here is from genome assembly GCA_036250615.1 of Ptychadena robeensis. Taxonomy (NCBI): domain Eukaryota; kingdom Metazoa; phylum Chordata; class Amphibia; order Anura; family Ptychadenidae; genus Ptychadena; species Ptychadena robeensis. The sequence goes on from CM070035.1 coordinate 28,853,424, forward strand.
TCACAGTTCAACCACAACATAGGTCATTGTAAAAACCATATGGGTACAAACATCTTAGGTAACATCTTCTCGACGCGTTTCAGGAGAAATTCTGTGTTACCCAATGCTACAAAAGGGGGTCATATGAAGTCAAAAAGGTAAGTCTAATGAAGTATACTAAGAGTATCTGTCTAGGTTAAGTAAATATACTTACATATACTATATGTGGTATGGATGTCAAAGGGGGTACAGACGGATCTGTACCCCCTTTGACATCCACACCACATATAGTATGAACTGTGATATTATTCCAACTGTCTTTGATGTAATACGCCTGTTTAAATGTATATTTACTACTGTGATTTCTGTCTATGGGTTGTTTACCAGATGAACTGTCTGTTATTAATAAACAATAAATAATATACTTGATACTTTTACCCTGTATTAAACATACATTACTCATAGTGCCGTAAAAGTCCCTTTAAAAGGAGTCCCTAGTCTCCACTTGGGGAAGAAAAAAATGAGCCTCCGCACCTGACGTGTGGACCTCATTATTCCTCAAACCCCTTTCAAATTATATTTGAATTTGATTTTGATCTTTTGTTGATTTGGATGGGGTCGTTATGTTGCTGAAAGGTATATTTCTGCTTAATTTTCAGTTTTTCTTTATCTATGCCAAAAATGTATATGAAACTCTTTATAATTCCATATACTATAATATAATTCCATATATTATAATATAGCTCCAATTCTAGCTGAAGAAAAGAAACCCCGAAGCATGACACTGCCATTGACATGTCGTCAATGGGGTAATCCTATAGACATGCAGGTATGTTTAGGTTATTGATACTGTGTGCAGAGGTTTCAATGTCCATCAGGTCACTGTTGTTTACCAGAGTAGGTGAAAAAGTAGTGTACCTAATTGGGAATGGCATATAGAATCCTCTTTTTTACACCAGGCCACTGACACATAGACAGAATGTGTTACATATTTTAGTAATTGAAGGCAAGAAGGAAAAGGAAATACAAAAAAAACATAGTAAGATAGTACCTCTTTTCCTTTACACCCGAACTTTTCTCTGTTTGCGACTGGTTGGAACAAAGAATGAATCCCCTTCTGGCAGTCTGATGCAGTCAACTTTTCTATGCCAAAAGTCATATGAAAAATGTAACCAACCTGGAAATGAAAAAACTGGGTGACGTACAAAAGTGACGTCAGTGATGTCACTCCCGGCGCCCGGTGGCCTTTTGGCTGATCTAGCAGGTAGAGGGCATTACTCTCCCTGCTAATGTCCCACCCCGCTTGTGCTCATAATGTGTCGGGTGGAACATTAGCAGGCAGAGTAACGCCCCCTCCCTGCTAGATCAGCACGATTTCAAGAATCCGGGAAAAATCTGGGATTTCTTGAAATCAGGATTTGGCCGGAAAAGCCACATAAAAACGTGACTTTCCCAGTCCAAAACAGGAAGGTTGACAGATCTGATTGAGATTCAGATTTCTGTACCAAAAGTTGTACATTTTATGTTATGTTGTAGGCCTGAAACTAAATAAAATATGTCTAAACAAGGGTCGAGTAGTTGTCCTGACATCCTGACTATAATAAAGCTTGAACCACACAATTGTGTAAAAAAATAATTGCTACTGCATTGTTTGGACTATAAGACGCACCTATACCACCCAAAAACAGGAGAGAAAAATGCCTGGGTCTTCATTTCTAAAGGTCTTGGCTCCCTGACAACTCTCCTGGCAAGAAGATAGGAGGTGGAGGAGTTGTCAGATTGGTAATCCGCCCACAGATGGATCTTCCATGTGCACTGCATTGTTTACATCTACGGAGCCGCAGTGATATAAGCAATGAAGATCAGAGCGGTATGAAAGGGCTGCCAGACGCCATCTCTCCCATCCAGCTCTGCCTGTGTGAAAGCTAGACTCATGCTGTCAGCTTTTCACACAGACACAGATAGCTGCGTGTGTTATGAGTCTTCCGTTTGGCTCGATAACACAAAGCATAGGAGAGATCTGCCTGTGGGCGGATCTTTCCTCTGGGGTGTGTTAACTGTTTGTGAGCTGAGCTGCTGTAGCCGAACTCACACACAGTGCAGATGCAGATCGGAAAGCTGCCATCTGCACTGCATTGGGAGTTGGACACAAACTGCCCACCTCCTACTCAGCTCTGCTAGTCAGGGCTAGAGACAGGGAAGCTGTCAGAGACAGGGAAGCTGTCAGAGACAGCTTCTCCACCTCTTTAACTCCTACTCTGCCAGTTGGCAGAGTAAATAAATAAAGGTTGTCCAAGTCTTTTATATGGGCCCCCTGAGTATTTGAGTTTGGCACCCCTGAATATTCCATATCACTCCTCTTCTGGTTATGTAGGGCTAATTCATATGTTTGTCTGGTGTTATTAGTAGAGTAGACTCCAGCCCTTCTCTACATCTCTACCAACTTGGGGGATGATTCCTCCATCTCTAGAAAAAATGGGCAAAATACCCACAAAAGGGCACTGTCGTTTACATTTCACAAGCTCTCTATTACAGATTACAGTACATTTTATCACCCTGAGCTGTACTCTTGAATACAGCCAAGGAGGTTAACTGTGAAGAACAGAAAAAACCCTGAATGATCAGTCAGCCAGGAATGTCTGGCCCCTCTGTGGTTACGGGCCCCATAGAGGCCCCCATAGCTGCTATAGCGGTTCCTACACCACTGTCGCAGATGAACTTATATTTCTTTACTATCTCAGGGAAACCTTCCTGCCAACAATGCAACAGAAACCAATTGATAAAATTCCCAAATAGGGATGGCGGCAGTGTTCACATGGAAGACAGTCTGCATGTTCTATTTTCCTCTCTCAGGTCAACAGATAGTGGTGCGCCACGCAGGGATCTAAAATCTTAACAGACGCTGGCAGAATATCCACACCACCGGTGTCTCAAGATCATTTAGTCAGTAGACGTCAGGGGACACAGACGTGTCGCTCGAGTTGGTGGTTCGCTGCAAACTTTTCCGATGTTTTCCACTGTTGGACTTTTCCGATGTTTGCCCATCACTATTCCCAAATGTGTTGTTGGTCAGTATGAAGGATGAAACCCTCACAGTGACGATGACAATGCCATCCTTATAGACAGCTAAAAAGAAAACTCTCAAAGTGCAACAATGGAGGTACCATCTTACTGAAGAGCAATGGGTGTAAGCAACCTTGGCAACCTCTGGAAGAACCTTTGGTGAGAAAGGCTGTCTTACAGTTTGACACATAATGACACGTTGAGATTGAGAACAGTATTCACACAGCATTCTGATATTTGCATTGTTGTCCTAGGACGTTACTTGAAGAGTCAATAAAGTCTTGTAGCAGTACCAAGCGAGCTGACTACGTGTTAGCTCAAAGTGCTGAATGCAACAACACAGAAGAAATTTTGTTCCACAAGGTATGTATTCAAATATTTATTATGCATGTTGTAATACTATGATAAATCAGAATGAAAGAAACAACTAATTTGAAAATATTTCCATTTGGTTTTTGATCACATACATAATTATAGTTTTTAGGATTGTTAACAATTGTAATTCCTGTGTATGTTACTTCAGATATACTTTGCACACTTAGAGGTCGACATCATCTCAAAAGTTTCAGTACCCCATTTTATCATTTTTCTTTTCTTCTATTTCATCCTACCAGTAAACCCTTGTAAATGGCAATTGTTTACTCTGTCAATTTCATCCCCAAACTTTAACCTTGAACTGACTTGGTTAGTTAGATGTCCATATAAATATAGTGGATCCTCTATATTTATATGGACATCTAACTAACCAAGTCCGCCACATGGATCAGCAAACATCAAAACAGCCTAAGGATACTGCCCAGATTTGAACAATAAAGACTTCTATTATTCTTTTAAAGACTTTTTGGACCTTTGCGATTTTTGGTATAAAGACAATTGTGACATGACCATCTAATTGATCTATGACCTTCAATACCCACTACTATATACTCTTATCTGTACCATCTTATATTTCCTGGTAAAATCCTCAACCGAGGTACTATCTTAGAGCTGGGTTGGCCACATTTAAAGTCCCCGTGAGAAAAATTGGAAGGACCGTGGGTCTGATTAACCTTCGGAACCCACCGCCCATCCACCCCCCCTCCTTTTATATTTAATTTGGGATGGTGGCCTCTCCCATTAAGGTGTAAGTGGTAATTCCTCTTCAAATACCAGATGACTTGACAGTAGGGATGGTCGAAAAATTCGCAGTGCGAATTTCTAAGTAGAAATTTCGAATTTTGATGGGGCCATGTCGACTTTTCGCATAGACGAAAATTCGCATGGTGCTAGCTAACTTTGTCAGCTTATTGCAAAGCCCCTGAAAATGGTATTCTCACAAAAAGTGCTGGAGTTGTAGAGAAGGGTTGGGGGGACATTGCTGGAGATGTAGAGAAGGGTTGGGGGGACATTGCTGGAGATGTAGAGAAGGGTTGGGGGGACATTGCTGGAGTTGTAGAGAAGGGTTGGGGAAACATTTGAAAACAATAAGTTTTGCTCTAACATGTCAAGTTTCTGTATAAATTGGGTTTAAATCTCAGCTCTGATTATAAAGCTCTGCTACTATGTACACTGATTCTTCTATTACAGCTGAAGCTCATACAGCAAATCCAAATTTTAGGCTTTATGCAAATTTTTAAGTGTTTTATGCGAATTCTTGGCATTATGCAAATGTTCGGCTTAGACTAGAAAAAAGTAAAAATTTCGCAGTCGAATGGAAATTCGATTGGGAAACTCGAAATTCTAACGATTAAATCTAACATATGTTGATGCGAGTATGTTAGCTTTACTTTGCTTGTGTCCCATTTTTGTTTGGACTGTGCTGTAGTCATCAATTTCTAAATTTGGTCATATTTCATTTTTACAAATGATAAAAGACCATGATAATTATAATTGTAGGCATTCCTCATCATAACGTATGTTAAAAAGTTAAACACATGGCTTTGTGATCTGATATTTACCATGTTGTGTTATTTGTACAGTCAATGAATTGGAATTTTTGTATCAGCCATCGAGGTGACACCCTGACGATGTGTTAGCTAGATGTGAAGTACTGACTGATTAGGCTTGCTGAACCCAACAATAGACAGAACAATATTCTCTTACACAAGGTATGAACTATTTTTATTATTTGTTTAAAATTTTGAAACAATAACAATAGCCTATGTTAAGTTAGACCAGTTTTTCCCCAAACTAGGGGTGCGCCAAGGTATTCCAGGGGGGCCCAAGCCCTCATTCTCAACCTGTGTTTGAATAGAAAAGGGGGCCCTGCAGGGAAAGTTTGGGAACTACTGGGTTAGACAGACTTTAGAGATGGAGCCAGCATAGGAATAAACAATTTTTAAAAATAATTGTAGAGAGTTTGGAGTTCAAGTGATAGCGTTTATTGGCTAACTGAAGTCATTAGAGAAGCAAGCTTTCGGGATATCGCAGATCCCTTCTTCAGGCTAATACAATTCTGGACATAAATATTGTAAAAAAAAAACCAAATGTTTTCTCAAGGCACACTTGACTTCAGTTAGCCAATAAACGTTATCACTTGAACTCCAAACTCTCTATATTTATCGATGGCTAACACTCTACTATTGCTAAAAATACTTGTGAAATTTGTGACTATTTGCACCATGCTGCGATTGCTCATATAGGTTAGCAGGCAAAGGGTATCATCTGAATTGAGTTTGAATGTTTTGTTTTTGGTTTTTTCTTACATTCTTGTTTCCTCATTTGTAAGAAATTAATTTCCTAAACTACATGTTTGAATTGAACTCTTAAAACATTTTTTGGGAGTCTTGAAGGAAGTCCACTACTTTGCCAATTGGTGTAAAATGGAAATTATTGTATGATTATCATAATATACATTTTAATTACCAGACAGCCCTCTAAAGCCCCCATACACTTTTACATCACTCCATACAAGTTCCTTTAGATCTACTAACAACTATGTAGAGTGGTGACCTCCCTGATAGAATACATACATTGTTATATATCTTAGTCACACAAAGGCCAAATAACAAGTACAAATAACCTAAACGTTTACTAGATTCCTTTCACTTGTCGTGGGTAAACATGCCAAATTATTGAGCAAAACTGTTTTTTTTTACTTCCATTACATTTTTATTTAAGTGAAAGTTTGGAGTTCAAGTGATCCTCTTGGTTAACTGAAGTAATTAAAAAAGCAAGCTTTCCGGATGTCCTTCTTCAGGCTGAGAAAGAGAGGAGTCTAAGACATCCAGAAAGCTTGCTTTTTCATTGACTTAAGTTAGCCAATAAACAGTATCACTAAAACTCCAAACTTTCTGTATTCATAGATGGCTAAAGCCCCCCATACACCTTACAATCTTTCCATACAATTTCTGTACAATCAAAT